>JAFIDM010003189.1:35930336-35947088 GCA_023159025.1 Thereuonema tuberculata | reverse complement strand
GATCATTAGAAAAAGATGTATAAACTAGAGATTAAAAAGCAATTATACTAAGCAAAACTCCTTTACCAGAGCAGAAAGAGCATCTTTTTTTTGGCAGTTTAGAAGGATTATCTCATTACCTCTTTGGATTTCCGAGACACTTCATCTTGTTTCTTTTTCTCTTCAGCTTCTTCCTTCTTGAGAATTTCTAGTATCATGAAATGAAAATGAAGTGTGTTTTATATATGGTATTAAAACAGGTCTTATTACAGTTTAAAGAACTCAATCAACTGTCTATCACATATTTATGTAATTTATACAATAGCAACTGAGAATTGATCAACATAGAATTCATGTGTAAGGAAAAAAAAAACACATTCTTCTTTTAGTAGATAGAAACGAAACAGCTGAACACTGTCTAAAAAGAGGACATTGTATGAATAATAAGGTAAAAACACTATGGATAGAAAAGAATTCAAAAACTAGAAAAATTATAGAAAGTATAATAATAAGAAATACAAAGGGACAAAACTTGAATAGAAACAAAGGAGTAGAGGGTGACAGTAATTTTGTAAAATTAGCGGGAGATTTAGTAAATTTGTGTTTCGATTGCCAAAAAAATGTAAAATTTGAAGAATTAGATTATTAAGTTTTTAATTTTATTGGGTTGTTGATATCAATAATGTTTTTGACTCTGAGGATTGTTAAGATTTTTTTTAACAATATTTCATGTTATGAGTATGCTTCATGCTCGTGTCAGTGAATTGTTACAAATCGGAAATTATTTTAAAATAGGCTTGATAAAGGAAAGAAGATTTCTCTTTCCGAAAATTTGCTGTTTTGAAATATATTTAATAAATGTATTTTATTTAATATATATTATTGGTGTAAGATGTGGTTATTAATAATAATATGACAACTAAAAGAGAAGAAATTAAGAAGAAATATGGACTTAATTCTTCTGTTAGTTCTTTGTTAAGTGAGATCCTAATTAAAAGACAATTATAAGATCCAAAACATCTTCAACACCAAATATATAAAAAAACATATATATTTATTAATGAATTTTCAGAAAGAGTTCTTCTTTCCTTTGTCAAGCTCCAAATAATATAAACAATTTACAAATGTTGATTACCATGCCATTATAAACGACAATTAATTTACTTTCTCCTTATCAAATACCATTTGTGATATTCATTTAAGAGCTAATCAATTTTGTACAAATCTTACTTTATGCAAATGCAAGCTTTGTTATTGCTTAAACTGCTTTTAAACATGGTTTATACTACTTTTTACCTTTTATAAATGATCTAAATTTGCAAAGGTACACAAATGAAACAGGAATGTTTGAGAATTGAAAAGTAATGATAATGGAAGCCTTTTGAGTCAAGCTGAGACACTGGGACAGCTGTTTCGAGCTTATTAGGCTCTCATCAGCCAGGGCTACTCAGCAAGCAAAAACTCAAAAGACGTACAAGGAGGAAAGAAATGTATTCTTAAGATGACAAGTGACCCCCCAGACACTAACGACAACAAAATAAAAACTACAAACAATAAATTGTAGAAAACAAATCCTTGGGCAGTTAAAGGAATTTGACCACATAGAAAAAAATAATAACAACTAAAAAAAATACCTCCAATGGGTGAAAATGAAAAAATAATTAATTAATTAATGAAAAATAAAAAGGAAACAATTCATAATAACATGATAATGGGAAGCCTTTTGTGTCAAGCTGAGACCCTGGGACAGTTGCTTCAAGCTTGTTAGGCTCTCTTCAGCCAAGTTTACCCAGCAAGCAAAATTTAATTTTCTTATGTCGAAGTTTCAGTTTATTCGTGAATGAATTAAACAAAATTACCTCGTATCTTGCAAGCAGACACAGTTACATTAGCTTTGGGATGGGTAGGAGACATCCAACAAACGTCGTCATTTTCTACATTCCAGTAATAATATCGACCTCTAGAAAAGAAATAATATAAATTTTATTTTTCTGTGAAAATCAACTGAAGCATTTAGACACACAAGATGCTCCAAAATAATTTACAATGAAAGTTATATTAAAAAAAACGAATATAGGCTTTTTTAACAGATTAATCATGTAATACTTTAAATAATTAACTGTGATAATCAAAATGAAAAGTGAAAGAGACAGAACAAAAGTATTGAAAAAGTTATGAATTAGATTTAATGGTTAATGCACATACGTTCCTGGATCGTAGACCTCTTGCCAGTTTTCTGGTAACGGGTATTTTTTCAACATTCGAACCCTTTTCTTTTCTTCGTAAAGGTTAGGTTCCCGGATTCCATCTCCCCAGTGAGTCACACAGAAATCAGTGCAGTCATGGTAAATATTCCATTTATTAGGACAGCCATAAGCAATCCTTTTGTTTTCTTTATTTTCCTCAGGTACAGGTTCTGGTTCTACTTTGTCCTGCTTTTATAATATAAAAAAATAATAAATAAATATAAAATCACAAATAAAGCGTATGATATAAAATACAAGGTCATCTTTAAAAAAATATTCATTATTTGATTTTGAGAAGTATGACTCCATAATCGATTAATTTATGTAAACTTTTATTTTATTATTATTGACTATCCACACATTTTTAATAGCTATGGGAAAATAAACACTTATTATCTAATAGAAGAAATTTATAATAGTATACCAGATTGTAAACTTTTAAAAGACAAAAGAATTTCTGAAATAAAAAAATTAATAAAGAAATGGCTTATTATAAATAATGAAAATTGGTAAATCAAAAATTCTAAATATAGTCAATCTCCTTTGAAGAGAATTAAACAATAATTTTGATTTCAATTGATCTTCTTTGCAACTTACTTGTATATGTGAAGAAAATAATTGTGTATATAGTAATATAGTATAATACTTGTGTATATAGTTATATGGTATAGTTTTTGTTTATGATTATATTTATCTATATTACTTGTAAATACAGATATGTTTTTATATATACATCATTATACAGGGTGTTTAAAAAAGACATGTCAATATTTAAGGGGGTGATTCCTGAGGTTATTGTAAGAGAAAAAGTTCCTATACATATGGTCCGGAAACGCTTCGTTGCGAAGGTACAGGGTGGTAAAGTTTTATGATTTTGCTAGTTTTCCGGAAATTACGTCTACAATTGCTAAGATATCGCTGTGAAATTTGGAATGCTATCTACCCTGGAGCCGATCAATAGTGTGAGTAGGTTAGCAAGATTTAATATGTACAGGGTGATACATTTGCGGGGGTCAGGTTCACTTTTTACACCTCAAATTTTCCTGCGTGACGCCACTGATCGGTAGCTATGAGATATGAGATAGTATTATTGTGTACTGTATGTTGAGTTTCGTCGTATCATGCATTGTTTCTGAAGTAACAAATAAAAATCTAAAAAATAAAATCTACAGGGTGATACATTGTCGAGGGTCGGGTATAGAATATACCCGAGGGTCGGTTTATCACATTTTCGCATGTATCTTACAAACTATGCTGTTCTTGGACAAACTGCAAGAGACAACAATGTTTCTAAATTCAATGTGAAATCCAAATACTTGATCGCTACCGATCAGTGGCTTCACACAGGAAAATTCGGGGGGGGGGGGGGGAAGTGAACTTGACCCCCGCAAATGTATCATCCTGTAAATATTAAATCTTGCTAACCTACTCACACTATTGATCAGCTCCAGGGTAGGCAGCGTTCCAAATTTCACAGTGATATCGTATCAATTGTAGGCGTAATTTCTGGAAAACCAGAAAAATCATAAAACTTTCACACTGTGTACCTTCTAAACGAAGCGTTTATGGACCCATATGTATAGGAATTTTTTCTCTCACAATAAATTCAGCAATCACTCCCTGAATTATTGACATGTCTTTTTTAAACATCCTGTTTAATCTTTTAAATTATGTATCATATTGTCTCAAAAATTGTCATATATATGTGTGTGTGTGTATATATATATATATATATACTGTATTAACTGTTTTTAAACATTAATCATAAATTTTTATTAATGTATATTCTAAAAATTCAACAACCTTGTATACTTAGTTAACTGTTCATGTCAACTTTCCTTATTCAAAATTTTCATCCTAAAATTATTAATTAATATTTAAAAGGCAATTTAGTCTTTTTACTTTTCTCAAAAATGTATAACGTGTAATAACTCAAATATATCAATATGTATGTATTCAGTGATACCTTCTGTTGATAGGAAGCTATACAAATGCTTCCTAACAGGTCTAACGGAAATAAAATGAATGAATGAACGAATGAATGAATTGTGTGTTGCTTTTGGCTATAATATCAGCTGAACAAATATTTTCATTTTAAGTTTTTTTATTGCCTTTAAAGGAATAAAGTGAAATGATGTCTTTCACTTAAAATTTCTTCTATTTAATGAATTTCGCAGATAGTAAGTGGCAGGTGCATACTAAAAGAGCAAGATGAATTAACAAGAATTTCTTGCTTTTACTACATGGAGGCCACATTGTTGTATTTACTAAAGCTACTGAGTTACGTATCGATAGTAAACTTCCACTGATGTCTAGTACTAACTGATCATCGCTGACAAATAAACTGTACCAGGCTGTCACATGTAGAATATAAGATCTCATTTATTGAAATCATTTTGCAGAAGGAAATACATTAATACCGAATTAACTGGTTCGACTTCTGGCTGGCTATTTGTGGTGTGATCATCGTAGTCTTCAGCAATGATTTCCTCTTCAGGTTCTGTAAAAAAAAAAAAGATCACTCCTTAATACTGAATACGATACAAGATTTTAACCAAGTCTTGTTTGTATTTTTAATATTTATTTCAGCTCAATAGACTTAAACAAACCTGGCTCTGATTTCTTTTGAATGATTCCACGCTTCAGTAATCTTGATTGCAAAGCAGCCGGAAGCGGCATTTTGGTTTTTTAGAGTTTCAACCGCTTAAATTCTAATGTTTACAATTAGACAGTAGGTTAACTCACTTTAACAACATCGCCGCCATATTTAGAGATCAAATGGCGCCATCTGGAGGCGAACTTCGGAACGAAAACCTGAAACGCTTTTGCAATTGAATGTGAATTATTTATAATTACATTGTTTTAGATATGTTACTTATTTTTTAACTTATTTTGCTTTTTAATAATTTAAAACTGATCAGAGTTTAAACTATTCGATTAACTGATAACAAAGAGTTAGCTTGTCACAAAACAGTGATGTGCATTCATTACATCTAATTGTAGGAATACAGGTTTTCTGAATAACCTTCGGGTTTAACTTCATTGTATAAAAATTTAATGGAAAATGTTGAAAATTTATTAAGATCTTTTAAATTTATTAAATATTTTCAAGAAAATCTATAAAGCTTGTCTTTACGAAAAAGATTCATAGGAAGTGAAAAACAACCATTAAGCAAAAACTATTCGATGATTAATTAAGAAAATAACTAATTAATAAGTAATAAGATTAGGATGAATTAAGTTACATTTATAAATAATTACTGTATTTTTAGCATAAGTTGCTCAGAGGAAAGGGATGAATTTTCATCCTCTAAACATTCAGTAGTTAATTGGAAAAAAGGGAAAATGTCATTAATTCAGAATAATAGCATCAAAGGTTCCAATAACCAATGTTTAAAAAATTGTTCCAGATATAAATTTGATTCTGTTCACAAGAGATCATAAGATTTTTTTTTTACAATCTCCATTCAAAAACAAACAAAACAAAATCATGTACCTCTTTGCTTCCAACTTCCTCAGTTATTATTTTTATTATTAAATTTAAACCAAGCAATTGCTGATATGAAAATTTTGTTCCTTTCACAATTTAATAGAGCAAAAAGAAAAATAATTATAAGTAATTAATATTTTATTTTTAGTTGCGACCCGCAGTCTATCATTTAGTCCGTCAAGGAAGTGAATTGGAAACCAATAAAGATACAAGAGAATGTCTACGTAGCTCATTAAGGTTGATCTTGGTTTTTATGAAGAAATTAACTCCATCAGGTTTGAATTTAAAAATAGGTAAGCTAAACAATATACTGCAATGATAAGTCATTCATTTATTCTCACTAAACTTTAATTGTGTGTGTGTGTGTGTGTGTGTGTGTGTGTGTGGATCTTATGAACGGCAAATATACACAAATATATAAAGTAGTACAAATCTATTCAAGTTTATTTGTCTAGTGTGGATCTCTGATCGACCAACTATGAAAACTTTAAGTTCACAATTAGCTCTAACGTTATTGGGTCATTCGGGAAATTCATGCCGACTTCTTAATGAAACAACCGGTTAATTTTGCACTTTTGATCTTTATTTTAATCAATGATTATTCACCATTTTGTTCTGTAACTCTTACCCAACGTTCAATCTCCTGTTAATCTATCTATCGAGAAATGGCTTATTATTTTGACGGTCAAGCAGATTAACAGAAGCCGAAATTCTAACTAATAAATAAATTCCTTTCAGATGTGAGGTATCGACACATGGCAACGACTGACTAAACTCATCTTCTTGATAGGATCAAAAACAGTTGAGTCGGAGATTCTTCGCAATTTCCTCTGTTGTTTGTCTTGGATTATTTTGAATTTCTGTATAAATTATCATGTCTTCAATAACGACATGAATTTCTTGGATGACCCAATACAAAGGTTAGTAGTCCATGAGTTTTTGTAGGTTATTTTGGTAATTTTTATGCAGTTATTAAAAAAACAATAATAAAAAATCTAGAGCTGGTCGTGTCCTTGGTTCCGGAGTTTTTGCGTCTAACCCGAACGGCAAAAATATTTCCGAAAAGTATTTTTCCCCATTCGTAAGATGCATGTAAAAAAAAATATAACACCCAGATACACTCACTTCCAAAAGTTAAGCACGAAGAGGAAAAATGTTAATTTTCGTAAGAGCTCTTAATTAAAACATCAATCTGAATTAGAACATCACGCATTCCGCGGTGGAAGCATCATGGTCTGGGCAGGGATTTCATTGGGATATCGCACCGACCTGCACATCTACAGGCGAGGCACTATAACGGCTGTACGGTATCGAGATGAAGTCCTAAACCCCATTGTGAAACTGTACGCTGCAGCAGTTGGTCCTTCTTTCGTTTTAATGGACGATAATGCGTGTCCCCATAGAGCTGCCATCGTTGACGACTTTCTGGAGAGTGAGGGGATTGCGCGTATGGAGTGGCCTGATTACTCGCCGGACCTTAATCTAATTGAAAATCTTTGGGATGCCCTCGGCCGTGCTGTAGGTCGACGTTTCCCACCTCCAGCCACTCTCAGAGCTTTAGAAACTGTCCTACAGGAGGAATGGCGATTACTGGACTCTGCGGTGGTTGATCACCTCGTAATAAGCATGATCCCACGCTGTAAACTTTGTATGCAGGTGAGGGATGCTCACATACCCTATTAATGTCGGTTTTACTGTTTGTTTTGAATTTAAACATCATTTTGTTAATGATGCAAATAGGACGTCATCTTATAATTTATGAAAATTCAATATTTTGTTTATCTCTGTATGTAATTCTTTGTTTTGTTTCATGAATAAACATAGAGCTACTTACTTGCAGCATTTCATGTCAATCAAAGCAGTACTTGTGCATTTTTTCGCATTTTACCGCTCCGTGCTTAACTTTTGGAAGGGGAGTGTAAAACTCTGAAACTATTTGCTGATTACAAAGTTGTTTTGAATAAATTGTAGCCCACTGAAGATTAAAAAAGTGAAAATTGAAAATTAACACTTACGTAATAATCAATAAAACACGGTTAGGTCGACGTAACAACAATCGTCTCTCCGTTTCAATTTGCCAACAAGATGACGGTTCGAAATACATTTGTAATATTCAAATACAAGAATTTACAACCTGTACCATCTGAATGAAGATTGTATTTGAATTTAAAGGTTTATTCTGAAACTTTCTTTTTTTTTATCTTAATTTCCTAAGAAAAAGCTGGGCCAAAATAAAATGAGTAGATCTGCTTTGTACGTTTTTCTCCCTCGTAATTTCTGAACCAGAAATTTGATCTTCTTGAAACTTGGTAGGCATATTTACGGACAAGGGACGATCATTTGTATTCCAAAATTTCTCCTTATGGATCTAATGAAGAAATTGGAAGGAAAATGACAGAAGTGTGTATAAACTTTATTAAATACATACAACTAACAAGTTAACTCAATTTCATACCGATGAATTTGTGGTGATGTTTCGAAATTCTTCGCCATCCATTTTGGATCCTTTTTAAATTATGCGCGTGCATTGGTTTGGTTAAAATTAATAGGGTTTAGGCAATTTAAAATAGTTTTTGCGAATTAATAAAGTTTTGAGTAAATGATAAATTTGAAAGTAAACTTTATTGTACTCTTAAGGGTACAATACTCTTAAGGGTTAAGTACATTATATGTACTTTTAATGCATTTATAAGAGGTTTTCCTTATGCATTGTGAAAAGAAAAGGACTTTAAAAGGAAAGGAAAATGTAATGCGCTACATTTTTAAAAACAGGCGTTAAGTTCTTTATTGCTTTATTTAGTTATGCTTTATTTAATTATTTATTTATCCTCATAATGTTTAGAGCCACACCTCAGGAGGAGATGCATTTCTACATCGACTTGATACGGGAAGTGATGTGGGGTTTCGATGAAAAGTTTTACGATTTTGATTTTTTTTATTTATAATTCAATCACTGCCGGCTTTGTATCCTTACTTTCCGATCAACCTTCTGCTTTAATTACCTTGGTGTTGCATTTTTTTTACTCAATTACTTATTTATAATTGTTATTATTATTAATTAATATTTAGTTGTTTTGTATTTTGTTTCGTTAATGTTCGCGGATAACTGTTTGAATCCAATCAAGGTAAGAGGCTGTACGAGTGAACACAGTGGGTAACTGATCGTGACATCTGTAGACTCCATTTACACAATAGTCGTAGCATTTTCCCTCCACACAGCGTTGCTTATTTTCTTTACACTTCACCAGACTTCCTCCTCTTCCATAGGAATTGACGCCAACTAAAGTCCAATGGCCTTTGTTTTCTTGGCAGACGAATGGACCTCCGGAATCTCCCTGAAATAAATCAAACACCAATCAAACTCCACGTCTATTTAAAGTGAAAAGTCACTTCCAAGATGGATATCTGTGTTCAATGTGTGTCAGCAGATTTCCACTCTTTCCCATGCTAAAAATTGATATCCATTTTCGAAAGCACTTTTCACACTGTACATAATATAATTGACAGTAAATATATGAAAAGAAACAAATAAAAGTACAGTATGTGCATGTGAAAATATTACACAAAATTTAGCACTTAATAAAATTCACAAATAAATTTACAAATCTAAATACTTAAAAATTCTTTATAAAAATCATCCTATTAATAGGCAAAAGTGGTACGGATCTTTGTAATTTGTAATTTGAAATAACCAATCACAGTGCAGCGTTGGAACATGTCAGGCATGATGTCACGCTCATGTTTAAAGATGACGTCTATACTATTTTCTCCACTTCAACACGACGGATCGCAATTACACAATTATTATCAGCGTATTGAGATTTTCTTTCCCACATAAATGAAGTTTACACTGAAATGCATGAAGTTCATGCGTCAAAATTTACCTCGGTTTTTACAAAATTTCGGCTACAAAATTTTTTTTTTATTTTAACAATATTATAATTTTATTTTAACAAATAAGCCGATATTCAAATTACATTTGGACTGTTGTGGAAATCATGGCTTCTAAAAAAATTAGCTTAGAACATCTTTTTCAATCTTGTGTTTTAAAAAATGTGGAATTTGTTTTACTTCCGTGAATATTTCACGGGTCGCAACTAGTTCTTTTAAAGTCTTCAATATTTCGTTCTCTATTTTTGATGAAATTAGATAGGAAGGATGGTATTAATGTATTTTTTTTTCACGAAGCATTTGCAGTAATTTGTCAATTTTGTTGCAAACACAATAATTAAATTTAAAGCTGCGAATAGAGATGTTCTTCATGGATTTATAGCATTTGTATCTTTCGTTTGTAGTTTTATCAATAATATTAATGTGTTTTAAATCTTCATTGTAATTATATAATGAAATTTTAAATTTGTTTCCCTCCAATTAGAGGACATGAGGCAGTGGATATCATTTGACTAAATTGTTTGCAAATAAAAACTATGGAAAGAATAATACATGAAGTCAACAAAGACTTTAACTGCTGTCACAATAGGATAAATTTCGTTGTTTCCAGCATTTTCCCAATTCTTCCCATCCAGTTTTTTCCCATCCATCCAGGGTTGTTCTAGAAATCCACTGACGCTGTAGATGCCAATGTTTACCAGCTTGTTCTTCGGAATTCAGCCAATCCATTCAGTCGATATATTCATTTTTCCAGGTTTTAAGCACAATCTTTGCCCAGCATTTACTAGTCCATATTCAACTCAAGGGTAAGCATTAGCGTCCATCAAAACCAATCTCAACCAATAACAGTTCGAAAAAGTCGGACCAGAATCTCTTCTCAACATCTTTAGATAATAATATGGAGATACGACCATCATTCACGATATCTGTCCACACTATTATTCCTCTATCTCTGAAATATCACTCTGATGTTGTTTCCTACACTTTTCTAGATGCACTGGTAACTTAATGAAAATCTTAACTCACCTGCAAAGAATAACTTTTCACTCGAAATCTAGTTCTTTCGTGGTCACAATAAGGGGGATTGAGATCTTCGGTTTTCTCGCTTCACTTCTTTTAGTGTACTTTCTGTAAAACGTCTATCTTGATATTATGATTCTTGTTATTCTTGGCAAACTTTAAAGAAATGTAATGTCTGCAGTTAAAGACTACATACATCCATGTATAGCTGCTGCAGATAGTCATCGATTCCAGATATTTTTCTATGCTTGTTCATGGGTCTTGCTACTCTAGGTATACTCTCGAAATAACATTTTGGGATAAGTTCATAAATCTTGCAGGCTCTGCTTGTCTTTGACAATTGGAGAGCTTCCAACCATCCGTAGCTCTCCAGATAGTGTCGTACGTATTTAGAAAAGAAAAATTATAAGTTTTAGTAGCACCTGCAGTGGCACTAAATTGCGAAAAAAAGCAGGCGCTTAGAGAGCTTTTTGTAAACTTGCCTCTAAGTTGCTTATTCGGGGCTGCATCACAATATTTTGGTTACGAATTTACTACTTTCTGGGTTACCGCAAACGTGTATGCTAAACCCAAAAAAATAAGGCATTTCTTTTAATATGATTGCTTTTCTTTTACCCATCAGAGAGTATTATTTTCTTTTGTTTTTTTATGTTTCTTTTTTTCTCCTTTTATTTCTTTATGGAAAATGATCCTTTTGAGGCGGAAAGTTTAATGCCCAAAGATATTTGATGCCATTACTTATGTTCTTTTTTGTTTTTGTTTCTTGATTAGAGGGTACAATGAGGTTTCTATCTTTAATGTATGCTAAGTGTGACTAAAAAATTTTGCTTCATTAAGAAAAAAATAGACCTCAAACGTTCTTAATTTATGTAAGATTGAGTGTAAAAATGGTAGTGATTTCTTCCAGAATCTTCCGTAAGCCTAAGAAGATAGAAACTTGACAGAATTCAAAGATCAATTTCGCTGACTTCCAGTGGACAAGAAAGCAAATAATGTCATCATGACTCATCCATTTGAACTTTTGATATTCGACTAGGACCTTGGGATATTTACCTTTTAAAAGTTAAAAAGGTCAGTAACGTTTAATACTTTTCATAAACGGATAAAAAAAATTTCCATTCAGTTTTTCTTTTTTAATTTAACGAGAGAATATGAGTAAATATCCATAATTCAACGTACATAACAGGCTGTTTTACCACTGCTTCCAGCGCATAACTGATGACGATTATATCCAAGCATATGAAAAAACTTATGACATTCGGTCTGCTTAACTACATCCAAAACCACTCTCTGCAGGTCATTGGGATACACAGGTTCCGCTGAAAATATAAAGGAAAGCAATGGTTAATTCAGTTTTAATTATGAAACAGTAATTCAGTCAAAATTTATTCTTTGAAAAGTGCATCTTCACTAATTTTTCCTAGATGATAGGCTCCGATAGCTTTATTCTTTGGGAGATCATAAATAAAAGAATTAAGACAATTCCGGTCTAACTACTGAGCAGGGCGTGTGTTTGTTTTTGTGTTTATAAATTATGCCTTGGAATTTCATTCAGTTTGACCCGCCTTTATGTTTATTGTTTGGTAGATGCAGTAATTAACAAGTGAATAGAATTTTATGCTAAAGCATAAATTTAAGGCCGACCCATAATAATATAAAAATGTTATTATTTTCCCATAACATAAGGAAAAGTAAAAAAAAACAAAGTTAGGAAAAAAATAAAAAAAAAAAACCGCTAGAAAATAAGAAAAAAAAAAGCCCACACGGACATTGAGGAAAAAAAGTATATACAGTGAAACCTCCACTAACGGACACTCCCGAAAAGCGGACACCCCCCCAATAGCGGACAATTTTTCAATCCCCAGTCCCTTAATATAGACGTTTCCATGTATTGACCTCCGATTAGCGGACACTCCCAATAACGGACAACATTCTACAGAAAATGAACGATCTTATGTTGTTTTTCAAGAATGTAGAATCAGGCTACAGTAATGCGTAGCGTCCAGAGGAAATTTTGAAATTATGGATCACGAACTCCAACGAAAACTCCAAATACATCAAAGTTCGGAAACGGAGACAAGTGCGATCGACTCTGTTGTCTTCGAATGGTTTTGCGCTGCACGAGCAAAAAACAGTCCCATTAGTGGGCCATTATTGCAAGAAAAGGCATTGGAAGCAAAGGGGACTCTGAAGGCCTTGCAAAGTTAAACGATTTAAATATTCATAACATTTTTCAAACATGTGAAACATGTTTTCAATGCAAAAAAGAAATGTCAAACTCTGTTAACTGATTACTTTAGTTAATAAAATTAATTTTCTAATCCGTTTGTCTTACTTAAAATAATGACAAAATTAATGCTGTAATTAATTTTGTCATTATTTTAAGTAAGACTAATGGATTAGCATTCAATTAAAAAGGAAAATTGTAAACAGTTTGCAATTGTTCATATTTTCTCATAGGACAATGTTAATTGTAGAAATTTAAGATTGTACGTAATTTTTCATGAAATGACATGCTATAAGCTAAAAACTGAAAAAAAAGATAGTCCTCCCCAATAGCGGACACCTTCCAATAACGGACGAAACTTCCGGTCCCGTGGCTGTCCGCTATTCGGAGGTTTCACTGTATTTTATATAGATTTGAACCGACAATCTTCAGTAGTGAGTCCGAGACCTTAACCATCAAGCTATAGTTGATAACTGAAATGAGAAGATTGCATTCTAACATTTAAGCTAATAGCGGAAATCCAATGAAAACAATGCCAAATATCTCAAACAAGAGGGGAAGGGGGCCCTAAAATATCCTATTCCTACGTTGTTTTGGCCTCTGAACACGATGGTGAAATCCGTTTGTCGATCCGACCTTCTGTTCGGGAGTTGTTCGGGACAGACACGGACGGACGATGGATAGGACAAACGCAATAGCTACCGATTTTGGTCGCTATCACAATAGCTCCCAAATGGGTCGCTAAAAAATAAGGCAATTTCCTTTGATAACGATGAATCGTTTTCAAAGGAGATTGTCTTACTTCTTAGCGATCTTATTTCTTATTTGGGAGCTGTTGTGATAGTGACCAAAATGGTAGCTATTGCATTTGTCCTGTCGTCGTCCATCCGTTGACTTAGTAGTGAATCAATATCCGTGTAAAATATTTTCGTAGGGGAAAAAAACGTCCATGCATAGTTTGGTGCGGATATGTCTTAAGGTTGGGAGATCTTACAAATAAAAGACTCTTAGTAGAAATCCCAATTTAGGGGAGATATAACGCTTACTGGTTTTCCGTACATTAGGCCTACATGCCAATGTATAAGTACCCTAAAAACCGACAGGAAGATCTGTTTTAAATTCACATTGTTGTATATAGTCGTGTTGGGCTTTTTATACAATCAAGGGCAAAACTCCGAACGGCGGTCCCAAATTATATAAACCTTTTTAATGACAGATAACAGTATGACTGTGAAGGATAACACATAGCCAGAGTTATTACACATCAAAGCATATAGTTTTCGCTCAACATATTTACAAAAAAAATATGTATTGTCCGAATATGTGCGACTTATGACTAAAGTGTTATTACTCTTGGTGCTTGCGGTCTACCAGCCATGGCACGTTTAAAGTGATTTTTAAGCAACAATACACAATGTTTCATTAATAACAACGTTGGGACCGCGTTCGAGGTTATCATAATTTGGGACCGCCGTTCGGAGTTTTGCCCAATCAAGTGTAGTACAGGAAAAATTTACAGTTTTCATGTGAAATTCAATGATTACAAAAAACACCGAATTTCATTCTTTCATGTAACATAAGGAGACAGGCTACTTCATCCCCATAAATGGTCAGAAACAGCAACTTGTACAAATCCCTTCCTGAAAACGACAGGAGTTATCAAAATATTCATCAATTTCTTTTTTTTTTTTAACTACATTTACCGTTCTTAGAGAATCAGCATTTTTTTTAATTTGTTGATTAAAATTAATCAATAGATGATCTAGCAATACGAGATACTTTGTTAATTATGTTAATTGCATTGAGCACAGACAAATAGGAATTGACCCCAGATCGTTCAGTTCCTCAATTCTGATTTGCTAAGCCGTAATTCATGTTGGAATTCAACTGAAATTAATAATGATTAGTATTCTAACCATCGTTGCTAAATCCTGTCAGTCCCCATCCTGTGGCCACACAATGTTTTCCTTCGTATTTGGCGTTGGCGTGTTTAGGCAAACAGACGGTGTTAATAAAATTGTTGGTCCATAAGTTAAGAACTGGGCGAGAAAGTTTCACAAGAGCGATGTCATGTAAGAATCCATCCAGAACATAGCCAGGGTATGGGTAGACCTGAAAATGAAAATATTATAATTCAATATGTTATGTTATGTAGTGAATGTGGGTGGCAGAGAAGCCAAGCACTGCGACCGGAGGTCTATTGTACTATTCCACAGATGGAGAGAAAGACTGGGAAAGTATGGTGACAGAAGTGCAGGGGATACGGGAGAACCCCGAGAAAACCTGCCCAGAGCGGATCGTCCACCATGACGACACCCACATGAGAACCGAACCCCAGAGGCCATAATTCAATATAGTTTAATGTCTGTAACTAAGTATTTTGCACTTGAAACAGTTTTAAAACATTCAACGTCTTCCAAATGTCTTAGCGGATCTCGTTAATGAAGATAAATTAGGAATTAAAAAGAAAGAAAGGAAAAAAAGGAAGAAATCCTACTTCGTATCATTGTTGAAATAAGGTTATAAGTCGTCTTACGAAATATGTGAACGTTAGGCCTCAATTGGCCGCGCGGTTGGCGATGTCGCTAAGACATTGGCCTCTCACCTCTGAGTACCGGGTTCGGTTCTCATGTGGGTTTCGTTGATGGTGGCGATCCGTGCTGGGCAGGTTTTCCCGGGGTTTTCCCGTTTCCCCTGCGTTTCTCACACCATCCTTTCTCAGTCTTTCTCTCCGTCTGTCCTTCTTTCCGTGGGATAGCACAATAGATCTTTCAGGTCGACGTGCTCGGCTGTCAAGCCACCCACAATCACAAGTACCGTAATCTAGGCCTCAATTATTAAGGCAAAAAGCTTACAGGAGCATCTCTTCAACGCTTGAGACTCGATATCACAGAAGAAAAGAACTAGTACATCACTATTAGTAATATATTAGCGACAGAATCCACTTTTCCTCTCTAAACCCTTTCGAGACTCTCAGTGCGAAATAGATGTCCCAAAAATACATTACATCAATGCAAATTCGACTTTTACGGCTAGTACAACAATTGCGTCAACTTTTCACGAGCGGCAATAACGAAGTCGCCACTTAACAATGATCACAGAAATTGCTTATCCAAGTGAGTTTAGTGCTATTATTTTTTATACAGTTATATTATATTATATTATATTATATTATATTATATTATATTATATTATATTATATTACAACTTATTACACAGAGTGAATCTAAGAGAACAAACTGCATGTAGTTCATGTAATACCTCAATACCCCAATGTGGTCAACGCACACGTCATAATAAATGTTCAAAATGCTACTAATAAAGATACTGTTCATGTCCATTGTTTTCATTGTAGTCTGGCTTCGTTTCTTTGGATTGGAATAACTCAGCAACCATGCACTTCAGTCATATGTTTATGTGACCTTTTTTACTTCATTTGGTATGGGAAACCCGCCCCCGATTTTGTCCCCCTGTATACTAGAGTATTTGTCCGTCATATATATTATGACGGATAGAAATTTAAAATGTTCTTAGCAACGCTTAGCAACGCTATAAATGAATTTGTTTATTGGAAGGCTTGATGCGGGAGTAGTTATCCCGGCGAACCAGTCCCGCAAAATCCGGCGATTCAGACCAATTTGCATATCATTTGCATAATCCAAAAAATTTGCATATTCGGGCGATCCAGTCGCTTATTTACATATTTTAGCATAAAGGTCAGGTGACTGAGGGTTTTTCCGGTCATGTGACCAAACATTAGATTCTCATTAGCATATCTCATTTGCATAATTAAATTTTTTTTTTTTTATTATATAACTTTTACATAAAGGTAAAGTGTCTGAAGGTTTTTCACGTACCCAAAGGGTTAAAGACTGAATGTTATTAATGAATATCATTTT
>JAFIDM010003189.1:35902742-35915336 GCA_023159025.1 Thereuonema tuberculata | reverse complement strand
AAAATGATATTCATTAATAACATTCAGTCTTTAACCCTTTGGGTACGGGAAAAAAACCTTCAGACACTTTACCTTTATGTAAAAGTTATATAATAAAAAATTTTTTAATTATGCAAATGAACTATGCTAATGAGAATCTAATGTTTGGTCACATGACCGGAAAAACCCTCAGTCACCTGACCTTTATGCTAAAATATACAAATAAGCGACTGGATCGCCCGAATATGCAAATTTTTTGGATTATGCAAATGATATGCAAATTGGTCTGAATCGCCGGATTTTGCGGGACTGGTTCGCCGGGATAACTACTTGAGGGCATTACTGAGAACTGACAGCGCTTCAACTTGAATGGCAAATTGACATCACTTGAAAATCGATTCTGTGATATTGAAAACCAAGTTGAAAATAGATTTTGAAAATTTTCAACCGTTGTCGATGTTGAAAATCGATCATGGGAATAGTGACGATATCAGCTCTACTGCTTTTCGAAAGAACTTCTGCCGTGATTAAATTGCTATGACACTCCTTAACGACCAATCGTGTGCCATTACTTTCTTTGGATTGAGATTCTTTGGAAGGAGCATCACAATTGATCCTTTCTTCAGGCTCAGCTGATGAGGTGGCATGCCGGAAAATGTGTATATGATTACCAATGTCGTAATAAGCAATATTTAACGGCAATTCATAATCAACAAACAGGGCATGAAATTATGCATGACAATCCAATAATTCTTGCTACAGAAAAGGATTGTTACCTAAGAAAATTTTACGAATCGTTAATAATTAATACGCATAGATGTTATAACACAGAAGTGTCAATCCGGAATGCATTGTTATATGATTTAAAATGATACTGTTTAACTTGATGTTATTATTAAGAATATTCTTTGTAATTTATGATGTAGTTCTGGTTACTTTATGTTTTTAGTTATGTACACATCTGAAGACAAGAAATTCTCGAAACATGTTATGTGAAAGAAGTATATTTTTGTTTAATAAGATTTGTGTGTTATGGTCTCTTATATATTACGTATATTTTATGTTTAAAATTAATTTTATGAATTCACACCTGAAGGGTCTCATTTCATCTTTTGTACTTATTTCCTTATTTTTCATCTTTTTATATTATTATCCTGTGTGCAAGTTCTTTGCTTTTCATCTTATCTTTAGATGATAAGTGGAGACTCCTACATTCTGGAGTCATTGCAGAATAAAAGCAAATATTTTCCCCTGCCCTCTCAAAAAAACTACTATTAATAATACTATTATTTGATCCCTACAAGTACAAACAAATGGTTTATCAATTAGCAAATTAAGGAAAAAGAAACTGAAAAATTCCCCTTTTTTTTAAATATTTTCTATTTTTAAAAGACATTAATCCTGACATTAATCCATTGTGCCAATGAAGAACAAGTTATTTACTTACAAGATAAATCTCTAGCATTCCAAACTAGATTTTGTAGAAGTGTTTTGTTTTCTTTTCTTATTTATTACTTACATCATCAATACTAATATTCTTAGCATCGTGTTCTTTCTCTTGTAATTTATTAACTCCAAGTCTTGCAACCCAATTTTCTCGAATAGATTTCGTCGTTTCCCTAAAAAGATAATCAATGCAAATATACATGTTTGTCGTAATGATTTGCCAGATACTTTAGAAAACAAAAAGCAATTATTCAACCTAATACGATAACCTGCTACATTTGCAACAGTGAAAAGTGACAACCATAATATTCATATTCCTAGTTCTTAAATAGTACAAGGTTAGGTTTCCTTATAGACTATAATAAATACTTTTTAGTTTCTAGAATGAACAGTGCTTTCTTTAAAAAATAATAATAAAAAAAGTTTGTAGAGTTACATTTCTCTTCTTTTAGATAATATACAGTCCGACCACGATAACCTGACGATCGGAAGGAACCCCACGTGATTATGACGTATCTGTTTTTCAGCCAATCACAAACAAGCGCGCCTCAAAGCACAGGCCTCTATTAATTTCCCTCAAAAAATCGCCCCAGAGTATTTTACAGAGCAGTGCTCGAAAAATTATTTTAAAGATTGAAGATTATTTCCGAAATGAATTGGAAAATGGAGGACTAAAATTAAAACTAAATTTTTGTTTTTATTTTGTTTTATAGCTGTAACGTAATATTCTTCGGAACCTCTGAGAGAGGCTAGTGCTGACGTCATGGTGCTATTGCTGACATCGAATCGGCGCATTATCATGGTAGGACTATAAATAACATGAAAAGAAATTTAACGTGCCTAATGATTCAAAGAATTAAGAAAGCAAATGAAGGCACAACGCTATAAGAAAGGATTCGCACCCTGAGTTGTCATCGGGAAGAGACTGGGATGGACCATTTCGTCCTTATTAGGACTCATCAGCCAGCCAAACCCCACCGAATGACAGACCTAGCAGGTGCGAGGGGTTAGCTTTCCCGGGACTCGCTCCCGAGAGCGGGAACTCCCCCCGAAGAAATCCTAACCAAAAATTAAATAAAAAACAAAAAACAACTATTCCTTGTCCTGCAATCTGCTAGGCGCAAAAGGAATTTAAATGTGGCATTAAATAAAGCCCAAAAGGCTATAAATAACATGGAAGGAAAAAAAATTGATGTGAAAAAGCCTCCATCAGAGTCTTTTGCAAAAGGCTTAAACTATATACGAAATCATCAAAAACACTTTAAATTAATGAAAATCAAAACTTCTTTTATTTCCTCAAACATCTTCAATGCTATATTTCGAAAATCCTGATCGGATTTTCTTTCTCAAGCTTTAAATGAAATACATTAAGGGAAAAGGAACAGCTTCCTTCTTCTCCCAAAAAACCAGAAAATAAATGATAATCAGAATTTTAGATTCTAAAATAACAATACAAAAGTGACACGCTAATGAGCATTGAAGATGTTTGAGGAAATAAAAGAAGTTTTGATTTTCATCAATTTAAAGGCTTAAACTAGTTTCTTTTCGATAATTTCTTATTGCTTTAAGTTAATAACTTTATTGTTTAAAAGTAATTACTTAAGATTTGATTTTAGTCTCATTTCAGTATTTAAAAAAACATTTTTTTGAAATTTCACTATTTTGAAGTAAGTTATTCCTTAATCATATTTCTGCAAATCATTCTAAAAAGAATCTAATGGAAGAACAAGTAGAGCATTTCATTTCATTAGTGTCTAAAGCTATTACATTCTTAGAAATTTTTCTTTTTCTGAATATTTCTTGCAGGTTGATTGCCTGTTTTGTTCTCAAGGGAATTGGTATATTCCGGTTATTGAATAGATAGCAGAATAACTTATGCATAGCCAACGATTGAATATTTCTGCTCTGTTTTCAACAACAGATCACGCATAGATCCACTCAATAGCAAATATCTTTAAATGACATCTGTCAATATGGCTGTTGATCATTCTTTTCCATTTACAGTAGTTTCCGTTTCTCCAAAGAAAGACCTTTATTGACTTAATCTGCTTATGGATTGATGTGTCCAAGACGTAACTCCGACATCTATTGTTAAAATTCTTAACTACATCTTATAAGCGTAACGAAAACAATCTGACTGTTGTATTTTATACAGTTACAGTCCGTTTTCGTTTAGGAGCGCCTTCAGCGCTTTTGCGCATGCGTCAGGTCTCCTGCGATTTCTTCCAAATAGGGGTGAGGAAGATGGGATGTTTACTTTTTATAGTGTTAGTTTACACTTTTATAGTGGCTGGGTTCTATTTGCGCTTTTCGGGAAAGAATTACGGAAAGAATAAATACTATTGCAGAAATAAAATATCTTTTTACAGGTGCTAAAAGAAAAACAGGTCTTAGGAAAGTGTCCATCTCAGCGTATCATCCCTTTGCAGAGTAGAATCGTCTGTGTTGTTGTGGAGCTCGCATTTCAAAACGAACTATACGAATATATTTCGTACAAAATATTGACAAACGCTCCAAATTAGACCCCTGACTTGGCTGTGTAATATCTTCCCTCGCGTACTGACAGTAACTTGATATTGCAAAGACGCCGTTTGTTTGTTTGGCGTCATGATTTCCAGGCGAACGTGAGTGATCAGATTTCGCCATATAAGGAGGTCTTTCTTCGTGGAAACGACTGATTGGTGACCATGTATTGTATTCTTAGGTTTTTACTGGTTCTGAAACTCAATAAGATTAAAAAAAATAAAATTGTCGTTACTTCAGAAAGCAATGAGCAGCTGTGAGGATCCATTGGCTCTTAATAAGAGCTCCACCACAGTCATGACTTCCACCTTTCGTCAGGGATACCTGCCAGGGCCACATCCCTCTCCGTCCACCTTCTCCACCTATTATTCGTAAATGGACGTAGCTGTTTCTAGCGATTCCACATCCTACTGGAAGAAGAAATTAAAACATGAATGTAAATAATTATATACAGTAAAATCTCGTTAAGTCGTCACTCAAGGGACCGAACATTTTTGACGACTTAAGCGGAGTGACAACTTAGGCGGAGTGGGAAATTTTTGAAAAAAAAACAAAACTGAAATACAGTATTTTCATGAATTGCTGTAGGATTCCGTGAGAAAAACAAGATTTTTGGAAATCAATACATGCAAATGAATGAGTAGAAAATAAATAACAAAAAAAAAAAACCACTTTTTATGGTTACCACATTTTAATCGTTTTAAAAAAAAGGCAATGTCTGTCTTTGAAACGTTCCAGCCAATCATTGCTGCCGCCGAAATCTTCAACGTTCAACTCCTTAGCAATTTCCATGGCTTTTTCTTTGAGAATCACGGCAGAAATCGGCATATTTTGCGATCTGGCATGTTTTAGCCATCGAACTAAAACCTCGATCTCGTCAAACTTCGATTTCCTTTTTCTCTTTCGTTTGTCTTTGCAGTCAGCTTCTTCAATTATTTGTTTCGATGAAAGAATATCGTTTAATGTAGTCTTGGGAATATGGTGCTTTTTGGCAAAAGCTGTTTTCAAAACATTTGATTTTTCAAAAAATGCAATTGTCTTTTTTTTCTTTAAAAGATAACGAGGTAAGTTTTCGTTTCCCTGACATGTTACAAATGTAATCAAACCACGAAATTGGAAGATTAAAAAATAGCCCTTATAGCGGAGCTTATTCGCTATGAAATGAAATCACACTCACAAGTCAGTAGTGGCCAAGAAAAACAAGAAACAAACACTCAGTAGCGGCTTGACAAAGAGTCGCGATGAGAAGTATGTAATTTCCCAAGTGAATCTCCCACGGGAAAATTCCCCGTAAAGGCTAGGCTTTCTTAGAGTGAAGGGGCGGGGCTGAAAAGATAGCAGGCAAAATTGAGAATAAAGATGCTTTTCGGCAGTTTTGAGGGTGACGAGTAATCCGGAGTAGAATTAAATTTGGTGACAAGTAAAAGAGGGTTATTTAACATTATTGTCTATGAGACTTTGTCGGGATCAAAGGAAAACGACGACTTAAACGGAGTGACGATTTATCCCGGTGACGACTTAGCGAGGTTTTACTGTATTTGTGTTTTAAAATCAAAGTAATGTGCTAAAGTTATTCAACACATCTGACTACTAAATCCTGCAGTGAAAACCTGAAGCTTACATTAAAATATTCATCACTCTAAGAAGTCTGTTAATATAAGAAAAATATCAGAGGAAAAAAATATTTATAAATTATATTCTTTAGCATATATTTCTGTGGTGATTTGCCAAAAGGGGGTAAGTCCATAATAGGCCATTTTGAGATAACATGTTCAATCAATCCATTTTACATGCATCCATGATACGCCAAACCTTTCTAAGACCACTGTACATAGTTCAGCTTCTATACTTAAATAAAACCTTGCATTTGCACTGTGTCTTACACAACTCTGAACTATCTTTTACATTTTACCAGAAATGTTGTTTCAGGTCTTAACTCCTTTTGGCAAATCACCACAGATTTGAGGTCTGTTGTTTTCTATTCTGCTTTGCCAACCGTAAACGTTTACTACGATGTTCATTACTAATACTAATTTGTTTTTGATATTTTTATTGTCAATCTTGCAGAATATTTCGGTTGATAGTACAGTATCAACAAACAGTAATGAAAGACAGAAACGTGGAATGGGAGCATTAAATATAATTAAATATCAGTTACATAGTACAAGACTACCCTAACTTAGCATTATCCATCCAAGGTGTGTACAGTATGTTCTAAATGTTCGCCGTTACGGCGGACACACAGTTCCTGCAAATTTTCAACTTTGAGATGACACGGCCAGGAAAGTTTTCGTAAGGAAACTGCCTGCACTCCACAGCTGTATGACAGGTAAGCACCTGTTCCAAAAGATTGCCGTTATTCTCGTTTGTTGTTAATGTTTGTGGCCGTCACCTGAACCCTTTACTCTGTATCAGTACACTACCTGTCCTTCGTCCTTTGGATGACGCTAAGAATCACACTATGGGGCGAGTTTCTGAATCCTAAGCTGAAACCTCTTTTTCACATATGCAAGGCTGGGCCCGCTTTTCCTAGACCGTAAGAAAATTGTACGTTGTAATATTCGACTAGAAATATCTTTTCTTCTGTGCTCAGAACCATTATTGCCTCGACTGATTCAATACCTAATAGCAGTTACCATGCATTTATATATATACATAAAGAACTCAAATTTAAGATTAAAAAATACTCCATTTTGGATCGTTCCCAAAGAATAAAGTATTCTAAATATTTTTTTCTGATATTCTGGTTCACCTGTCTGCCTTGAGAACAGATCCTTGTAAGCGGAAGCCGCATAGTTAAGGGCGCTTGGCTGCGGGTTGGAGGTGGCTGGTTCGATCCTCGGCCTCGAACATAGGTCTGGGATTTTTTTCCAGGCTCCATTCTCCCCCCAACTGGTCCTAGGGTCTTCCAAGCCTTCCATTGAATGGGTACCTGGTTGCTTTCTCGGGGGTTAAAGGCAGGCGGGCGTCGGACTGACCACCCGACCTCAACCTAGTCGCGTTGGTCACGAAACGCCGGGAGCCTTACCTCCTGCGAACTCCAAGGGCCACACAGACCTGTAGTGGTACAATTTAAGTAGTCGCTCGTAGATTCTATCTTGTGTCAGAAAACACACAAAAAAAAAGCATTTGTTTATCGCTTGCATTGTTAATAGTTGAATACCAGCAGCTGATGAATAAAAGAATGTGGATTGGCTTTCATTGAGAACCAACGTTTCACTTAAAAATCGAACTGGATAGGATAGAAGACAAATGAACGAATAATAAAACAGTCGGCTTCACCCTTCATGACTATCAACAACAAAATCTTATTGCTGTTATATTCTCTCGCTGGTTCAGATTTTTCAAAAATATCTGGTAACAAAAGGTCTATTTACCCAAACTTTCACGCTTTTCGTAGGGAATCGTTAAAAAAAAAACAACATGTTTATTATAATCTCAGAGTAAAAAGTATCTCAAAGCATTAGTAAAATATAGTTTTATTAAACTCACCATCTTCAGTAAGACGTTCTTTAATTTCACTTGATACAACATTATCTTTTTCCTCAGACTGTTTTTTGTCTTCTACTGATTCTTCGTAGCTCCCACTTTCATAATCATCTAAATCTGAATCTGAATAATCATCATATTCTTCAGATGCTAAAATGAAATACAAGGCTTATTTGTAATAAATCCAAACTTACTAATGTCAAAAAAAATTATTAAAGCAAAACAAGTGAATATAATTTTGTGCTAAAGCATAAATTTAAGGGTGACCCATAATAATATCAATATAAAAAATTAAAAATATTAATAATAAAAAAGAAAGTATATTAACGTAAGGAAAAATAAAAAAAAAAAGTTAGGAAAATGAGAAAAACAAAAACAAAAATCCACGCGGATATTAAGAAAAAAAGACTAAGAAAAAAAACAACAATAGTTGGTATACGGATTTGAACCGACAACCTTCATCATATGAGTTCCAGACTTTACCGATCAAGCTGTAGCTGATATAATACGATTTCATTTCTAACATTTAAGTTAATAGCAGCGGAAATCCAATGAGAACAATGCCAAATATCTTGAACATGGGGGGGGGGAGGGTTGGCCCCTGAAAATACCCTATTCCTATGTTGTTTGAGCCTCTATTAAGATGGTGAAGTCCGTTTGTCGATCCGACCTTCCGTTCGGGAGTTGTTAGGGGTGGACAGACACGGACGGCGGACAGGACAAACACTATAGCTCCCAAATGGGTCACTAATTAAGTATTCATTTTTGAATATTTTTATAATAAATAACTCATAATTTTATCTTACAGTATCTCTTTGCTATGTCTTGAGATCCTTCAGTATAAGTATACTTCCTTAAGATTATAGGTGTTGATTCATGTAACTTATCTCTTATTAAAATAATTATTTATCTACATCAGCGGTTTCCAAACCGAGGTAGGAGTACCCTTGAGGGTATGGAGAACGACGTTCTGGGGTATGCGAAAAAAAATTGAATAATGACGGAAAAGGGCACAAATGTCAACAGTGTAAGACAAGGTAAAAGTTGTCAAAATAATCCAACGCTATGGTAATGCGGGTGCGGGTTTCTTCGTTATTTGACCATGAGAAAAGTCCTCGTTATCCTTCCCTAAACAATGTTTGACGACACTGTAAATATGTAGGCCTACACATAGTTTGTTTAATTCATTATTTAAATCCCATTATTGACCCATTTATTTTCAGTTACAACATATAAAACTGACATAACAGCAACTACGTTAATTTCAAACGTCTTTCTAATATTTCGGATATATTTATGAAAATGGGCTGTTAAGGGGTGGAAAAAGTTTGGGAACCACTGATCTACATTAATTCAATAATTTTGGTTTATGCATCACCTTGAAAATGAATATTTTAAGCTAAATCATTCTGCATGGTGGTTCTTTTGTTTCTTTCTGCAATCATGTTACTCAATGACTATCCAAAACACTTTGCTTTAATCTTCCTATAGTGACCGATTCTTCCGATTGTGTCGCGACCGATTTGTCGCCTTCCTGTTGTGACCGCCTCACTCCTTAATTCGCCATACGCGTCGTCTCGCTTTGTAAATTTCTTCAATCTACTTTTTGATACACACACTTTTTGAGAGTATGTGTCAAAATGTAGAGTGAAGTAAATTTACAAAGCATTTGTTCGTTAATTATTAAGAGACTGTGGTAAGGGACTAAAGATTCAAGAAGTTGTCATGTAATTATGTGTTGGATTATCTTGTGAATTATTGGAATTAGAAAGTAAGTTAGGGATGACTTCCTGTAATTTTGTTAACTGAATTTGATAAGGCAAATTTGATTTTTTTTTTTTTTTTTTAATCATTCGATATGAAGAAAACAAAACTCAGATAACTTGACTTTTTGTGTTTATTCGCTTTTTTCTCAATTTTTCTAAATTAATTCAGTCCATTTATTCCGCCTCTGTGCAATGTTAATTAGTTTCGGAGAAAATATTTGTAAAGTATTTCCTTTAATGGGATAATTAATTAGTCAGTGTACTGCACAAAGTTAAATGAAGACGCTTTTAATTATTTACTGAAGATAGTAACCGGCATTGCTCGGGAAAATTCAATGTTTTGTCCCTGCTATTCATGTTCCTAGCAAGAGTGAACAAATTGGAAACGTTGAACTAAAAACGAAGAAGACACTAGTGAATGTTTGTCCGCCTTTCAGAATGAAACCTGAAATTGTCAGAAAGACAATATGTAGCATGCTGATATGCAAATAACACTTGAAGACATCTTCTGCTGTCGCCAACATACAAATCGTGAGTTGCCAAAAAATACGTAATTAGATTATAATTTAACATCTGCATTTGTTCTAACAAAATAATGGGAATAATGTTATACTGTTAAGTTATTCAGTATATACCTTTTCTATATTTACTCTGATTAATTTTTGTCAGAATTTTTTTTTTTATTGCGAGTAATGAAATAGAAACTTAAAAGAAACAGATATACAAATCGCCTGACACTAGCGCATATTTAGAAGTGTCTGCTTCGAGATTTTACTCCATCTTTCAAACTTACTCCTGCTTGAAATTGCAACACCATCAGTTTATTTCAAAACTATTTCGATAATTAGTTTAGTAAATTGAAAGCCAACAAACACATTAAGAATAAAAATATTTAACATACATGTATTAAAATACTGCATGTTTCGGTCAGGCTAAGCTGACCTTTCACAAGTGAAAAATCATGGCGGTATAAATACATAATAAACCAATGGTGATGGGTTATAGACAGATGATGTAAATATGTTATTTATTATAGATACCTCCACCATCTTTCAATTTTTCACTTGTGAAAGGTCAGTTTAGTCTGACCGAAATATCTAGTATTTTAATGTGTTAAATATTTTTATTCTTAATTTATGTGTTTGCTTTCATTTTACTACGATAATTCACAAACGTTAAATCTTATTAATAAAATTAGTAAAATGCAAGCTATTGTATTATCACGTACATTTTCACTATACAGTAGCAAAGAATATTTTATCTCGAATTTTATTCTAACTTCTTCTCAGTAATATTGCGCAGGTCATGTGAAACCATAAGAATCGTATTTCCTATTTATGTACACCATCATCCATTAGCTTTGTAAGACGAAGTACGAATATGATGTAGTAAAAAAATTAGGCCATACACTGAATATTCAGTTCGGTTTAATACAACGTTCTCTGTTGGACAACGAATCTTTGTGTTGTTTTTCTTTGGTATCAAGATAGAAAATATGTAGCAATCATAGAATCGAACTGCGAGAGATGACACACAACGTTTTCACCATTCAGCAATTGGATAACTCATTAATCTCAATAAATATCCATGTAAAACAGAAGGAATATGGATAAACATGAGTGAACTATGATCAATACTGTGAACATTACAACGATGAATTCCTGCTTATTTCAACATTCGCCAGATAAAGAAATTTCGAAACCCGGCTGGATATACAGTACTTCTGCAACAGTGCGTAACATTATAAACCGAATTAGTGTAAAAGTTTTACGTGAACATTAATCAATAATGAAGAGAAAAAGTACAAAAATAATGCAACTAGAAGACTAGCTGCTAAGATAGCTAACATCTGGATTAATAGATAGATCATATTTTTTAGTAGATCTTACTTTTTAATTTAATCTTTATCTATTTATTTTAAATTTTGGCGCAAATTAATATCATTTATTAATTAAAACATTTAGCCTATCGTTTAAGTGCTTTATAAAATTACTTAGCAACTTTTATGTTGCTAGAATATATAATACTATTAAAGTTTTTTTTAATTTTTTTTAAAGTTTTAATTATCAATGATTAAGTTTAAATCAAACTTAAATTGGGCTTAAATAAGCAAGAGTCTTTAAAATTGCCCTCAAATAAGTTTCATTTTTTTTTTTTTAAATAACTTCATTCTTTTTTTATGTCGTACTAGACGAAAGTTCGCATGGCACTTTATCAAATTATATTATGCAGAGAAAACCGAAGAAGCGTTTGGAAAAAAAAAAATGAAAGAAAAAAATCTTACGTCGAAAGTGCTTAGAAGACGATGCCAACTTGCAGTTTCTTTCCACCAAGAACACCACAAAGAAAAGTGTGAGAAATGTGGGACTAATTATCATTCGTAGTGAATCCATTTATCTTCATTAAGTAAATTGCTATTGAATGTTTTGTAACTCAGTTGGATGTTAGTCAAAGTAGAAATAAAATACATCAGTAATAGAAGCAGTGGGCATCAATTTCTATTGAAATAGGCATTTAATTATCAATAAATTTGTTTTTAACAAGAAACATGAAACACAGTTCCAGGAACAACCTTCTCTTTGCTAAGTGCAATAAATTTCATTATTACTGAATTCAATTGAAAATTGAGCCATTTTAAATGAAATGTATATTTAAAATCCTTAATCCGTTATTTTTTCTATCTGATATCACTTACTGAATGTAAATTTTAATAAAATTGAAATATTATTAATGTATCGCAATTTGAAAAGTCAATTTTCTTTTTAAATTTAATTTTATCTTATTTTATTTTGTTTATATATTTTGTCTGTTTCTTTGTAGCATTTCTTTTTTTAATTTAAAGATAAAATTTTATTATTATATTATTATTATAAGTAATTATAATTAATTTTAAAATTTTAGGACATATACAGGAATAGTTGACGAGCGATATACAACGTTAATTTAGTCTGCAGTGTTAAGGAATTTTATTTAACGTTATGTTAATATTATAGTTATATTCATTAGAATAGTTATAGCTTCACAATTTTTTTTTTAATATAGTTAATGAAACTGGGCTGCCAGGAGATACTTAAGTGAGAAAAGATTGACAGCCATTTTGTAGGAAATCTTATAACAGTCATGCGCAGTGGCAGTGCTTGATAGAGTACAATTAGCGCCTCTATTATTGCTCCATCTTCTCTGGTATCAACATTTTTTTCCTTGCCCTCATATTCGTATGACTTTACTTGACATCCTCCAAATTTTATTTCTTTTTGTTGAAATGCTGTTTAAAAGACTTCGCTGGTGTTTTTTGGAAATCGTTACAGAGGGAAAAACAGTTCTTAAGGTTTTCCAATATAGTCGTGTGACAATTCAATATTTACAATTGGGACCACATTTAAAAAAAAAA
>JAFIDM010003189.1:35868796-35897742 GCA_023159025.1 Thereuonema tuberculata | reverse complement strand
TATAGATTGAAATAATAAATACAAAGCCAATTCATCAAAAGAAAACAATCGTTTGAACAATAATCATGACTAAATACTAAAAATTGTTTAACAAATTTCTAAAAATTTATAACAAATGATAAGCAAGAATATAAAAACAAAGGAAATAAATTTATAAATAAATAAATCACATGGTAATAATGAAAAAATCAACATAAAGCCAATTCATCAAACGAAGCATAATTGTCTGAACAATCAAAATTTGATAAATACCCAATTAAAGAAATAAATCTATTGTCTAATTTTGCTCCATCACTGCGGTTAAGATTCCTCCCTCTAGTGTTTCGAATGATAATGCTTTCAACAATTTTCCGTATTTTGGATTCCTTTTCTGTGTGCAGAATATTCACTATTGAGCTAATCCGGTGGCCGAACTTAAAGAATGTTCCGCTACTTCTGAAATGTCAGTTTTTTTGTTTCTGATGTAACCCGCGTGTTCTCGAACACGTTCATGGATTGTTCTTTTTGTCTTTTATTATTTCAATCTATATCATACATTTGTTCCTTTACTTTGTTTTGTATTCGTGCACATCCTTTGTTTCCACAGTTTTTGAGTCATTAGGCTAGTAAAAGGAATTAACGAAATAAATTCCGAAAATTCGCCATATCTGTATGAATATCGTATTTATTTCTTTTGAGTTGAGGAGGTGAGTGTAAGTTTACTAATTATGTACACAAGAAAGAGAATTAGAGAGAATTATGGAATAGTTACCTTATGTGCTAGGTCTTTATGCATCTATTCACGTTAAACTGCTGCTCTCCAGAATGATCACGGTGGATCAATTCCACATTAATAAAGATATTGCATAAATGGCAAGTATTATTTTGTCTACCGAATACACAACAATGAATCCATTGCTGAAATTTGAATATAAAAACGTTGGTTTTTCACCTAGAGACAGCTCTCTGATTGGTTCGCAGAAGCTCACTCAATTCTACCATCTTCAAGGAAAGTGCCTTGGAATTTTAGATCGAGAGATAAAAAAAAAAAAAAAATCAGCGGTTCATATTATTCAACCAAAAATGACTACCACTATGCTGTTAATTCTTCTTTGCTTTCTTCCCTTCCTTATTATGTGTGTATGCAACAGGGAAGTGTCAATCCCCTACATGCCCTGATTCTGTCGCATTATCATCTTGACACGTTCTTCAATAATTTATAGCACTAACCATCTACTCCAGTAATCAATGTTGTACTGTTCCGCGATCTGCTGCTCTTCTGCTATCTGCCTACTGTGAACGTATTCAAAGACTGGGACTTTTCATCTAAATTCTGCTATCGTCCATCTACTCATTATAAAAAATAGTATTTAGAAAGAAAAAAAAATCATCAAAGATGAATCAGTCATGTATTTATTAAACTAAAGATATTTTGTTTTTTCCGCAATTGATTAAATGGGGATGAACAAACGTTAAACATTTTATCAAAAACCATAACCATGTTCATTAGCGTCATGAATTGCACTCATTGCATGCGTTTTGTCGTAATTCGCCAGCCCTATGGAGATGTTCAGTTTTATAAACTTTTCTTTCCTATCTTTTCAAAAACGATTAATTCGATTATGAATTTTCATTATTTTAGTCATCATTGAAGCGTAAAGAAATAATTTTCCTGTAACTACGTTTCAAAAGGAACTTCAAAATTAATTTTGAACATTTTAATGATTCTTTTTAGTGCAGAAATAATTGAATTTATTGATCTTTGATTGTATGAAATGTAGATGATCTTAAAATCATCTGTATTTCATAAAAATAGGTGACGATTTTCATATTTTTCGAATATTTAGATAGAATAACACTTACATACTATAATTTATGAAACAATTCATAATAGGAAGAAGATCTCTTCTGATGGACGGGTTAGTTTTAGAAATAGAAATTCAAAAAATGAACCACTTCAAAAGACATCGGTTTTTTTCTAAGGTCGGAAATTCAGTAAGTTATTATTTTACTATTTTTTTTTTAAATTACAGGATATGAATGCTAGTTGCTCCTTTTCTTGTATATGAATTTGCTTTAAATATTTACATTTTATTACTTTGTTACACAGATTTTTATTTTTCTTAGGTGACATTTAAATCTTTTTCTAAACAAGATGGAGTGTTTATATATAATAGACGAAGATTTTGAATTTTTTTATTTATCTCATTAATTAAAGACTATTTTTTTTTCAATTTTAAATAAATTTTCTATTTTAATGCTTGTAATCAGATTTGGAACATTTAACTTCCAAGCTTTTCATTGAATTCACAATGTTATTCTTCTTTATTGCATTTATTTATCCTAAATATTCACATAGTATGTAAATAAAAATACAGTAAAACCCCGTTATTACGCTCCCGCTTATGGCACTATCCCGTTCTTTACGCTTCTTTCATACGGTCCCTGGAATTTTCTATATAACTCTATATACTTTTACCCTCTTATAACGCTTCAAATCCCGCTTGTAGCGCTTTTTTTGTATCGGATATTTTGTATCGAAAAGAAATGTAACACTGTAAAGATTCTTTACTTTCCCTGATAGGAGGGAATCTTTGAACTCTTTAAAGTGCGGGTCTGTGATACAGTAAGTTAGTGCAAAATGTCGAAGCGGAAATCCCTTTCTATAAGTGAAAAATTGCAAATTCTCCGAAAGTACGACGAGAATTCTACACTAAGTCAGAAGGATTTCGCAGAATCTCTAGGAATTCCCTCATCCAGTCTGAGAACAACAATAAAAAATAAGAATGGAATTACCAATGCAGCGAAGGGTGCTTGCAAACGTAAAAAAGTAAAGTCTGGAAAATATTAAGATGCCGAGGAAATTCTAATTGAATGGATTCATCAGTCCCGTGATGCATCAGTGCCATTAAGTGGCCCAATCATTCAAGAAAAGGCGCGTGAAATAGCGGGCAGTGCATTAAATCTGCTCCGAAAATATATTAGTGTTGCTCCTAGTGGTGTATCAATTGATGTTAATAGTTATTTGAACCGCATTGAAAATGTCATAATTCATAACAGTAGCACATACACACGGCAAACCACAATCACAGATTTTTTTAAATAGGAAATATGCTCACATTTGCACTATATCTATTGCAGAATCAAGTATCTTTCCTGTAAAATGGTGTCTAAATGTTTCCCCATCTCATAAATCATTTCCCGGCTAGAGCGCTATCCCGCTTATTACGCTTGTAGGTCATGGTCCCTTGACGAGCGTAATAACGGGGTTTTACTGTAGTATATAAATATGTAATATATATTTATATACTATTATACATATATATTTATTTTAGATATAAAGTATAGCAACTTCTGCCGTGCTGGCGTGGTCGTGCGGTCTCGGCGGCGGCCAGCCGTGGCGACCAGTGCGCCAGTACCTGGGTTCGAATCCCGGCAGTGGCATGGCTGTTTCTTTCTTCTTCTGTGTTTCGTCCAACGCTGTTCAAGGGGTCACAGAGGTGACCTATGTCAGCGGATTCTTCTCATTAAAATATATAGCAACTTCTGAATTTTTAAAAAAATAATCTGGAAGGTTTACGAAGAATAACGAAAATATAAAAAGGTTTTTTTTTTTTTTAAACAAACGCAATGTCGAAATCTGTCCATTGAAAGCCTCCAGAGAAGATTTGGAATTTTCCATAGACTTAATAAAGGCGAATGTGACGCCATCTATTGACAAATTATTACCCTACAACAAGTGTTTCATTTCCTGATTGCAGTGTCGAATAATAATAAAATTTCATTTTTAGATCGAAATTGAAAATTTTAAATTCCATTTCTATCTTATTTCTCAAACTCTGTTTATATATTGATATATAGTATAACAGACTAGAATTGACTTAAAGGTGCTCATTTTTGCAACAATAAGAATTTAATAAAAATTTCGCATAAGATAAATTTTTAAATATGGATTTAAAAGTCAACTATGTTCAAAATATCCTAAAACTATTATTATATGGTCCCATTACATCATCGTTATAAGAAAAACCCTCATTGTTATTTGGTGGTCTATTGAAAGAAAAGTTTACATCTTTCGTACTGTTGCTACCAACTATCGAAACACAATCTCAAGATGTTTTAAATGGAGAAAAATTGAATGCACTTGTATTTTAAATTACTCAAAAAAAAAATTATCGCTTTTAAATAATACCGAAGGCAATTTATTATACTGTATTAACAGCAGTTCACAGTTTGAAGAAATTTTTTTTTAATGTATTTAATAATAATTTTTAAAGATATAACTCAGATCTTATAAAATACAAGGTTAATGTTAGGAATCCGTGTATCAAAATGATAATCATATAAATATCAACAGAATTTAAATAAACGTTGTTGTCTGTCCGTTTCAGCGTCTTTTCAAGTTTCATAAATCTCAATTACTCTGATATCCCTTTTCATACGCCCTCCTATCTGCACGATATACCATCTAAAAAAAAGTGGATATTAGATTAATTAACTTGAAAAAAAAAAAAAAAAGTATGGCTTAAAAAACTTGTCTGTTTTAAAGTGGCAATTTCTCTGGTGCACAATTGAGAGGGCTGAAAGCCTTGCATTAACTTTAGTTCATTAATAGATTTGAGCAGTCGTAAAATAGGAATAATGGTAAGCATTATACCGTGGCATACATAAAATCCAGTTGGTAATCGGATAGTCCGAATTACTGGCGCTTTGTAGCCTATCTAGCGGAGAATTTTACCTGCGTTGTATGCAAATTCTCGGCTACGTAGTAAAGTCCTATATTGCCAGTAATATTGGTAACAAAGGGCTTTACTACGTAGGCGCCACAATTTCCCCCTATCGGCAACTTTTGGAACTACTTTTTTTCCCGCGGAATCCTTCTTTCCATGTCTTTATTATTTAGTCTCTCGACCAAATTTGATGCCATTCCGGTTGTTCGATCGAGCTACAGATGGCTTTGAGTAATGTCAGTTTAATTACGGCCACCAAGTGTACGAGCCACTTCTTCTCAGCAGTTTCACAACAGTTGTTGGAATGAAGTTTCATCGCATAGATTATGCTAATAAGGCCGTTTTACATTTACTATTTCACTCGCCATTTTCCAAGCCATAACGGAGGTCATGTCAGGATAGATTGCGAGTGATTTGTGTATCGTTTTACACTTACCATAATGCCTTCCATCACACGGAACATTTACACTTCTCAATTGTCATCATGCCTATGTTTTATTTACGATAAAAATAGCATTGATTTATATAAAAACCATTTAGTCAATGTATCGGATAGGTGAAAGAATGTCTTTAATTAATTAAAATAGGAAATATTCATGTTTTTTTTTTCATCGCTTTGTGTTTCTTTGTTTTCAGTTTCGATAAATAACGCAGTCTCGTTAAATCTCGATCAATGGCGATATCTTTTCGAGATGTCGATCGCTCGTCTCGATTCGAATTTTCAAGCCGAAATTCTGAAATGATTTTGATTAATAATGTAACATTTTATGAAAGCATCCACGAATACATAAGGAAAAGATGCCCTCCGATCGCGAAAATCATTTTTGTAATCGGTAATTTCGAATAAATAGATACAAATCGATTGGACTTCCAAGTTCTACAATTCGTCACCAGGAGCGCTATTTGAAATGTCCAGCCAAAGAAAGGCTGGACATATACTTTCTTTGGTCCAGCCATTAGATGTCGAGACATTTCTTCGAAAATAGCCCAGGCTCTAAGCTCTCCATTTACTGGACATCTGTGATGTCTAGGTGATGGCGAGTGAAATGTCCAGGTTATGGCGAGTGAAATGGTAAATGTAAAACAGGCTTATAAATTATTATGATGGTAAATAAATACGAATTGAAATGAAGAAAATATTTTTTTTTAAAAAAGGATTTTCATCTTTAATTGTAATTTAATCGTAACTGAAACAATTATTTTTAGTTATGATTTTAACTTTTATGCTTTTCAAATTAAATACCAATTGTAAAAACAACAGCTCTTTATAATAAACAAAAAAAAATATTTTTGTGTTATAGAATTTAGATTATACTAAAAATATCATTAATTAAGAACTACATTTTCATAATATTTTCATTTTCATCATCCTGTAAAAGAAATAAACGTTTTTCATATTAATTATTATGGTATTTCATATGACAGTTGGTTTTTAGATCTGTTGATATGTATAATTTTGGAATTATGTTTTATCTTCACATACGTTAATGTGTATTAAAAAAAAAAAAAAAAGTTAAAAAGTAGGGATGGACGGGATTGGATTTTTAGGTCGGGACGGGACGGGACGGGATTTTTTTTCCCGCCCAAAAATCGGGACGGGATTGTCCTTCCTTCAGTAAATGGGAAATAGTTGTTCGGGTTTTGAAACTTGATATGGATGACAATAATAATAACAAACAAAAATTTTTTTTGCGCAGTTGGTACTTACCTCGATAAACGAATAGTCTCTATTGCCTGTCGCTAGTCGAAATCACGAAGGCCGTCGTCTGTTGTTTATTGTTTTCGCCGGTCGATCGCTAACGCCATGACGAAAACACTTTGTTGTTGATGTAATATTGGGAGGTAGAAGGAAAATAATTAGTCCAGAGTATTTCTCAATGATTTATTGTAGTCTTCAGTTGCCAGGATTAAAAATCTCAGCATTATTAAGCCTTTTGTTGAATTTAAATAAATCGCGAAATCCCGTCCCGAAGAAATCCCGAAGTAAAGCAAATCCCGCCCGATAAACGGGATTATAATTTTCCCGAAAATTTCCCGAAATACCGGGTCCCGTCCATCCCTATTAAAAAGTGATCCACTACAGTCCTACCGAGGTCCTTGGGGTCGCGGAAGCTAAGGCTCCTGGCGTATCGCGACTAACGGGACTAAGTTGAGGTCGGGTGGTCAGTCCGGGAAAGAAATCCGGTACCCATTCAACAGAGGGCTGGGTAGACCCTATGACCCGTTTGATGGAGAATGGAAGATGAAAAAATCCCACCCTCCGCCAATGCCGGGAATCGAATCTGCCACCTTCAACCCGCAGCCAAGCTCAAAAAAAAAAAAAAAAAAATAAGCAGTTATTCTATTAAATTTTATATAATACTTATATATATATATTATTAAATTACTTATATTAAATATTAGGGAAAATAAATAAGTAAATAAGCCAGACTCACCAGAAAATTATTGAAAAATAGACTGTGTGTTAATTAGAATAAGACTGTTAAATTGTTAATTTACCAACGGAATTTAATTCAATTCTTTCAGTTCAGTTAAAAAATTTCTGCCCTAGGATTGACTATTCTTTTAATCTATTAGTTATGATTTTAATTCTTTTTAATAAAAAAGGACTCGTTAAATCAATAGTTTTCTGTAAATTCTTCTTTAATCAACAAAAATATTCGTTTCCTAAAAAAAAAAAAGAGAGAGAAAAAAATGCAATTTTAATAGTATACAGAATGTGAAATTTTTATTTAAATAAGTTGAGTATTTTTGCTGGAAAAAGAAACTGTGTATTTAAGAATCCTAGATTGGATACCTGAATAAAATCGAGTATTTACATAAGTAAAACTTATAATTAAATAATAAAAAAAAAGTAGTAAAGATTTTTTTTTTTTTTTTTTTTAAAAAGTAGCTTAAAATATTTTTAATAGGATTTCATATGAAAAGGGAGAGAAACCAGTCTCCACCAATCAAAAAAAAAAAAAAAAATCGAATGAAAGAAAATTGGGTAACAATTTAACTACCTAACACATTTCAGAAAAGGGCCCTCTCCTACATATACGCCCACGTCTCCTTATGTGAATAAAATTACTTTTTATTATTATTTTATTTTTAATTTCTGGCAATTTTCGATTCCGGTAATCCGAGGCTCCTGATCTCAAGCTGCTCATTAAAATATGATCTGCGGCTCTGTAGCCAAACCCACCACGATACTGATGGTATTTTTTTTTTATTTTTTTGCATAAAGCTCAGAGACATTTCTGGATTTTTGGTTTTGTTTTAATTGTCTGGTAAGGGACATGCTGCTCTCTGCATTTTGTAAATAAAAAAAAAAAATACTTTTCAGAGCTAAAAGGTTGCTGACGCCTGTATTATTTTGTGACATAACTATTATGTTTCAAGTGTGTCATATATTCATAAAGACATGACACACTTGAAACATAAGTTCAAATAAATTGGCTGTGGCACCATCTGGTGACTAAATTCTATTACTAGAGGAAAAGAGGCAGTGATCAGTCTGGCAGTACTTTAGTTTGATATCTCGATCCCCGCCCCACCCCCTCACCCTTCATGAACACTTGTCCGATCTGTTTCAATTCACTCCGCAGACGGTGATGGAATAAACGAATTCATCGGAATTTTTTTCTGAAACTTCATGACGAAATGCCGCACAAACATCTGTTAAATCTATTCGGAAGAACTAGTTTACATTCAGCTATTTTATAGGCGCGGGATTTTTGAAAGGAAAAAAAAATATGAAGAAGATCGTGCGCCTCCTCTTCCGCAGTATTTTCAGCCAATGAAATTCATTCCCCTCGAAGTGAGAGTTTTTAAAGGTCTATTGAACTTGACTGAACTTGTGTAGTGTGATGCATCCTGCCCTCTCTATAGCCTTAATTTTCGTGGGTTGCTGTACTGACGTTGTATTTCTAGAAGTATTAGTTAGGTAAATTCATTTATAAAGAAATCTTGTTTTCGGCATTGAAATTTTATTTTTACTTCATCGATTACTGATCTGAAACTTTCTTACGTAATTACAAGTCGATTTCTTGTGCCTTTCTTAGACCGGTTTCAGAAGAAAAAAGGTTTTAAAAAATGTTTCAGCAGCTTTTATGATCAATAAGGACGTGTTAAATGCTTTATATCGTTCTTTTTTTTATTATTTTTATAAACAAAGTGCTCGGTTAAAAGACTATTCACTGTGATATCAAGAAGATAAGATATCTTCACTGAACGTGGCCTAAGAAACTCGAAGTTTTAACTATGCCTATTTAAAAAAAAAAAAAATTAAATTTTTTACTTGAACCAGTAGCAATTTTAATAGAAAGTTTTGCACATTTGCTAAATAAAATACGTGAACATCATTGCTGTAAGAGTTGACAGCAAATGAATAAAGCAATAAAAGTTAAAAATAAAGAATTTAGAATTTAGAAGGAAAAAAATGTTTGTCTTCATAGTCATTAAGATTTTGTTGTTTTGATTTATTTAATGTAAAAATATTAAAATATTTTGAATATTGCTTGACTTTCACAAAGCAAATTGGGCAAAAATACAAAATGAAAAATCAGAAACATCTGTTGAATTGGTTGATTCAAAACAAGATTACAGTCATTTATTTCACTTTTATTATATTTTATTTCTTTGTGTTAAGTTCTTTAGAAAAACAAATAAATATCCTGTAATGAAGACAATAGTCATTTACGTTGTGCCATTGAAAAAAAATAAAACTTTATTTAAAAATAATATTCCATTAAATAAATATAATAGTAAATTCAATAGTAATAACGAATAAAAATGTGATAGGAATTTACCTGTCATTTTCATTAATTTTTATTAAAAATAATCGCCCATTTCATCTACGAAACAAATCCAATTTTTCTTCCTAAATCTGCAGTTTTCCAAATCAAAGAATCCCCTAATTCTTTGGTCAAATCGAAATCAAAAATTAAAAGTTTGAGGCAAATAAACACCCACTTATTTTTATATAGACATTGTAGATTAACATCAATTAACATCATCTTTAATCTTATACAGGAGACTTCTTCAGGTTAAGTGAGGACAAGAAAAACTTTTCCTCTCTAAAAATTCTTAAATAATCTATACAGTCAAATTTAAATTTTAACAATACACAAGTAACAGTATATCTCACATTTACATCTTTTTAACAAAATTAATTTTAGCAATAAACAACAATTCATTCATATGACATAAATTTTTTGTAACAATTAAATCTTAGTAATAATTAAACTTACTGATATACATCTTTGCTAATAATTAAACCTTTATCTTTCTATTATTCATAAGTTTTACTGCAATGTCTATAGGCAGTCTCGCTTATTTTTAAAAACTTTTATTCATACAACTTTTTAATGAGTGGGTAAAGTACTTCTTCAAAATTCACTTTAACTAGTTCGATGTAAAGCAGTTATTAATATTTAAAGGAAGAGGTGCTGTTAAATAATTAATTTTATTAGGTTATAAGATAATTATCATTCGGCAGGTAGCATATAGCTTTCAGACAGGTGACCATAAGCACCAGTTTGGGCTTATTTTAGACAGTTTACTGGAAAGAGTGGTGCCAAATGTTGAATTCCATGTTTAAAATTTTTAAACTCAGATTCAATGAGAAGAAGCATTTTTAAAACATTTAGATTTAAAAATTAACAACCTTTTTTTTTTCACACAGAATTGCTTAATGTTACATTTTTTATTATAATAGACAATGAAAACACATTGGATTAAATACAGATACTAAATTAAGATTTTTAGATCCAACACAAATGAAGAATGGCAAGCATTTAAGCTATTCAGTTATGTGTGTGTGTTTGTTTGTCTGTTGTTTTTTCTATTATAATTTGTTTTTCAGAAATAACATATGAAAAAGCTTTATTAAAACTGTATATATATATGTTTTAGCTTTATATTTGTGTATATAAATATTTCGCATAACCAAGAAAAACATTAGTAAATTAACTACAAAACAAGTGACAAATTTAGTGCCTAAATTAATTCTTAGGAAACTTTAATGTGTGTATCTCATAATATAAAACATAATTAGACCACCACACATAGAATATATATATAATACAATTTAAATACGAGCACTTTTGAACCAATCAACATTTCTTACACTCCTCAAAGAAACGATGACCGTTGCGAAAGTGCTCGTATTTCAATCATAAATATACCTTATTTATATTGTGTGTGTGTGGTGGCCTAATTATGTTTTATAAATTAATTCTTGTTGACTGTTATTTTATTTTATTTTTTTAGTGTACTTTCATTCATTAACCAGCTTTAATTTTGTTTTTCTGGATTTTATTATATTGAATATATAAAAAAGAAAATGCATATAATTGTTGAAATGTTTAAATAAAACTGAATGGAAGTATGAAATAAACATAACGGTATTTTTTTTCAGATCTCTTAATTATCATCCTTTTTTTTTTTTTTTTCTTGCAAAATTTTATTGGGCTTGATCAGCTTAAAACAACGTTTAATGGATCGATATTAATTTTTTTTTTTATTGAAATAATTATATTTGTTACTTCTTTTATTTATCAGAGTTATAGGCAATTATAAATATCAGCTATTTCTTTGTATTTTATTTTGCTGACAGTTTTTGTTTTGTTTTTCTTTCCTCAGAGATGATCCAGGATGCGGAAACCTTGTTACCTGTTTTCATTTCATATTCATTGCTGCTGAGGGATTCATTTTTACTGCAGACTTTGGCAGAAAAAAGCGCAATGTGCCATTAGGGTAATCTTAAGATTCAAAACTTTACATAAAAAAAAAAAGATTTAAAGCTGAATCCAGTTTTTTAATGTTCAATAATTATAAACAAAAACCTTGTCCAACATATACATGAAAGTAACTCTTATTAGACAAATCCAAAGACTTCAAGATTAATGAAATAAACCACAGTTCATGTTGTTGCCACCATTATCAGAAATTTTATCATTACTTTTGTAAATGGATTACAGGCAAATTTATCTGTTTTATTATATCCAGTGAGTCTTGGATGTTATTTTGAGTTCAGAGCTTAGTAAATCAGTATCCAGATCAAATCCAAGATAAATACATAGCAGCTTCAATCTTATGGAAAGATTGTGGAAAAACACTAGATTTTTAAACACATTAAAATTTGAGACCAATGTTCATCTGACACCTCAAGACAAGTCTGTTTCACGCTGATTAGGCTTGTCTTGAGGTGTCAGATGAACATTGGTCTCAAATTTTAATGTGTTTACATATCTTTTAGGCACTTTTTATTTATTTTGATGCCATTAGAAATTCATTTGAGGCTGGCAGAGCCCAGCACATGAATTTTCTTTTTCTTTATTTTTAATGTGTTTTTATGTTTTTAGTATTTAGTCATGGAGGTTCCACTGCTCTTTCTATTTAACACTAGATTTTGTTTCAGAGTATTTATTTGTATAGCTCAGAGAATTCTATTTCCAAGAATACATAATTACCATCTTTGCTCTGATCTCATAACCCGATTCTTGGTTTCTGAGCTCTTTCCTTGGCTGAGTTATTCTCCAACTGTTTCTAATTTGGGACCTTTCGAAAGGCATGCTTTATTCTCTCAGTTAATAATCTTAATTGGATATATCTTCAAATTCTACTGTTTGAAACTACATACATTTTAAATTTATCAAATGATAACCAGGGAAGGCACAAGGCTAAGTAAAAGGATTTCGTACCCCCAAGCTGTCATCGGAGAGAGACTGGGACTCTTTGGGACTTCAGCCGGACAAACTCCACCGCAACAGAATAGAAGATGCGCATGGTTAAGGATCCTGGGTCTCGCTCCCGAAAGCAGGACTTCCCCCAGAAGAAACCCCAACCATAAAAAAAACAATAATACAAAAAATATCGATTCCTTCTCCTGCTTAGACACATTAAATTCCTTATTATTTTTAAATTTATAGTATACCATTCTCCTTTATCGATATTATGACAATCTTAAGGTAAACTTATGATTTCCAAATTCCTTCAATGAATTTGTACAATTACATCCTTTTCTAGCTCTAATCTCAGATCTCTACTTTTGTGGAAATGGAGAAGGCCTATGAGTTTTCAACTCAGCTGTATTCTTCTCATTGAATAATTACTTTACTGTTTCATCACTACAGGGATCTAGTTTTTCTGAAAGATCAACTGATGAAAAAAAAATGCTTTGAATATCAAGAATGTTTTTATTACTTTTTTATATTTTTTTAAAATTCTTAAGTTAGAACATTATTTTTTTTTTTTACATGGTTTTAAATAAAAAAAGATAAAAAATTTTCAGAAAAAGAAAAGTTTGAGAGTTGCCTGATTTCTAAACAAATATAAACACATATGGAGTATGATTATATGTAGAAAGTAAGAATATCCAAGACAAAACAAAGCAGTTTTCTGCCACTAAACCTGAAAAAAATGTGAAATCTCTTAACATGTTTTAAGTATTTCTGAAATCTTTTTTTTTTTTTTTGTTTTTGTTTTTTTTTTACAAAGATATAATTTTACAAACAATTGAGGCATTGACATGGGAAAGGTAGTAAGTCCTGAAAAGCAAATTTTCCAGAGAAAGCAAAAAACGGTTTTGCCAGCTCATGTATACTTACTATCTCGTATCGTTCGTAGGAACTACAGCACTCAAAATTTTGACTTACTGCCATTGCTATGCCGTTGGCGATATGTCTTGCTACCTTTTCAATGAAAAATCTGAATGACGATTTTTTTTTTTTACTTACTACCTTTCCCATGTCAACGTCTCAATTAAAAAAAACTCTTCAGAAAGTTTAAAACATGGTCTCTAAGATATTTACCACTGTTTTTGCGAAATAAGCTGTATATTCAAGTAGAATTTAGCTTAAACATTCTGATAAACTATATTTTGTATTGGGCTTCTTTTTTTTCTTTATCTAAAATAATAAGGGGGAGAAATTTTATTGTGTTTAATTTTTCATTTTATTTTATTTCAGGCAGTATATTAATCTAACAGTTTTGATGTTTGTAACCAGTGTCCTTAATAATTATGTACTAAATTTTAATGTATCGATGCCCTTACATATGATTTTTCGATCAGTAAGTAAATTTAATTTCTTCTTCTTTTATTTATTAAGACAATAATATCCAATAACTTCTAGCCAAAATATCAGTAGTACAAAATTAATATTTTATTTTATTTTTTTTTATAATTAATATTTTATATTTTTATTTTATTTTTATATTTTATTTTCAAACTGATCTATTTCCTTTGTATAGCTTACAAGCAATTTTTTTTTTGTTTGGCACACAACCTATTTCTTATCGTGTGTAATAATTTGCCTATAAGGATTGAATTTGAATGAAAATAGTGAGTACAGAAGCTTAGCTGCATTTATCAGCTGTTCAATCCTGAATATATGGAAGGACAAATAGTGTCGTCTTTTAAAGGAAATTATTAACTGAAAATTGAAGATGGTCAAAACATTGAAGCAACTGACTGTATTAAGTGGGAAGGATTTTAAAAGGATCAAACAAGCATCGTAGATAAGAAAGACTTGGTCAGGTGTTGAGACAAGAGACTGGACATTAAGAATTCAGCACGATCTCTTCTATTAAGAGAATTTTGATTACTTGCTATGCAACATGAAAGAGATATTTCTATCAAGGTCAGATTTAAAGGCACAGCAAGCTGGATTGAAATAATTTCAGTTTCACAAGACTGCTTTCTGTTTATGATCTGAAGAATTTGTTTGATTGAAACATATTCAGCCACCATAGACAATTGTACTTTTGTGTAAACTGCTGATGACAATGTAGACCAAGGCCTTTTTATTATTATTATTTTTTGTCTACAAATTTTAATCCATTATGGAAATGAGTAATGTAAATTTTCTGTTGTAGTTATTGTTTATTGCAGTATTTTCTTAAATGAAGATGCTTTATTAAAAGTTGATTTTATTTATTTATTTATTTATTTATTTATTTATTTATTTATTTATTTATTTATTTATTTTTCAGGGTTCTTTGATCACTAATATGATTTTAGGAATACTCATTATGAACAAAAGGTTTGTTGTGTTTTTTTTTTATTTTCTTAAAAGAATTAAAGGAGCAAAGGAAAATATTTTAGACTATGTTTCTAATTCTTAAATGAAGTGTTAAACATATCCTGGGCCAGATCTGACACCAATTCTATGCATGGATGTATAAAGGCTTTTATTTCACTGGAAAGGGGGGGGGGGGTTCAAACTAGCAACTGACCAACAATACAACAACAACAAAAACAGTTTTCAAAACTTTGAGAGGGAGGCCAAGATCTCTTCACCTTGCTATCAAATCAAAAGAAAATGGAGGTACTCTATACATATTTTAGATTTCGGGGAAGGAACCAGGGCCTCTCTGAATACATGTCCATGAGTTTCCTGAAGGTCTTCCTGATTTTTAATTCTCTGGTTTTCAATCTCAAAATATCAAGTTTTGAAAACGAGTGAATGGAAGCAGAGAAACAAGGACACAAACCACAAAATGGGCAATTTTTATGTTGTTTGATATTTTTTTTTGAATTTGATACAATGCTTGTCCTATACTCTTATACCATTACATTTTCCATTTTCAATAAATGCTTATGAATAAACTTTGTTTTAAAGTCTATTTGAAATAATCCATAAATGTTGGTCTATGAGAAAACTTAAGCTGGCAGCATAGTCTAAAATTGGTTTTGAGTTTTATTTTGTAAACAAAAGTGAGTGTTAAGATTTTTTTTTTCCCCAAGCTGATTTATTGTACTATTAAAAACTGACATTTTGTTCTTCATTGTTTTCATTTTAGCTATAAATTATCTAAATATTTATCAGTTATTTTGATCACTGCTGGCTTAATTCTTTGCACCATGGAATCAGGAAAAATCATAGTAAGTTAATAGTAAATATAATTATTTCACAAATAAATTTTTATAATAATACTAATACATTATTTTAATAGTTTAAAGAGAACCTATTTTCTAAAACTCAAATTCAATAATTGTAAATATTTTAAATAGTCTGATTTTTTATTGTTGGAATGTTGTAATTGCTATTTTTTTTTCTTCACCATCAATTTATTTGAAAGTTGTCAGTCACTTTATTTAATTATCCCATTTATTTATTTATCATCTTTACTTTCCTTTAGTTTTTGTTGTACTCTCTCTCTCTCTCTCTCTCTCACACATACAAATAAATGAATTGTTCAGTTATAGCTTGAAATAACCATTTTTTTATAACTAACAAAAATCTTGTAGAAACATATTACAACAGCAATTTTTTGCTGAAGAAATAATGGAGATAACAAATTAAGGAGTATCTGGAAATGTGGGACATACTTTTTAGCGACCCACTTGGGAGCTCGATAGCTATTGTTTGTTCTGTCCATCTGTCTGTCTGTGTCTGTCCTCCCCTAACAACTCCCGAACGGAAGGTTGGATCAATAAACTGATTTCATCATTGTGTTCAGAGGCCCAAACACTGTAGGAATGGAGTATTTTCAGGGGCCAATACCCCCCCCCCCCCACACACACACACACCCACATACCATGTTTGAGACATTTGGCATTGTTTTCATTGGATTTCTGCTATTAGCTTAAATGTCAGAAATGCAACCATTTCATTTCAGTAATTGGCAAGTTTTCAGACTCATATGCTGAATGTTGTCGGTTCGAATTCATGTATCTATTTTTTTTATATATATTTTTTCCTCTTAATCTTTTTCTCTCAGTGTCTACATGGATTTTTTTTTCCTTTTATTTTAGTTTTTCTTTGTTCTTTTTATTTTTTTTTATTTTTCCTCTCTTAAATGCATTTCTTTTTTTTATTATTATTATTTTTTATTATTATTTTTAAATTTTGTTATTAGTATGGGTCGCCTTTAAATTTACGCTTTAGCACAAAATTATATTCACTTGTTCTTATATAAGACTATTAGCAAAGATTATAAATAAATATGTGATGACTGCATCTTATCTAGCAATGTTTACCTTTATAAAATGATGCAGATATGATATTGATGTTATTTGTCATTTAATGTTGTAGTGCCTGTTATCCATCATACTAACTATCAGTCTAATAATATTTTTTTTAATAAATTTTAATAATTTAATTGTTCAAATATACTTAATTTTTCGATTCCTCATCAAAAATTTTTGAAAAATAATCTTATTTTTTTTTTATTTGTTTTTAGAAATCCAGTAGCCATATAGTATCAGAAAGTGAATCATGGCATGATTTGTTTATTTGGTCTTTAGGTAATTGCTATTAAGTATTTTTATTGCAATTATTTCTAAGATTAACTATCTATTATTCATTCAAAAATGTGATATGCTTTATAAGAATCTTAGATGTGTTGCATTTAGCGTAATAATTATCAATTTTATTTAAAAGTTTCCAGGATTACTTTTGTAATAATCTTCTCTTTGGTTAGGAAAAGAAGATACTTCTGATTTTTAACAGAGGCACCAGAATATATGATGTCTTATTAAGTCCGAGTTGCAAAAAAATGTGTTCACTTAATGTTTTGCAATAGTTTTCATTGATTGAAACTTGTGGAAAGATTTATGAGGAGTATTACAGAAGCAAAATTTACGTCTCCCACTACAGGCAGATGTAAGGTTCCTGTGCTTCTTGACCACATGGGACTAAGTCAATTGTATTCTGTTTTAATTCTGTTTTTTTTTTTTTTCTCCTCAAATGCAGTTAAATAACTTCCTTAAGACATTGTTTATATTTCAATAACAGAGGCAGCCAGGTGCAAATCTTATATATATCGAACTTTTAATATTCCCAAAGTATAGTCTTCTTCTTTAATTACTCAAAAAATAATTGTCAGCAAAATATTAAAATAAATATACGTAAGCAAAAATAAAATAAAATGTTATTTAAAATTTTTTTTTTTTTTAAATTTAAAAAAAAAAAAAATTAACATTCACCAAATAGGAATTTTAATTGATTCTCTTTATAGAAAAATAAAAACCTTAAATATAAAAATACAATTAGAATACATTAAAATAATAGTTATGTTTCCAATTTTTAAATTTATTATTCAAATTAAACTAATTAATGTAAAGAATAAAATGAAGAATTTCAGTTGCACATAAGTAGAAAAAAGTTTATAACAAAGTTATTTATGATAATGTTTTAAGACTGTGTAAAGTCCCTCTTCGTTAAAAACAAACACATAAAAATAGCAACTTAAAACAGTCTTTTAAAACATTAAGTTAGCATTTCTTATGTTAACTTTTATCAAAAAGCATGCTCTGTTTGAATTATTTATTTTATTCTAACTATTCAATTTGGATAATAAGTTTTAATTTTCTTTATATTTTACAGGTATTGCAATGCTGACTTTATCATTGTTTCTGTCCGCAAGAATGGGTCTGTTTCAAGAAGCCTTGGTTACAAAATTTGGAAAACATCCCAAAGAGACTATGTTATATTCGGTAAAGTTTATACCAAAAAAGCCTTTAATTTTCATTTAACTCCAGTGTAAAATGAAGTAAATAGCTGTTGAAGTTTAAATTTGATAATTATTTATCAAATTTACAGTACTATCTAGATTTTAATAATTAATCTTTGATATTAGTTTATACTATTCCCACTTAGATATGAATAAGTTTTAAATTACAAAATTAATTTTAATTCCACTGTATTTAATTCCACTTATCCAGTTAAATTAAAAATTGATATTTACCAAAATAAAAAAAATAAAAAAAAAGTTATATCTGTAATTTGCCTTATTTTTCCTTGGATTAATATATAATGTTTTGTTGAATAACATATTTCCTGTATTTGCTCAGATTCTAATTTATTTATTTATTTATTTAGCATATTTTACCTCTACCTGGATTTTTATTATTATCGTCGGATATATATAAGCATCTAAAAATTTTTAATGCTTCAGGTAATGATCTATAAATTTAAAGTACTTTAAACATTTAGCACAGTTTCTGTTTTCCTCAAGATGTAGATTTAAGGTTTAGAATTGCTTGAGATTTAAATGGATTATAATTTCAAACCCTTTCATTAATCGAAATGTTTCTTTTTCATAAATAAATAAATTATGTTGTAGAAGATAAATATTTGTTTCAAGCAATAATTTTTCTTCTATTTTTATTTCAGACATAATGCAGTTACCTCTAGTACCATTACAAATGCCAAAACTATGGTTCTTTTTAATAGGAAATACATTAGCCCAGTATCCTTTTAAGTTCACTTTTAAAAATTATGCCAGCAATTTCTAAAGTATTTGAATTTTCTTTTTTTTTTATATAATAATTCAGTAATGATTCAATTTTGGATCTTTTAACTATTACTTGTGCATTTTATACACTTGTTCCTTTGTTTTTTGATAAGCATTACATATAATATATTCTTGCATTTGTACATAGTAAAAGATATCAAATACAGATGCATTTTCATTGCATACATCTGTGATTATAAATTAGATACTTGAAATTCTGCATAATTGAGTTTTTTTGTTAATTGTTAAGAAGAATTCCAATTCAAAATGATAGCTTTTATAATCATTAATGGATAAAAATACTTTTAAATCCCCCAAAAAAGAAAAAACATTTTGCGTGCTTTTGAGAACGACTGATCAATTGAAATGAATTTCAAGTTATTGAACTAATTTTTGCACAAAGACATTTATTCTAACAAGTACAAATTACCTGACCTATTGAAAAATATTGCTAATTTTTTTTAATTAAGAATAAAGACAACTTTTTCAAACTATTAGCAAACAGAACTCGCTACTGTTTCACTGCTTCTGTCATAAAAGTTCAGTTAGTTAGAAATAACTTGCATTTTACTATTATTTTCCATGTCAGTTACAGCAAATATAATTTTCTGTCAACATTTCATTGAACTTCACTGGGAGGATGTTAAAATGTGTTCTGTGTGCATTCCAAGGATGAAAATGAATGTACAGCAGACTTTGTTTTATGAGCAGAAGTTCATTGTGAATATATTTCATATATAGTGCACTGTTATAATTGAAAAATATTTTTAATTTTTTTTTTCTTTTAAATCATAATACTGTTGCAAAGAAAGAGATATTGTAGGATTTTTGTTTTTGAGGTGCCAAATTACAAAATGAAGTCTTGACTGTTTAAAGTTTGCTGCAATTATAAACTGCAATCTTGCTAAGCATTTCTACACCTTCATAATTCTATTTATTTTCTTATGAATTATTGTCTTTATGAACAAAAATCTACGCACGTCTCTGAGAGTAAGGTTGAGATCTGTGACCTCAATTCCTGATTCCAGGAATTTATCCAATTATCAGTTAAATTAAATGTACCAAAGGAGCAACAATTACCTATTTTTTCTTTAAAATATTTTTTTTTTCTTTTGTTTGTACATATTCATGATAAAGATCTTTTATTTTTACTTTAGTAGATCTTGTTTTGCTTTAGTTTCTTAGTAGGAAATTAGGGTTGCCACCTTGAAATAAAGGAACACATGGATACCATCCACATAATTAGTTTTTCGATTGGTGCTTTTTCTGATATCCTTATTTTATTGTAACAAGTTGTTACATCTCATTTCTACTTTTAAGCAGAATTCATTGAAACTTTGTCATTAAAAATGATAGCTTGTTTTAAATTTGTACAAAAGAAAATCTAAAATAAGTTTTAAATTTAAGAGTTCATATTTTTATATAATTTGATCATTTTTCTTTTTTAAATTTCACGATTTTAACAGTACAACTGATTCATAAAACGTGCATCAAATATTGGATGGACCATATAATACAGGACTGGTGGCAATCCTATGGGAAATCCTAATCTTTTAAACATGTATTTTTTTTTCTATTTATTGATTAATTTTCTTAACATTTGCAGTTACACTTGCAGTATGTCAGTGTTCCAACTGACCGCCGAGTGTTCATCGTTAACTGTGACTTTGGTAGTTACACTTCGAAAATTCGTTAGTTTATTATTCTCCATTTTATATTTCAAAAACCCATTTACTATTGTGCACTGGATTGGATCTATCTTTGTCTTTGGAGGCACAATTATTTTTACTGAAGCGTATAAAATTAAAATATCAAAAGATAAGGCAGCTTAAAATGATATATTTTACACAGAGAGATTATAAATATATATTTTTGAATCAAATGTACAGTATTTTGATAATTTTTATATAAATAACAAACTATTTAAATCAATTTTTTAATACACTTTTATTACTCAGAGGAAAAAAAAAAGATATAATGAAGAATTAAAAATACTAAAATAGAAAATAAGGGTGTTTTTTTTTGTTTGTTTGTTTGTTTTTTTTTTCTTCCCTAACTTATTCTTGAATGTTTTGAAATTATTTCCATAACAAAAGGGAGGAAAAAAATATCTATTAAATTTTTAGTTTAAGAATACTAAACAAAGACCAAAGATATGTATCCTCTACTAAATATCTGTCAAAACTAAGTCAGCAGTTAGTTTTATTCTGGCTAGGATTTTAAGATATTTATAATTTGGAAGGAATAATTGGTATGTAGTTATTTGTTTTAATGACTGTTAAATTTTGGTAATTTTTTTTTTTTATATGTGGGGGTCAAAACTACATTCAAAGCTGAAGATTGACAAAGAAATAAAATAATACCAATTAGAATTTTCCAAACATTTATTGAAGTTGGCTTCCCAAGGTAAAATTAGTACGTTGTGTAAAAAGTAACAGTGGGCGTATTTGTTTAATGTAAATACATAAATAGCTGAATTACTCTGTACTTATGGATTTTAAGGATTTTTCTTTTTCCCCTCCTTGAAATTATTCACTCAGATCAGAAATGATTTTCTATATATCCTCTGTTGACATAGAACAGTTTTCTGCAACCTTCTTCTCATGGCACACCCGTGACTCAACACAGCACATCAAAATTATAATCCCTCAAAAGTATAACTCTATTAATTCAAATTGTAATTCATCATCAAAATCACAGAAGTCGGTTTAAATCGGAACCGATGTCAGCCAATCATAATCACAATTTTCTGACTACTTCAGAGCACAGTTGTGATAAAATTGAAAGTGTAATAAACTGGACCTATAATCTTCAAAGGGAAGAAGGGGCATCTTATTTAATCAGTACATCAGCAGAATGAGAAATACATACATTTAAGACGCCATAACTGGGAGCAAATAAACAAATAAATAAAACTTTATATTTAGTTTATTACAATAAGTAAAAGTTCGTGGCACAGCTGTTGTGGAACACTGACATAGAACTTAGTAACTTCATTAAAAGACTTAAATTTAATGAGGTTTTATTAAATTGCTGTATCCCAAGATTGCTTTGCTAGACAAAATTCATGAGGAATTTAAAAATTATGTTCCACAAATTTATATGGATATGTAATAAACTGTGCACTACAGTGTGCATTACAAAAAAAAAAAAAAAAAAAAAAAAATTCAAAGTTTAATAACTTCAACAATTGAAATCGTTTGCGACTGAGATTTGGCAGACAGATTTGGCAGTAACTAGGGTGACCAGACGTCCCGATTTTTAACAATTTGTCCCGCGTCCCGCGGCATTTTAAAAAAGTCCCGATTTTTTTTTTTGGTTATTAAATTCCTTTTTTTGTTTGATTGTCGAACTGGAGATTCCTTTTTTTTTGGTTGTTGAACCTGAAGACTCCATTGTTTTTTGGTTGTTGAACTGGACATTCCGTTTTTTTTTTTTCTTCTTTCCGGTCTCCCCCCCCCCCCCTCGGTCAATGGTGTCCCGCTTTGCCAATGTAAAAATCTGGTCACCCTACAGTAACAGATGGGATATAATCTATAATTGCTGCAAGTTTCAAATATGTAGGTTCTATATTTTTGTTAAAAATATGTCTAAAAATAGCATCCCGAGGAAATTAATTTAAACTTTACCTATTCAATTTGACCATCTCCCTGTTGGTAAACTGCTGTCAATTGTTTCTTCCACAAGGAGATGTCTTTCCGAACCTAATTTAAGGTGACATTTTCCCTAAGTCTTTTTTTTTTTCATTGAATTTGTCTTTTTGGCTGCCATAAACCTTTGAGGGATCCTTATACTGAACAATCCATTGAATTATAGTCTGGTATTGAGGCAGCCATTCACCTTTTTGATGAAATTAGAGATCTCTTGCTCTAGATCAGGGTTTTAAAACTGGTCGCAATGAACAAAAAAAATGCACAAGAATTTACTTAACAAGTATGTAGCATTGGTCAATAATAAATAAAGTGAACACAAAAATTCATATTAAGTTTGTGTCTTTAATTTATCCCATGTACTGGATCACAATACAAAAGGCAGTTCCTGCAATGGGTCGCAGTTAAAAAAAACTTGAAAGAAACTGCCCTAGATGTTTCTGAGTAACTCGGCTTGTATGGAGGGAGTAACCATTATCTAATAGGTTCATGTAGCTCAGAATTAATTTTTTAAAAAAATTACATAACTTTATTTATTTTTAATGTTGACTTGTGTATCGTAAAGCATTGATTTAAAGCATTTATTACAAATTTTGTTATTTAAAAAATCAGGCAATCAGAATGTTTACATTATTTCAAAACATTCCCCATAATGCTATTTTTAGACATGCGTTTTGTATTTTTTAGCTGTAACAAAACTACAGAACTTGCTTCTTTGAAAATTGCAGCAATTATAGATTACATCCCATTTTTAATGTGATACAATTGTATAAGATTTGAATTGTTGAAGTTATTAAACTTTGAATTAAGTATTTTTTTTTTTCTAATCATCCGAAATACTAATAAAACTTATAAGGAGCTCATGGTTAACAAGAACATAAAGCAGTGCCTTTCTTAATTGTGTCTGATTACTGAAAATATGTATGTTTAGCGCATGATCCTTTTGTGATTGCTAAAAACATCTCGTAGGTTGAATAATGTTCATTAGAATATTTTTTTATTTTTTTTCCAAATGACAATCTTAAAAAAAAATTCAACTTTTTTATTGTGGTTGAGTGGTAAAGACCATTGTAGTTCCCACCCCTCCTGGGTACCAATGGTGGTGAGATTTGAAAGTGTTTGCTTGCCAAATAGTGCTCTGAATGCTTGAAATTGAAAATAATAAATTAGAACTGAATACAAAGAGTATGGAAGATGCTCCAGAACTTTATATCCAAACTTCTTGGTAGTTTCCTTGGTTCCATCATTATAAGCAGATGCCCAAAGTCACAGAGTAGCAGAATGCCTGAACTTTTGACTATGTTCTGATGCTCATTAATCAAGTTTTTAGTTACTTCTCCAAATTCAGAACAGTCTGACCCGATTTGAGAAAGATGCAGTGGTCATTAATATTTGCTGGCTTTTGAAAAATTACAGCCATCCTTGACCTTAGCAAAGCAGCAGCATATAGTTATTTTTGATGTTTTCTCCTTCCAAAAACTAAAGACTACTGCAGTTTTTCATTGCAATCAGGGCTTAAAGAAAGACTGAGATACCTAACTGTCAATAGCTTATATACACGAACCATACTCAAAAACATTCTAAACTGCTGCAGATATGTTTGACTGTTCTGTATTTTGATGTAGAAATGAAATGTTCCTCTTTGACTTTTTAAATGTAATAAACCTTATTTTTGTATTGTTAACATTTAAATATGTTGTGTTTCTCTTCAAAACTTTCATGGGCTCTCCCCATCGAGAATAAATTCTAAATACGCCATTGACGAATAATTATTTTAATATTTTTTTAGGAACAATGTTGTTTTAGTAGACTGACAGAAGATTTACTTTAACATTTCTGGCTAAAAAAATAAGAAAATAGTTAAACATATAACAATATAAGTCGTCTGTTTCTTTCCACTGCTTATTTAACTTGTCAATGCAATTAAAACTAAGATAATGTTTAGTTTTCCTCTCCATCAAGACCTTTCTTATTTCGACTTTTGGGCACCTGTTAAGATCAAAATTTAAATTGCTTTTAATTTTATAAGTTGCACAAATTAGTTAGAATTGCTTGCTTTTCACGCATTGAGCCATCATCGATAGCAATCTGGGACAGCTGTTTCGTCCTTATTAGGACTCATCAGCCAGATTTAGCTTCGATGATTGAACTCAGAATACGTGCTTACCTATGATCCCGTCCTCCGCTCTCGGAAGTGGGACCCGTTGAAAGCAAACATCAAAAAAAAAAAAAACGCTGTAACCAGTACAAGATGATGGCTCAATGCGTGAAAAGCAAATAATTCTAACGAATTTTTGCATTTTATAGATTTTCTTCCCTTTTCATATTACATTAATGCACGTTAAACCTTCTTTATTATTAATTTTATAAGTTATTATGAAAATGTTAAATTAAAAGAATATTCAAAACATTTTGTTAAACAATGGGGAATTAAATGTTTGAGGATGTGATAGATAAAATATATAAGTAATATAAGAAGTTTCAGTTGACAGGGAAAAACCTCTGCTAGGGAGAAATTACTGGTTTAATCTTTATTTTTAGAAGCAATTCATAACAAGATGGCACTATGAAATAGAATAATAATAATATAACCTCAAGTTGTATGAAGTTATTTCCATATACTAAATTGCGAACAATGTTGCAGTGTTAGTGGATTTTTTTTTTTTTTTTATTTATTGATTTAGACTTTCAGGGAAGTTTTAAAGTTTGGAGCTATCGTGTTTTTACACAGTCTTATTCTGAAGTTTAATACATGAACATCAAACTTCCTATAACATTTGAGCATACATAGAGTAAAGCAAAAGTTATTAATAAAGTGAATTATTTGTTCCTTTTGATCATTTTTTATTGTGAAAAAAACTGTTTGTAAAAAAAATAAATCTGGAAATGTGGTCTTCAGATATTCATAACATGTATTATATGATCAAATTATTATGAGAGTCTCATGGTTCAGGGAATATCACATATTAAACAGTCACTTGAATAGATAATATAACTTTACATACAATAGTATTTGTTGCTCTCCTATTAATATCAGTTTGTTGATGCATAGTGTGAAAATGGGTAAAAGCTGGTGATTTAACAGATTTCCAACATAGGATGATCATAGGGTGCTGCTTGAACATGTCAAAATTTCCAATACAGCATGACTTGCTAATTGTTCTTGTGCTGCTGTTGTTAAGATGTACAAATACATGGCAGAATGCTGAGAGATGAGATCCAACTGTGACTGACCAAGTGCCATTGACCATTGAGGGCTTTGTCATGTCACAATTAGTATCCAAAAGCTGCATGACTGTCAAACAAATAACCAGGGAAAATGACCAGAGGACCATCTCTAATGTGTTGCTGTGCACAGAACCTTTCTCCATGAAACTCTGGAGCATGTCCTTGTCCAGTATCCATTTTAACTGGTACCCTATCAGCAAAAATGTCTTGGCATTGGACTGTGGAAGATTGGTGGAATTTGCTTTCTCTGATGAACTGGTTCTAGCTAATCCTGGTGATGGACAGGATCTGACTGACCTCCACAACACCCTTTGGTCCTAACACTATAGTTCCATAGAAACAGGCCAGGATGGAGGTGTCGTGGTCTGGGGAATGTTCTTGTGGAACAGTTAGGGACCCCAAATATAGGTCAAGGATTCCCTTGATGTAACTGGCTAATTGTCCATTGTTGCAGATCAAGTACACCCCTTTATGACAAAGATTTGAGGAGGTGATGGTGTGTTCCAACAGGATAATGTCCCATTTCATGCCATTTGGGTTGTGCACAAATGTTCATCAAATATAAGGATGAATTCCAGCTTACAATACTGACCTTCTTACTTAACTTATTTGAATGCCATTGAGCATCTTTGTGATCATATGGACAGAGAAAGTTCATACGTAGACCCAGCTATGGGAGGCACTGTCAACAAATGCCATACTTCCTCTTATACTCTAAAATCTCAAAGAGCCCATGCCTCAAGGTATAACTGCTATATTGGACACGAAACGGAGGAACACTGGCTATGAGATATTGATGGGCATTCTATTTTGCTCATGCAGTGTACTTCACATCAACAAAAAATATTAAGGATTCATTTTATCCAAATTAAAAATAAGTTTTTACAAACAAATATTTTTTATTTTATTTTTTTTTACGAACTTACGAAGGCTAAATTAATTTTTTTTAAAACTGAAATGTATTAAAAGCCAAAATGGCTCTCTGTTCAAAAGTGATGTGAATAGATGAAAGAATGCTTATTTTTCACAAATCACAATAGTGGTAAAAGTATTGCTTCACAATTTAATCAGAGAGGCTGTGGTCTCAATGCTGAAGAGAACAAATCAATCTTTTCACTCAGTAAAATAAAATGATTAAGAAATCATGACTTTTGTCACTTTTTAGCATTTGTATTTGTGCTGAAATTCCTTTTGGTGATTCTTCTAATAATGTTGCTAGTTTATAAAAATGATAATCCTAATTCATTTGCAGCCATTTGCTCGTTTTAATTTCTTCAGAGGAAATTAAATGTTTATAAATTAGGAACTAGAAACATTTTTACGTTAAAACTACAGAGAAAATTTCTAATTTAGTAAATTAAAGGTATTACAAAAAATTTTGAGTAATTTAAATATACTTTAATCAATATTGTATTTGTAAGTGGCATTGAGTCAATATTGTCTGTAACCACTGTAATACAAAGGATATAAACTGTATCTTAACCTGCCTTTTCTATTTTTCTTGGAAATCACTTGACTATGTATTCGCTTTGAAAAATGGGATTTCAACATAAGGCTGAATTTCAATGAAAAAAAATGCTGGCCTAATGTAGATCTTAGATAAATGCCAGATTATAAAGGAAAACACTTGTCACTTGTACAAATATCTTTATTAATATGAAGTTGATCCAACTTGAACATTCTGAATAGCAGCAATTCAACATGGAATAGATGTATACATACAAGATAATGGTATTTTTCACCATTCCTCGTAAAACCTTTACCAACTTTGTGAGCAATGATGATGGAGGAATTAGTTCTTTTGTCTGGTACTTAAGAAATTTTTGATAAGATTGAAGTCCTGTGACTGAGGATGCCAGGATAATTGCCTTCAAACCAATGTTATCAGGCATCAAGGAAGATCGTCTGCACTATTGCATGCTTAGGTCCCGGAGAAGATTCAGATACACTGCAGCTGTTACATAGCCTTTCAAAATGAATGAAAGTATTAAGGAATTCATTGATGCAGCAGCCCATCGCATCACAGACCCACCGGATTCTATGCTTTACAGTGGATATCAAGTAGTCAAGATAGTATGCTTTGGTCGGACAACTCCATACAAAAACTCTATGGTAGGGAAAACTGACAGACAATTTTTCGGACCAAATGACATATTTTCATATTTTAGATGTTTTTTTTGGCATTGATGTTCTTTAACATCAGTGAGGTTTGCTTATTGCAACACGGCCATAAATATTTAATCTGTAAAGTTTCCAATGAACTGTTCTGGTTAAAATTGGATCTGCTTGACTGGTACTATTGTCACTTGACTTGTTCTTCCATGGTTAAATGTTTTGTCATTAGTTGTGGTCTTTGTCTGACAATCTTTTTCCATCAATAGTTACCACATTTAGGAGCAATGAATCTTTCTATTTGATAACCAGCCAAATTCTTGCTGTTCTTCTTGCAATACCTATGATTTCGACTGTTATAGTCACAGAAGCTTATGACTGTTATAGTCATACCAATAACTATGTCTTTTTGGAAATCGCTGGGAAGTGACGTGTGTTTTTTTTTTATTATTATTATTATTATTTACTGTACAACAGATGTGTCTTATCTGCAATTGTAGTGTTGAAAAGGAATAGATGACTTCCTTTCTTATCTAGATGTATATACTGTATAGGGTGGGCATAAAAGAATGGTGGGGTTTCAAAGATGTGTAATGGTGTTGGTGGTCCCAGTGACTAATTGTAATGCATGTGTAGTGTCCCCATACACAGGTGTTCAAGTTTTTAATTATGTCCTCTTAGTAGCGTTGACTCCGAAAATGGCAACCCAGAAGGAAAAGGCTTTCTGATTTGAAGTGTTGAAATTACAGATGATGTGAATTCTGTTAACGTTTTTCAGAAGGAAGCACCACATGAGAATAACATTTGCAGGTAGTACAGCAGTTTATAGAAACAGGATGTTTTTGTAAAGGCAAGAGCTCGGGCTGTCCAAGCTTATCTGAAGCCGCCGTGAGAGAAGTATTAGCAGACTCCGACAATGGATTACAATAACTACATTTTCCAGCAGGAGGAAACCATGTGACAGTTGAACTAAGTACAGGGTGGTGCACATAAAACCGGCCCCAAAATAATATTACAATAC
>JAFIDM010003189.1:35822115-35853111 GCA_023159025.1 Thereuonema tuberculata | reverse complement strand
GGAGTGAACTAATCGAGAAAAACAATGAACACTCACAAATTACATAAGAAAAGGATTTGCACCCTGAGCTGTCACCGTGAAGAGACTGGGACGGACCGTTTCGTCCTTTTTAGGACTCATTAGCTAGCCTCGCACCTTCGCGAATCAACGAATTGTTCACAAATCGCCGAACAAAAACCTTTCTAGAACACACACAAGTTATCTTGACTTGTTCGAACCCATACATGACCCTCAGTATTGTTAATCCTAACATCTCTTCTTGCTGTTGCAAATTTAATCCAGTTAAGCTAATTAACGATGCAAGCTTTTCTTTTCTACTACTCATAAACTTTATCTTGTTTTGTAAGACATTCTTCAAATAGGATTTTGACTTTTTATCTCCTTCTGAATGTATTTTACACATATTTTCCATGTCTGTCCACTTCTGTAACTTACAAATGACCCTCTTTCAGTTGTTTGAATTCTCACGTTCTTATCATAATCCACTTTATCTGTTTCTTTTCATTGTTGCGTGTGGACTTAATAATTTTTAATCCATCCTATTAAAACTCAATTTTAGCAAATTGAAAAAATTAAAGTCAAAATTAAAAAATAAAAAATATTTTTCAATTATTATTTTTTTTTTACAATAAAAATAATAATAAATAATAAATCATAAGAAAAAATTTTATTTTTGCAATTATTAAATATTTTTTCTTATATTTCAAAATAATTAAAATTATACACACAAAATGTTTTACAACAAAAATACTAAATGTCCGTTTTTAATATTGAAGACTATTTTCACAAAAATAACCTTAGCAAACATTAGAATAAATACTTAAACCGGTTAGTTTAAAAGCTTTGTTTTATGCTGTAGACAAATTCCTTTTGAGTCTAGCTGGCCAAGGATTTGATATTTTTTCTATTAATGTGTATTTTTGATTGGTTTTGCTTTTGTGGGGTCCCGCTTCCGCGAGCAAGAGTGGGGTTTGTCTGGCTGATGAGTCCTAAAGAGGACGAAACGGCCGTCCCAGTCTCTCCCTGGTGACAGCTCGAGGTGCAAAATCTTTTTGGTTCCTTTGTGCCTTCCGTAATTACAATTTTGTTTTATTAGAAGAAATAATTTATTGTTCTTTTACATATTTTTAAATTAAACAATAATTAATGAAACCTTCCCCCCCCAAAAAAACAAAACAAAAACAAACAAACAAAAAACAACACAATAACAAAACCTATACAAGAATGAAACATCCTGACTAGTTAACAAACACGAAGCGTAAATTACAGGATGTTTCACAAAGAAAATTATCCGCAGATACTCTGGAAGTGACAGCATCATCCCTTTCAAATCAAAATGGCAGGAAATCAAAAATCATTGACAACTCTAAAATTTGAATAACAAAAAGAGAAATGTTAAAAAAAGATAGTTTAAATCAAAAAAGTAAAATAGAATTTGCTGATCTGAATAAATTAGTGAAAAGGGAAATAAGAAAAGATTCTCAAAACACAAATACAATAAAAATCAAGCAAGCTTTGGAAAATAATACATCATTAAAAACTGCAAGAAATGGGATTAGCAATGGCAAATCCTGGTTTTCTTCCCTGAAACTTAAATCTGGACTTAAAAATCAACAATAGGCTTGAAATCCTCAGCATTGCCACAAATTTCTACAAAGAACTTTATCTAAGCAGCTATCCTAATAGTCAGGAAGTAGGATTCCCAACAAACACCACCAGATAACTCGATCTTAGAAATCAACAGTAAGGAAATAGACTTAGCATTAAAGTAAATGAAAAATGGCAACTTTTAGTAGAATTTTTCAAAATTGGATTAGATGTTTTCTCATCTTCTCATGCTATTCAACTGCATACTTAGAACAGAGGAAATACCAAAATAATGGCTAGCAACAGAAATAGGTTTAAATCATAAAAAAAGGCAACAAATCAGACTTAAACAATTATAGACCATAAGCTTAATCCCACACAATTGCAAAATAATATTAGAATTATCCAAAACAGAATCACGAACCAAACTGGATCAAAACCAACCCTTTGAATAAGCAGGCTTCAGGAAAAACTCTTCAGCTACTGATCATCTACATTCTATAAACCAGATAATTGAAAAAATATCAAGAATATATCAAACCATTGTAGACTCTCATCTACTCGTATTTTGAATTTACAAAGGATTTGTATTGTTTTTGAAGAGATGATCTGAATACTTCACAAATTACATATAATTTTAAAGTTCTCTGTGCATTATAAGAAATAAATCTGAGATTTCTTAATACTATAAGATCCAGTTTGTTTTTGTTTTTTTCTGATGATCTTATTTTGTTTTTAAATATTTCATCTACCGAGTTTCAAACAAGATTTTGGGAAAAAAAAGCATATAAAACAATAACTACAAACTACAGAAACTACAACTACTTAAATAAGAAAATTATACATTTGGAATTTCTAAATTGTAAGATAAAAAAAAGTTGTTCAATAGGTCTGTTACCTATTACTGAATTTTTTACTTTTCCAAAACAATTTATCATGTTAATAATATAGCATTTTAATAATGGTGATGTAGGTTTTACTGTAAGCTACTCACTGAAGGTCCTATATGTATTAAAGATCAGTAGAGAGTTCATGATGAGTAACATACATCTAAAAAAAGTTTTGTTTTGCTGAATAACAGTTTTAGTTACGATTACGGCAATTCAAAGACACTAATAAATATTTACACTTTTTTTTTTTTTGGCTATTGTGACTATGTGATTTGGTCCATAGTCCCTTAACTACAAAAACAAAAGCAATAAAATTTACAAAACCATTCTTTTAATAACCTAAACTTCCAACTCAAGTTTCAGCTATCGAGGGTTGATAATTTGTGAGTTTTCTCCATTACAAACAAATAGATTTCAGTTTAAGGTTAGTGTTGAAAACATTTATTTACAACACCAAGTCTTTTTTTCTTTCCACAAAACATTTTAAAGCTTCAAACAACTATAAGCCCCATTGTAATACCTCTTGGTAGCTCTAATTGCCCTTTTCTGTATAGAAAGTTTTTCTTTGTTTAAAGTGTGGATTCTAACCTTGAGGTTCTGTATCGGCTACTCAATTTTTAATCTCTCCATAATAATGAGTAACAAGGCAGCATCTGATCCCTCATGAAATCAGTTTATCCCTTTCCACTTAGGCTAATATGTGTAGTTAAATTATGCTATTATAGAGCAAGTCTGTATCACACATTCGAATGGTTATTCAATTTATGAAAAGATAGATGTTAGTAGATATTGTAGATATTCTGTATATTACTTTAGTAATTACTTTTCAAAGAACAAAGTTAGCATAGCTCATAAAGCCATAATAAATATTTAAAGGTACAGTAGAACCTCATTGTAAGAGACTAATAGGGGCTGAAGGTCCGTTTTAATGAAAGTCCGGTTTATAACAAATAATTCTTATAGGGATGTAATGCAGCAGGGTGCATCAATGAAAGTACAATACTTAGCTATAAAAGTGTTTATTATATATCAAATAAAAAACAGCCTTCAACATAGTAGGTTGAATTGAAAAAGATGTGTACATATACACTGCATTAATCTTTAGAACAAGAAGGTCCTGGTTCATGATGATTGCTTACATTCATTGGTTTAAAAAAATAATTTATTTTCTGCTGGGTTTGTTTGCTGCTTATTTCTTCAGTTAATAACTGACGGAAATGCTGTAAGTGTTCATAATATGCAACACATTTCCATTTGCCGATTGTTCAACATATTGAATAACAAAATTTAAATGGTCTTTCACTTCGCTCACCTTAATTGTAGGCTGACAATTTTTTTAAAACTGTCCGTTATAAGCGACGTCCGTTATAATAGGGTCCGTTATAATGAGGTTCTACTTTATCTGTTTATATCACTTACTGGATTTTTTTTTTTCCACCTAAAGAAAATTCAACCCTATTGATTTCCTTAAGAGTTCATAAGCATCAACGATAAGTAAATATTTCTTATAAACAGAAATTTGTAATTTGAAATTCATTATCTATCTCTGAATTTGATTATTTTTCTCATTTTTTTTTTCAAAGCCAACAGAATCGGTTTTTTTTTATAATCGAGAACAAAATTGTTGAGTTTCTATGGAATAATATTGATTTCTTTTTTTGACCTGAGTAAGAAGAAAGTTTTGTCCTTGGATATTCAGACTTTGTTCCTGTCCTTAGCTGCAGTTCTCAGTTTCTTAAACCGAAACAGAAATCATTATGAAGTTTTAACTGCTTTCTAATTTATATCTTAGAGAGATGACTTTTAGAAAGCTTTTTGTTGTTGACCTTATCATCAGATGTTAAGGCAGTATAATAAGGATTCTCATAGGATGTAACTTCCAAAGTCAAAGCCTGTGTTTGTTTGGATAATAATATCTGATAAATTAATAAAGAAATAAATATAGTTTATCTTATGTTTCATTATTATAATAACTTTTGATTAATAAATAATTATTTATGTGAAAATTTTATTCCTTTTTTGTTTGTTTGTCTGATCATTGAAATGAGTCAACAAAACTGTCTTTAGAAATCGATATTTTCTTAAGACTATTTGACAGCTAAGAAGTCTAGCCATCTTAGTTGGACCTAACTGGGGAGAGGATGGTAATTGGGATCTCTTTTTTTTTTTTTTTTTTTTTTGCTAAGGCTAAAGATTGTGCAAATGAAAAATATTTTAATGTTTTTATTAATGATAAGGCTTAGAAAAGTAAAATAAAGAGAAGATGCAGTTAATAGGATGAATGGATGAATTTCCAACATTTTTGAAAATTGTATATATTCCATCTTCAGGAAAAGGGAAAAAGGATGACAGAATATGAAAGACAGAACAAAAAAACAAACAAACAAACAAAAACAATAACAACATGAGATTGGAAAGGCTGCTGTAAGAATGCCTCACCTTGTTTACCATTAGGTCAGTTACTCAAGACAAATAGGAAGAATATCTTATTATTTAGTGGAAAAATTAAATTGCCAAAATAACATAACTTTGCTTTATTTATCCTGACAATGCTACTCCTATTTTGACAAGAAGATATAGGCAGATTTGTGATGTAATCAGTAAAGAGAAAATAAAAATAATAATACTTGGCTTTTAATTCAACCGGTCTAACTCGGTCCCCAAGACTGAAATATATGCAGAGTAAAATCAGTTTGAAATGTGTCCAGCTACCAAGCTATTAACGTCCATACATTGAGTTCAAGTTTCATGACCCTATCTTTATAGTTTTGAAAAGTATCAAAGAATGATAAATAAACTTTCTAAAAAGGAAGTTTATTATGTTAGAAGCTAGAATCTTAATGCATGTCAAAGGGATAGTTACATCTAGTGTAAAATCTTTATTATCCGATACCTTTTCTTTATTATTTCATTGCTGCAGTACTCATTACAAGCTCCATTTGGCTCTGCAGAATACTCTGTCTATCTTGTCTCCACTGCAATCTTATTCACAGCATGAAGACAAATATTGTTCATCAGCATGGCACAAAAAACAATAGAGTTTGACAGTTATATTTTATATTAGATGAAAAATATGTGAAATGTTATATTATGTTTTATTCATATAACTTCCAGCACACATTTGTATATTTCATTTCTTTTAATTTTTTTTTCTTTGCATAAAACAAAATTATTAAACAATTGTATTTGGATCGTTTCACTCCTAAAACTGGGTGTTCTTTGATCAAAATAATCTGTTAGTAAGAGACGATCATTTTCAACAGTTTTTTTCTTTATTTGGGGAGAAAGGATTCTGCTGTTGTAGTTGAGTCAAATTCGAGAACCTGGTTTTCAAAAAGGTTTTCAGGTTCTTGATTGAATAATCTAAGACTTTATTTGGTTTGTTCTTTGATCCAAAAATTTTAGTTTGTGTTCGAATAATGTGTAAATAAACCAGATTTTTGTTTTTCCTACATATGATTTTGGATATAGTTTTCTTCTCTTGCAGGGATTTTGTTTAGTCAGCTTAGGTTATGAACAAGGAATACAAACTACAAATTTGTTTCTCCAAATTCCTGTTGTATTTTATATTAATTAAATTTCATTATTTTGTTTTGGTGATAATTTTGATATTGCTAAAATGCATTGTGTTTTTTAATGACGTTATCGATGGCAGCTTTTTTTGTTGGCAACTTAGTTTTTCTTTTAAATCTTGTCTGGATCTTTTTATCGACTAATATTTCAATTAGTGTTTTTATTTCTTCTTTTAAAATTTACTTATTTCAGCATATTTTTAGGGATTTCCTGAAAAAAAAATTCACTTTTCTACAGTAATGAGGAATTGTTTTGAACTTACATAAGAAGTCCAGAAAAGCTATATGTATTCTGTAATTAAATTCGTTCAATTTTGATTCCTTATTTCTATTTAGACATTTTAAATTGCAAATAATTATATGAATAAATTTTCATCTTGTATATTATTGAGTCAATATTTGAACTTTTTTTGATGATCGATGTACTTTTCTCCAGAATGTTCTTCCAATTTCTGTATCTACATTTAGATACAATCATTTAGATTTTCATAACAGAATTATTCAAAATAAAAGAATATTTGAATAATTTTGTAGAAACTAAAAAAAATAACAGTCAGATTTAGTTATGACGTGAATAAATAATTCCTATTTTTAATAATACCAAAGCTTTGGAATTTAGTATACCGACTGGTGATTGGCTGATTGTTTTGTGACATGAGTTGAGGGTTTGTATATTTAACAGTTGTTATTTTCATTGTCTGAAATGATGTTTGATTTATTTAGTTAATTCAAAGCTTATAGTTTGCCTTAACTTCCTTCACCATTTTCAAATGTATTCTTTTTCTTTCTCCTTAAAGTTAAAGAATTTCATACTCTATTTAAATGTAAAAATTTGATTATTCGTTGATTTTTATAAGACTAATAAAAAAGATAGAAATGATTTAGGAAAAAAATTTGGAGACTTACTTTAAGCATATATTATTGAATTGTTTTTCCTCATATACAATCAAATACATTCTTTGCCTTTTTTATCCATAACAACCCTCCTGCTTAATTATTGTTTTTGTTTTCCTCTGAAAACTAAACATATACCATTCACATTAAATTTACCATATCCACTCTTATCATCATTTTCACCTATAAGTGTAAAGTTTTCATTTCACCTAAATCAGATGTATGACTGTTGAATACTCTTTCTACTATTGAATTTCTTTTTCTTTCCCAAAGTTGTCTACAGCTGACTTCCTTGCACCAAAGGTCTTTTATAAGATGTTTATATTTTTTTAAAAGTTAGCTTTAAAAAAAGTTACATATTACTATTTCTAATGAATCACAATAGCACTTTAAAAAAAAGTTATTTCCAAAGTTCTGTCGCCATGTCCATAGTTCTAATTTCTAAAGGTCGTACGCCTAACAATGGTTCCCTGTCATTCCCTCAGTTGCCTAATATAAACCCTCCTTCTCTCAATCTAGCATCTTGTTTTTCTCTTCTGCTTATTGGCCATTTTAATTCCTTACAATTCCTGAATCTTGTCAATGTAAACTGTTGCTTAGAATTGATTCCAAAAGAAACACAAAAAAGATGCATCTGTAGGCCTATTAGAAAGCTTTTTCTAGTCTCTGCAGGTGTTTGTCCATACTTGTTTATTAATATTGAACAAAATCTTGAATTCTTTGAATAATGAACTTATACATTCCAAAGAAAAAGATATACATAGGCTGAATAAAGTTGTTACATTTTCCAGAATCATTTCAGTCTCAAATCCTGTGAAGAAAACATAGCTGTATACTTCTAATGAATGTGTTCTGATCAAAAATTCAAAAAGGTTGAATTTTTTCCCCATAAACATCAGGACGAAACCCATTGTCAACCAAACTTCTAATAGACGACCTTTGAACTTCCCTTGCAACTTTTCTATCTTAAAGAGAAGTGAACTTAAATTATGTCCGAGCATATGGATAGCGTTTAAATTTTGTCAATGCTTTGGTATCAAACGTATCTTCTTAACTTGAAGTTCTTCCCAAAATCATCTTGTTACAAAATCTATTCTGATCACAGATCTTGAGTTAGAAAATGTCTTTCTCTTTTTCACTGCGATTTTTATTTGAAATTTCTGCAGCTTGCATATTTGCTTGTTTTTCTTTCATAACTATCTTCTTTCTTTTAAAAAAGCATTAATTTTTCCAACACTGTGGTGATGATCTTCATTGAATCTGAGCATTTAAAAATCAACAATCTTCATTTCCTTTGCAATTGTAAATCCTCAGTTTCTAAACTCATGGCTGTGAATAGATCAACAGTTTTGCATATATAATTTTTTTGAAATATTTCATTTTGGAGGTTCTTTTCAATGAAATTGAGAATGGCTTATACATATACAGTGGATTCCTATTATTTGGGACACATTGGGACTAGTGCACTTTGGCCCGATTAAGAGCTGCTCAATTATGTGAAGAATCACAAAGGTAGTACATATGTAGTTAAAATGATACAATAAAGACAAATTACAGTTTAAAATGAGCAACGAAGTGTAACAAGCTACAATGTTGAAAACGAAGAATTACTTTTTCCTTTTCAACATTGGACTATTGACGCACACTCCTCGTTCAATTACAATGGAAAAACCACTGATTCAGGGCATTCTCAATGTCAGGATCTTTACCTTAATGTTAAGTTTTTGGGATACTTCCTTTTTTTTCCAATTCACATCCATTCTTCTCATACTTTATCCTGTTGGTGTATTAGATGTTTTTTAGAATTGTAGATTTTGGCACTCCAGTTATCTCCGACAAATGACGATGACTGATTTGTAGTGGCTGGTCTTTTATTTTGTCCAATACTGGAATCTTTTTGGCTAATGACAGAGCTTTACATGGCACTTTGTTGAGGCTTCAAAATTTGAAAAAAATTAAATGAAAAACAATTTTCAAAACTCACAACACTGTAGAAGTAGTCTCTATACTTGTCAATTCAACATTGGCTCAGTAATAATGATAGTACACATGCACATAACTGACACTACCTAGTCAACTGTCCTAAATAAACGGCATGTTGTTTCAATTAACAGAAGAAAACTAGGGCTATTTTTTTATTAGGTTCTGTTCTTTACGCTTTGTCCCAAATAAAAGGCTGCCCTGATTAACCGGTGGCCCAAATAACCAGAATCCACTGTATCTTCATTTCAGCAAACTGTTCAACAACTTTTCATATTCTGTGACTGGTATTCTCATGAACTTTCCAGAATGATCCTTTCCTGGTTATTTCAAAATGTCTTTTCTCCCTTTTCAAAATTTTTAACAGGTGTATGTTCACAGGATATTTATAACAATAACGCCTCCCTAGGTCTTTCTTGACTATAACTTCTTACTCTGTAAAATTTCAATCTTTTTTTATTTAAAGAAATTGAAGATTGCATCTTCTTGAAAATTGATGAGATTATTGGTTTTTCTTCAATTAATTCAGATGCAAGTATTTTCTTACAAAGCAGAAAGTCTCTGAAATAAAGAATTTGGAAATCAACAATAAGCCAGTAAAGCACCAAAGAAAAACATAAGATTTTGCTTTTGAGCTATTATCTAAGATAGCCTGATATGGCTGTTTCGTCCTCTTTATGGACTCGTCAGCCAGACAAACCCCTCGATGAAAGCTCAGATCATGAAACCAGCTTAAGGATTCACTCATGCATTTACCAGTGGGATCCCAACAAAATAAAAGCACAACCAAAAAAAAATCAAAGCAAAAGAAAGAGCTCCAGTTCCTGGCCTGAGAATCTGTCCGACACAGAGGAAATTGAAGAAAAGCTGATGGCAAGCCACATTAATTACAATAAAAATTTGATGTGTTCATTATCAAATAAATAATAACCCAGTATGGCACCAAAGAAAAACAAAAGATTTTGCCTCTGAGCTATCATCGGTGGGAGTCTGAGACGACCGTTTCGTCCTCTTTATGGGCTTGTTAGCCAATAAAAATTTTTTATTGCAATTTTCAAATCAGTTTATTTTTTTTTATTTTCAAAACCTTTAGTGCTTACTCTTCTCTGGACAATGACTTTCTTGCCATTTCTAAAAAAAATAATAATTAAATTTGATGAAATAAGTTTTTAATTCTAATTTCACAAAGAAAATCTACAAAACATATTTATAAAATATAAGAAAACAAGAAGAATAAGTGAATCAATAAACATCTTGGGCCTTGAAATAAGTGAATCAAAAAAATTTTTTTTTTAAGTTAATCTACACAATAATGTTCCTAACTCAGAAAGCCCGTAATAATAATTTGGATTGATTTTGTAACAGTTAATAAAAAAATCATCTTTTAACAAGGACAGAGAGGACACAAATTGAGCAACTTAACTCAACTGAATGGCCAACATATTTTTACTAATCGAGAAATTCAGTTGCACCAGTGTTTCATTATGGTGATCTTTATCCTTTTAACAGATCAGTTGCCTCATTGACTGATCAAAGATCATCAAAAATAGTTTTCACAACCTCAAATATGATTTATGATTTCTACAGACGACAAGGAAAGTTTGCCAATCTCCCACTTCAAATGGCCAGGAGAATGTCAAATTTGAAATGAAATATTGGGGCATCTAACTGTGGAATTTTGAGTACTTATTCCATTTTACTGTTTCAGCTTTCTCAAGATGAACAAAACTTTGAATCTATGAACGAATTTTGATAACAAAACATGCAATTTCATGTTTGACTGGCCCTATCAGATAAAAAAAAAAAAGAAAAAAAATTGTAATAGCGTAATGTGGAAAAATAAAATTAAAAAGTTGCATCTAAGAAAATTTAAGTTTTTTTTAAGAAAAATCTAGTTAAAAATGAAATTTCATGTATCAAATGAAGCCATTATCAAGTAAAAGGACAAGGATAGTAGATAATATGCAGGAAAAAAAATGCAAAGGCGTAAAAAAAAAAAAAAGGAGTATATGTAACACATTAAATTATATTACTTACCTCTTACTTGGTTTTCTCTCTTTTTACAAATCCTGAAAACTATAAAGAATCAGCAATGATCATGAGTCAGAAAACAATTCATGCCTCATTTTGGCCATGGTTGAATCTACAATTCTTGAATTATGTCTGTCAATGCAATCTTAAGTTTGAAAGCATTGTGTACCTGAAGTCGGTGTTGTACACCTTTTATGTTTATAACATACAAGATCAGTTCTTTAATCTTGATAATAATCTTGAGCCCAATTGACTTTAATTACAGGTTGATATCAAAAGATTGAATTTGATAGGCTTATTTTTTTTAATTTAATTCAGATTTTGAAAGCTGTAATCCTTAGTTTAAAAATTTCAGAATTTTCTCCTGGATGGTCCAAATTGCTGTAAAGCTTGACAAAGATTAGTTTTTTACATTCAGGTTTTCAGTTGATAAACTCTACAGCAGTCCATTATTTCCTTTTCCGTGATTAACTGTCTATTTCAATTAATAGAATCAATGGTAATTTTTATCCTTTCTTAATCTTTCAGTAAACTGTAGCTTTATATGTGAATGTTCCTTTCAACATTTCACCTGATGTTCATTGACACAAGTATCCCCTCTCCCTCGTTTTTTTTTTTTTTTTTGATAAGAGTGGGAGTTCATTATCAGACTTCATTGCTTTCTGACCCTTGCTAGAGAGCCAAAAGATACTTTTCATTTTCATGCTTTAAATGCAAATCTCAATATATCCTTCACTTACAGTAGGAGTCTTTGAAAGATATGACACTATCTTTATAGACTTAGCATACATTCATTTTCAGAAATTCTCAAGTTTCTTCTAGTAAGCAAAAAAAAAAAAGAAAAAAAAAACAAAAAAAACATATGTAAATGTTTTGAGTTACACTATTTGATTTTACCGTATTGGCCCGAATCTATATGTTTTTTTCAGAAAATACAATCTCAAAAATAGCACTCGCATTATTTTCTCAGTCTTGCATTTTAAATAGTGCCTGAACGTAGACCACCTGCAATACAATTCCCGCGCATCGCCTTCCGCGCATTTCCTCCTGCGCCGCGCTCTTATCAGCTGTCTGCTAGTTCAGCTTCGTTTCTCATTTATTTAATCATCATAATTTACGATTATTTTTACGATTATTGTAATTTTTACTGTACAACTAACTTCATTCTGCGTTACTTATACAACTTAAACAATAGTTAGTATCATATATGCTCCAATAGAGGCCCCCGGCGTTTATTTGCAAAACTAGCCTCGGCTCCCGGCGCTTAATAGAGACCGGCTGTTATTAGAGGCCGGCCATTATTATCAAAAACCTTCAGAACGCAATATTTTTACACACAAATACTGGCTAATATTACAAACAGCTACTTTATTTGAATTTCACATGCTACATAAGACTGTTAAAGATAAATGGCAATGTCTTTCTGTACCTTTCGTTGCTATTCATCGTCCGAATCCGCAATGATGGGCGGCCACCTCACCGGAAGTTTCTTTCGCGTATTCCACCGTGCGAATCTTAAAGGCAATGTCAAATGACCGTTTTGTAAGGCAATGTACAGTAAGGTATTATGCATGATTATAAAGATACGGACGCTTAAATTAGTACCGGTAGGCAAATATCAAAGACCCGGCTATTGTTAGAGACTGGCTATTATTTGGCCATGTCCCCTCTGCAGCCCGGCGCTTATTAGAGACCGGCGACAATAAGAGACTCGGCGTTTATTGGAGCATTTACGGTAATTTATACAGTAATACCTTGAGATACAAATGCCCCAACATACGATTTTTTTGATATACGACGAAAATTTTCATATAATTTACGCCTCGAAGTACGAAGATATTTTTGAGATATCCTCCAAAAGGGCCAGACTTGAGAGTGGCAGTGATAGTGATTAGTCTTAGTGTAAGTAAAAAAATAGTACATTTAGTAAAAAAATATAGTATATTTATATCATGCATACAATAAACATTGTATTTATCTTATATTAAATCTATATTTGGTTGGTATTTAAAGCATGTTAATTATTTTTTTGGGAGGGGGTAAATTCCTATCACTGGAACAAATTAATTCTATTTCCATTAATTTCTATGGGAAAAATTGATTTGATATATGATTTTTTTGATATACGACAATTGTATTGGAACGAATTAAATTCATATGTCGAGGTACCACTGTATAAGGATGCTTCAGAATTGGATCCAAAATGTGAAATGATGCTGCTGTTTTTCAAGCTTTGAAGATTAAAACTACTTAGATAACAATGACTGGAATTCAAGGAACTTTCTTTTTTGAAACTGATCCAGCCACGTGTAGAACACAAAAACCATTTTCTTTCTGTTCTCAGACTTTTGGCTCATCCTGTGCTTTGAATAGCTGTTTACATAGGTATCTTTAAAAGCCAGTTTATTGTGCACTACATAGCTTAACAAGTTGATAACTTTTACTAGAAAAAAAAATTCTTATATCTACAATTATAAGATTACTTTTCCATAGCCTTAAACATAGTTTGTTTGTTCTTTTTTTTTTTAATTCCTAACATTAAAAGTAGTCCTGTTTTTTCTTTTATGTTCATCTTCTTCTTCGCGAATGGGTCACTTAGGACCACGCGGAATCAACACATCTTAGGCCTTCCTCCTTGCCCAATAGTTCTTCATTTGGATTGACTTATGCAATTTCTGTTCCTCTGACCATGCCCGTCATGTTGGTTTCTTCACATCTTCCTCAAATCTCCCTGTGTGGACAATATGCCTGACCACATTTCTATCCTGCAAATTTAGTGATCCTAACTCCATGAGGTCCCTCTCTACTTGTTTGTACCACTTGGTCTTGTACGTTAATTTTGTAAAAATTTGTGGATACGATAAGTAAGTCTGGACTGATTCATTCTTTCCAAATGACCTAAAAATTGAATTCTTCTCATTTCTCATTGTGTCAGTAAGTTTAAAAATGTGTTTATATATTTCAGAGTTGGGTTTGGGATAGTGAATTCCATTTATAATTCTGGGCCCTAGAATTTTTCTCATAATTTTCCTTTCCTTAATCTCTAATTGTTCTTTAATGTTTTATATTGAAGATTGAGCATTTCTGATGCGTAGAGGGCTTCAGGTTTAATCACTGTTAAGTAATGGTGAATTTTACTGTTCCAGGACAGGCATTGTTTGTTATAAACATTCTTTTGTGTGTTGAAAAGCAATTTCCATTTTCTGGGTTCTTGATTTTACAGATCTATTTTCATTGCAATTTTCTGTGATCCATTCACCCAAGTATTTAAATTCCTCTACTCTGGCAACTTTATTAGTGTTAATGTCCAGTACATGTGGAGCATTTTTGATATTAGTCATAAATTTAGTTTTTTCATAGGAGATTTAGAGCCCTATTTTTGCTGCTTGCTCTTCCAGTATAATAATCTGCTTCTGTGCATCAGCGATGTCCTTGGCAGTTAGTGCCATGTCATCAGCAAACGCAAGGCAGTCAATTTCAATACCCTTAATCTTTGGTCCTAGTCAGTGAGACGGTGCACCTTCTATTCTCCATTCTCTGACAACTTTTTCAAGAGCGCAATTGAAAAGCAATGGGGAGAGCCCATGACCTTGACGGACACTTGTGTTTATTCCAAACTCAACTACGTCCACCCAGAAACTTCACTTTAGCCTTTGTTTCGGTAAGAGTGTCTTTGATAATATTTCTTGTTTTTTGATCAAGTCCCAATTCTGTTAATACATTAAGTAGTGAGCCTCGGTCTGTACTGTCATTTGCTTTTTTGAAATCCACAAATGAGATGACATAATTTTTGTTAGCAGTGTTGCGAAAATAATATATAGTGTTTTTCAAGTTCAGAATTTGTTCTGCACATGACCGACCCTTTCTGAATCCACCATGCCCTAGATTCGTTTTGCAAAAATTAAACTGAAACTTTTTTTTGAGGTTGCTTACTGTTAAGTAATTTGGAAAAGTATACTGCGAGAGTTTTACAGTTAGCATCTTTAGTGTAAGCCATTTTTCCGTTTTCATCAACAAAATGGAGTGATGGTGGGGAATAATTAGTTAACTTCCGTTTGAAAGTTCTATAATAGTTTTGTGAGTTGTGTTGCTTGAAATCGTCTTCTGTAGATTGTAATTTTATATCTTCACTTTGTTTGTGCACTTTCCTAATTGATTTTGTAACAATCTTTCTAACATTTTGAAGTTCTTGAAAGGTGGTGGGATTTTTATTATATGACCAATTATGCCAGGCTTGTCGTCTGAATTGTATTAACTCGTCGCATTCATCTGTCCACCAAGGATGTTTTCTAGATCTTATTAATGGTGTTATGATTTTGGCTGTTTGTAAGGGTCCTGCTTGAAGTTGTGGCCAATTTTGTGAATTTAGTTTTTCGATTTCTTTCTTAAAGTTTTCATTACCCTTAATATTTTCTGTCATTCTTTCGTTGTGGTATTCGCTTCGTAAAGTTCCGTTTTATAGAGATCACGTCTAAGGAAAACTTTGTTGGATTATGATGAGAATTCAAGTCCAGTCATTTCAGTTCTGAAGTGTGGAAGCGGGAGATCAGCACATGATCCAGTTGAAATTCACCTAATAAGGAATTGGGTGATACCCAAGTCCTAGTTTTCAAAGGGCTTTTCTTAAAGAAGGTAGATTTGAAAAATAAATCATGGTTTGTGCAAAGTTCAGTGAGTTGCATGCCGTTCTTATTAGTTTGTTTATGGTCAGACCATTTCCCAACCCAATATCGATATTTCTTCTCTTTGCCAATTTGTGCATTGAAATCACCCCTAAGGATTTTAACAAGATGTTCTTTGTAAAACGTTGTCTACTTGATTCCAAAATTGTTCTGCTTTTTCTGGTACTTCCTTGTTAGTAATGTTAGTTGGTGCATGGCCATTAATCAGAGAAAAGATTTTGTTCCCCGATTTTATCGTTAAGATGGAAAGACGTCCTGAATAGGACTTGAATGTCACAATTGATTCAAGTATAGATTTGTCCACTATAAAGCCTGTCCCAAATTGCAGACAATGAGCCATGGCTCGTTCCCCCCGTTATGTCTTGAATATCCTGTAGTTTTCAGAGTCAAAAGGGCTTTCATCTGTGTAGCCCTTGGTATGCAATGATTTTTATATTATGTTCTCTAGACTTATCTAAAATATTTTTAAGTTTCCCGACTTTCAAAATGGAATTGACATTAAATGTCATTAACCAAATCTGTGATCTTGTTTTAATTTTGTTCTTAAAGGGATTTGAGGTACTCCTGCTTACTTCCTTGCACACATCTGTGGTCTCCCCAGAATGAGTGATGGCAGGGAATAATTAGTTAACTTCCGTTTGAAAGTTCTATAGTAGTTTCGTGAGTTGTTGCTTAAAGTCATCTTCTATAGATTGTAATTTTATATCCTCACTTCGGGATTGAAACCCCTGGGGTAAAATTCTTTAGAAGGTGCCTTATCCATTTTGATTTTATTTGAAGTTTTGACTGACATGTCAGTCGGTTAAACTCAGAATTCCACTTCGGAGTATTACAATATCAGCCGCCACTAATATGTGAAACAGATGCTGTCAGGGTACCGCCACTAACACGTGAAACCGTCGTCCCCTTAACCTGGTATATGGTCACCTTTTACTCATTATCCCGAGCACTGGGTTGCCTCTTCCACCATATACACTGTTCCTTAGTTCATCTACTCTACTGTCTATGCCGTTGACTTCACTGCTGACTTCACCGTAACCCTGGTAAGGGACCCTAACACGGTATTACCAGCTGGGCCAGCTGGACCAAGGATTTTTAAAGAGGTGTTACTCCTCTATCACTCACCACTTTGCCTGGCTTGTGACAGGCAGAACCCTGCTTCCCAACCAGTGGGTCCAGGTTGGCGGGTTTTTTTTTTATGTTAAATATAGATTTTAGTCTAAATTTGCTGTTAAAAAGCTGTTGAATTTAAAAAAAAAAAATCTTATTTATAATTTACACCATTAAAGTCATTCATTTAGGAATTTTTTTTTTTAACAAAAGGACCAAATTAATAGTGATCAAAACATTAATGTGCGTTTAAAATACGTAGGTAAGTTACAAAATTTTGATAGGCGCATATTACAATTCAAAAAACATATTTACATATTTAAATTTCCTCACTTTGGATTCCAGTGAGCAAATCTTTATCAGATACAGAAGATTTTGGTTAACAGTGGTTTCGAATATAAAGAGGTTGTGCCATGTCTTCCAAAAGGTTTGCATTTATTTGGAGTCTATTGTGCAATAATGAGGGTGTAAACTTCGTCTCTCTGTAGACCCATGTTATAACGGAATTTTACTGTACAAAGATAACTGATTACATATTGTATTGTAATTGTACACACATTTTTTAAACCATTTTTTTATATACTACCATCTCTAAAAAATCTTATCTTAGTTTTGACTACTATCTGTCAAACTATTTCTCAATGTAACTATAATTTATTTCTTTCATTTTAAACGTAGGTTCACATCTGTCAACTAGTTTAAACAAGACAAGTCGACGGTTATCCTTATCTCATTCTCGAATACTTGATGTCGGCTTTAAAATAGGTAAGTGAAATTTCTATTTAGATTTCTCAAGGATGTTACCAACTTAGGCCCTGGACAATGTAATTTGGGCTGTGAGTTGGGGGGAAAAAAAAAAACACTTCTAAGTTGTTGTTTTTATTGGTAGTAAAGACTTTCTGCAATTTTTTTGTTAATTTTATAGGCATATCTTCCTTGAGTGTCTTCCCTCTGTATACACCACAAGAAATCAAAGAGACATCAAGGAAAACTTCAGGCAAAAGAAATTAAATCACTTTCTTGCTGAGAACTAAATTGTATCAAAAGGAAGTTGACTTGAACTGATGAAGCCTCATTTGTGGTGTTATAATAGATAGTAAATATAATTAGTAATTGTTATTGGAATACTTAAAATATTGATGTGTAGTCGAAATGACAGAGACTAACGCGGTGGTTTAGTCTAAAGCACACACACAGTTTATTTACAATTATGTACAGATTTATATACAAATAGAATCGGATTTCAAGAATCTCTCTAGAGCTCTCTGTATGGTCCGCTACTTGGAGAGCGTTAGCTGCGACGCTCCCTGTTCAGTTAGTTACTTGGTGAGAGGACAAGACACATCGCTGATTGGTCCCCTGATTCAGCCAATCGCAGGACATTAATTGGCCACTCGAGAGGACTTCTCAACTTTGTATCAATATGTACAGTTGACTTTCATCTGAATTGAAAAGATTCCAGTCTCTGTTTAGTAACAAGTGTGATTAGATTCTGGTTCATGATTTGGAATTTTCTGCTTTTTAATCATTTTAAAATGTTGTCATCTATTAACAGATGCATTTGGCATTCTAAAACTTTAATAATTGCTAGCTAATAGTATGTTTCGACTTAATTGTTTATCTTCTAAGGATATCCTAAAATACTACAAGATTGAAAAAAAAAATCATTAATTTGGAGTTAGCACTTATCTGAGATACCATAAGCGCATCCAGGATTTTGGAATAGGGAGGACGGGGTCTATGATGGTCGAATCCATTCAACCAAAAAAAAAAATCCAAAATCTTAGGGTTTATTTTTTTTTATTTTTGGATGCACTTGGGGAGTGTTGCAACTCCTACCAACCCCATTTGATATATCGTTATTTTGTAAAGGTAAAGTTGATTTTCCTCATCATGTTCTATTTCTGTTGTTATAATTTTTCTTACAGTTTTAATTATAATTTGTAAAATGAAATTCACCTTTTCTAATTGCTTCCATCTAAACAACAGGCAGCAGTAGTGCAGTGGGAGGGAATAGGGAAAAGATTCTTTAATTTCAAGATTATATAAAAAAAAAAAAAAAAAAATGATATTGTTTTTAAAATAAAGGTGGAAAATTTAAAAATTACTAAAACTTTTAAAGAATAAAAAAAAAAAAAAGTTTTGATTTCCAATCTTACGATATTTGAAGTAAAATTAAAAAATCACAGATACATGGTTGCAACTTAATACAATAATGATGATTTATTTATTAATTTCATTAAGTTATTATGATTGTTATTTTTATTATTACTTTGAATGAAGAATTGAAGGTTAGTATTGATTCTTTTTTAAGTCAAAATTGTAAAAAAACATTTCATTTTTATAGGGGAAAAAAAAACTGAATTTTAGTTTTACAATATTTCAAAGAACTGTCAGTGTCAATTCCAGAAACAGAGCCTGAAAAATTGAGTTTTTGAAGAAAACAGGATATGGAAGTGATAGTATATTTTAAAACTGATTATCATTTGTAATTTTTCAGCTCAAATAATTAATCTATGAATTATGATACGTAACTGTATTGTATTGATATCTAATTAGTGGAGAATTTTAATTTATATTTTTTAACAATTTTAAAATTTTGTTTAGTTATTTTTAAAGTGTGATTGAATATATAAATATAAATGTATTTAAACGGCAGTCCAACTGTAGTGAATTTCTTTATCTCATTTCTAGAATGTGAATTTAAGGATTGGAAATGCAATGGAGTCTGACATAGCTTTTGAATTAGATTGAATTTTTATTGTTAGAAACAACAATAATTTCACTTTAATAAAAACGTTTTACTTTTTTTTTCTCACAGAAACAATATAGTTAAATCATAAAAGGCATCACAAAAATGATAATAAAAAAAGCTTTCAAAGTTTTTGTTTTGTTTTACTGAGGACAATATCTGCAATCTTTCTGTTTATTCAATTTAACTGCGATATGTTTTATAAACAAATTGACTTTTTTTTTTACATATTTCTTAAGTGTGGCTTAGAACAGTCCTGTTGCCTTCCACATGTCCAAACACTTAGAGATAGGGAAGGGAGGTCAGAAATTCTACAGGATTTGAAAGACTGACAGCTTAACTACTGGGGGTCAACTTGTTTTTGTTTTTTTTGTACATTTTAAAGATTTTTAATTTTGTATTGAAAGATTAAAATTCCAGTGAAATTCAAAAAAGGTAAACTGAAGTGAAACTAAGAGAAATGAAAAGTTAATGTATCTACACCGAGACTCTTTTGAAACATTACTCTTTGTCTCATATGTAGTGAGGTACGTGTTTCCTTTTTCTTAAGACTTGCGTCCATCTAACCGTTTAGATTTTAACAAGGAGAGAATACTTTGGTTTAAAGATAACCGATAGCTCATCAACATTTTTGGAAGAGTTATGTCTATCATCAGTGCCGTAGCTAGAGGATTGGGGGCCCCGGGGCAGAGCCGGCACTAGGAGGACCATGACAATCTTTTATAACAACCAAAAAAAAACAAAAAAAAACGACTATCTTATTTTAACAACCAAAAAAAAAGAAGAAAAAAAAAAGGCAACAATTGATTATGGTTTAGTAAACAAAAAATCCACCTTCGGGGGCCCTGGGGCATTGCCCCGGCTGCCGCGATGGTAGCTACGGCCCTGTCTATTATCTTTAAAACTAAGAGCTTATTTTTTTCTGCATTATGTTTTGAACTAAGCCACTCTATGACTAATTTTAATTATTCTATTGGAAATTCAAAGCTATTAATTTCAACTGAGATAGCTTATCTAAGCATCTCTTTTCTGGTAGTTCTTTATTATTACGGATCATTGATCTATGATAATAGATGTTGGCTGGTCTACACGTCAAGTCCTTCCAAGGGCCTACGTAAACCACAAATATTTCTGAAGTATTTGTGCAATTTCAAGTAAAACTGCTTTTTGAAGATGATGAATTGTTATTAAAATTTGATTTAAGCCAACACACAGAGATGATCTAAAAACATTTATGCAAAATAAAATAGAAAGTAATACAACCGGTTTCGCCTTAATTCAAGACTCTGACGAGTGACAAAATGCAAGTTACAAATAAGGAATTAAAAAGATTTTACAGCCAATGGAGTAACATTTCGTAATGTCATGTGCAGGGGTGCCGTCTGATGTATGGAGAAGACTTGAGCGTCCTGTGTCATCAATAACATGGAGACTATCTGACTTTATGAAATATTATCCCATTGGCTGTAAAATCTTTTTAATTCCGAACACAATTATGCTCAGATATAAAATGGTCATGGCTGAAAATTTTCCTGATGATAAGCCAATGCCAAAATAGCATATTTCTGCTTGCATTCATTAGGGGCATTCTTTAAGATTGATGCTTTCCTTTTTTTTTATTTATTTATTAAAAAAATACATTTTTATATATATTTTTTATATATTTTTCATTTTCCTTACATCACATATCAACTCTGTTATTATTTTGACATACTATTTCTTGGCTGCCTAAAAATATTTAGGCGTTACTTACAGAGGAAACTAGAACACCTCCATATTTCTGACCATATTTAAGTTTACCATAAATCCAAAATGTGTATGGCTAGAGTCAAGTCAATCTGAATGCACTAGTGGAAGGAGTGTCTAGGTTTGAAAGCTTTATCCGCATGTAAGGCAGAAATCATTTTGTATCAGTCGATACAATTCAAGGATTCCATTGGCTTTTATCATAAATATTTTTTAAAAGTGAATAGTAATACTAAAATTATTGAATCTTTCCAAACATTTAAACTTTCTTCAACATAGTCTGTTTTAATACATATTGTTAATCTCCATATAAGCTTTGATAGCTCTTTATAAGAATTGTCTTAAAAAATTTTACTAACCTTGTTATAAAATTATAACTATCGTAAGCTAATGGATTCATTAAAGATTAAGAATTATCATGCTACTTTATTATATGTTCTAATGTCATTGTATGAAATTCAAATACATAGTAGTGAAGAGCTGAAACTGTAACCATACAGTTAAAGCTCCGAGCTTATAATTAAATCACCATAAAGTAAAAATAAGAATTCAGTTGACTAATTGCAGTTGATATGATTTTTGTGAAATAATTTGGAATCAATGCAATGGTCCTTAGTGAAAAAAAATAGTTCATTTACTGTTCTTAATTTACTTAGCTGCTAATTACATTTTTGTAAAAGTGCTTGAAAATGCTTAACGGTAGTTTTTAGAATCAATGGCGAGCAGGTCACTCAAAGGGTTGGACTGGTTTTGTGCAAGTTGAATAATAACTTGGGAAATACTTTGAATGAAACAAAAAAAGGGTTAGAACGAAAGAAAAAAATATGAAGACACACATTTAAAGTTGCAATCAGTGGCGGCTATTCAGGGGAAGTAGGTGAAGTGATTATTTATAATACAATATTATTTATTTATAATATAACAATTATTATAAGGAAAAATTTATTTTCCTTATCACGTATGTTGGTTTTATTAGAAACTTATTTTTGTATTTTGTAAGTCCCGCGGCGTTCTGGTGCGGGACTGTTCTGGCACCGAGCCAAGTGAAGTAGCTTTTATATGAACTTTCTCAACCTCAGGGGCGGAGCCTATCTGGACAACTGAAGCGATGGTTGCTATGACAACCACGACGTCACCCGCTGTATAAGTGAAGTTACAACTGAGAAATCTGTTCTGTTCTTCCAATGTGAAATTCTTTCGGAGCGCGCTTGTTTCCAGTCCTATTCTGTTTTAAATATGAATCCTGTTTAAGATATAGTGTGCGTTTTATTAGAAACATCATTTTCACGTTGGAAAGACGAAGATAAGAAGAAAGTTATTATAATATTTTATATTATAATATATATTATATAATTTATAATATATATATTATGATATAATATAATTAGATACGAAGGAAGTTATCATAATATTTTATATTATATATTATAATATATATATAATTTGTAATATATATATGTATTATGATATAATATAATTATTTTCCTGAAAGCTCTTCACCTAACTTCACAGCCAAGAGGCGCCACTGGTTGCAATAACACTACAAGTCCATCCATCCAGCTGTAATTACAGCAGTATGGATAAGTAACTTTTATCCTTAAAGTTATAACTTCAGTATTATAGTTAAGATATCAAATTGCAAGATATTTAATGATTTTTGGTGCAAACGCATTTTCGGTAATGAACAAATGAGCAGAACAACCCATTACAGCCTAAGGCATTACCATTAAAACCCTTAATTCCCATAAACTATTTATGTTCTGATACTTGTATGTATATTAACCCTTGCGAGTTACACAAATTTACAATTACAGGAACTTAGGATTAAAAATCGTCATTGTACAGCTTTCGTTAATTGCCTATACAAAGCTGATAGATTAGGGTAGGGCTGTCTGAGCAATAAAAGTTATGACTTTTTAAAAGTTGGCATAGCAACTATAACTTACTTGTGAACTAGAAAAGAAATCAGTAACTTTTTTTTTCAGTTGAGTGTGCTACTACCACTTGTTATTTTTAGTTCTTTATGGATGCTATGAATAATTTATAACTGTGGGCGACATTATTATCTCTAATTTATTGGAAATCATTGTGTTCTGAAACGTAGATCGATGATTCTAAGAAACGACCTCTTTTTCCTAAGGTTTCCGTTTTTGGGGTCCTTCTGATTGAATTGGGTCTGCGTTTACTGGCTTCCTGATTGATTACAGACGCAGATTTATACTGGTACCATCACAGCAATGGGATTTCACTTGACTGAAGTATCGTGCAATCAGCAAAGAATTTGGAAGCACGTTGAAACGGAATGCAGCCCTGTCCGCCTGGAATTTCTTCAATTTCAGTAGAGTACAATTCGTTCTTACGGCCACCGTTTCTTCCACTCATTGAATCTCGCCTAATTAAATCGATTCAATTAATTCTGAAATAAACGAATGGAATGGATATTTGTTTTTCAGAAATTTGTTTTTAAACTTATTCTGTGTGTAGTTTGTTTCAAAAATAAACGCTTGCAGTAGTTTAATCAATACGAATCTTACTCTGCACTTCTATCATATCACTTTTAGTCTTCTGATAAGAACAGAAGACTAATATTCTCTTTTGTCTGGGGACAAGTATCTTTAAAATCTCATTAGCAACAATGAAAACAATGGCAACAACAATCGCAAAAATTGTTATGAGGAACAATGACAACAATCGCAACAGTTGCGTCTTTTGCAACAGTCACATTTATAGAAAGCAAGTTTAACTTCCGTAATTATTCATAAATGGAGAGAAAATCGCCAACCGGACAATGAAATATGGCTCATTGGGCGAAAGCATATTTCATTGTCCGGTTGGCGATTTTCTCTCCAGTCACATTTATAATAATAAGGAAATTATCATTAAGCACAACAATCGCAACAATTGCACCTTTTCCATTCGCAACAATCCCATTTATAATAATGAGAAATTATTATAAATAAAGCAATATGAATGATATTTTCTTACCAGAAGACGTTGCTAAGCATTGTGATTGGTTTACTAATCGCTTTTCCTACCTTGTTTACCCTTATGGTCAATTGTTATGGAATAACACTACAACAATTAGTACCGGTATATCCTGATTTAGGAATATTTTTAATAAAAGAATATGTCTGTATTCTCGGTATATTATTATTTCTCGGTTCGCTTCTCGATAGAAGTAAAATCAATGACAATAAATAAATAAGAGATTCACAATAGTCTACAAAAAACTGCATTTCATAAGCGTAGAATTTTACAAAATTTGAGGCTTTCTCAAATTCTATTTGATATTTTAAATTTTAGACCGGACAATGCAGATTATATTTCCCCTAGTAAATAAATAAATAAACCTTCTCATTTTTAATTTCTTTCGCAGACTTTCAATCTGTAAAAACTTTGGGAAGGGGGGGGGGGGAAGGATCTAGCCCCGAAATCTAGTTAAATTATTTACCCGTCTTCAAAATCACGTTAGCAACTTCTGTTTGATATCGTGACCAGAAACCATCACCACACCAATTGCCCAAATGTACACAATTGTTTACAATTCAGATATTTCACTTTCAAAACCATTTCGTGGTGGTTGCGATTTACTGTGTGGTCAACGCTGGCATTCTTAACAATACATATCAGTCACTGAGCGTTTCCTAGCAAATGGGATTCAGGGCGTGACTGGGATTAATTCCGACAGTGATCTGTTACTGGGATCTGCTTTTTTTTTCCTTTGCCAATGTAATTAAAAAGGATGGATCATAAACTCATCCCCGAACTTCGCAGTTACAGTCTAACAGATAGATGTTGACGATCTCGTATTTTCGGGATTTCACGTAATTTACGCGAGAATAGCCTCCATCCATGTCTTCTCACAAAATATTGAAATATTTAAATGAATTATAATGCGGGGAAATGCATGAGACTTTTATCATCATTATATATTATTTCTCAAAGGGTTTTTTTTGTCGGACCGCTATATTTCCTTTACTACTTCATCAAAATCAATGATTGAAGCATCATTTTGAAGATTACGTTTCCCGCTAATGACGAAAAATAAACAAATTATTTAAAATTAATGTTTTCGTTAAAAAACTTTATTTTTAAAAACTTTTTATACAAATGTAGACACGCTTTAACAGAAGCGCCTTATTTTTCGAAAGTGAAAGTATTGCTTTAGCGTTGTAACCTTCAACTATTTCCTTTTTTGAATAAAAATGCACTTTAAATGATATTTCATCGTTTATTTAATAACAACAGATAAAAAAAAAAAACAAAGATTTATATTTTAATAAAAATAAACGATTTATTACAATAGAAACATAAAAATTAGTCAACTTTTCATATATTATTTTATATATTATTTCTCAAAGGGTTTTTTTTTGTCGGAACGCCATATTTCCTTTACTACTTCATCAAAATCAATGATTGAGGCATCATTTTGAAGTACGTTCCCCGCTAATGACGAAAAATAAACAAATTGTTTAAAATTAATGTTTTCGTTAAAAAACTTTATTTTTAAAAACTTTTTATAAAAATGTAGACACGCTTTAACAAAGCGCCTTATTTTTCGAAAGCGAAAATATTGCTTTAGCGTTGTAACCTTCAAATATTTCCTTTTTTTGAATAAAAATGCACTTTAAATGATATTTCATCGTTTATTTAATAACAACAGATAAAAAAACAAACAAAGATTTATATTTTAATAAAAATAAACGATTTATAACAATAGAAACATAAAAATTAGTCAACTTCTCATATATTATTTCTCAAAGGTGTTTTTTTTTATTTCCCTTAATACTTCATCGAAATCAATGATTGAGATATTTTCAAGATTACGTTCACCGCTAATGATGAAAAATAAACAGATTGTTTAAAATTAATGTTTTCGTTAAAAAAATTTATTTTAAAAATATTTTTTGTAAAAATGTAGAAGGCAATCTATTGACAATCTGTTCATTTATTTATTTCCACATTACCATTCGGTGACTGATCAAGATACCATGCGAATTATTCGCACGGGTCAACTTTTTTATAAAACTTGAGAAGACGCCATCTATTGACAATGTGTTTAACTAACATGCACACAAGCTGTTGGATTTGTTTATTATTTCTCAAAGGTGGTTTTTTGTTGCGAATTATTCGCACGGGTCCACTAGTTACATTTTAATATAGTTTTCATAAATTGAAAACAGTCAAAAAACAAACAATAAATTCATTAGGTAGCATTTTCCTAGTGACAGACATTAAAAATACTAAATTCTTTGAGACCTGCTGAGGAGGCTAATGGCCAGATCTCGTGTTTTCCGTAATTCTCATGCAAACGAGATCGTCAACATCCATCTGTTAGACTGTACAGGCGTGTTTCAATAGAAACAGATTTTTGAAGATTTAGTGTAGGCTGTTCAACGATATCTATAGGGTAAATGGGATGATGTGATTCAATACAGTTTTCTTAGGAATTTACAAGATTTGTCTGGGTATCAGAGAAAAAAACAAAAACCCAAGAAGCGCCTGAAAATTAGTGTAAGTAGTCTGAATTTGATTAAATTTGAATCAAATTGTAGCTCTTGGGCACAGTAAGCGGATTAATTTATTATTTTAAGACAGGGATATATTTCCGTTTGTTTCGGCGCTGATGCTTTTCTATGGGGAATTTTGTAACCTTATCGCGCTAAATTCCTCAACTTGGAAGACATTTTAAATGTATAATTAGATCGTCTAGTCCTTAAATATGCACACCAAGTTTCAAGAAGATCCGTCCATCGGTTCAAAAGTTTAATGCTAAAGGAGAATACACATTCTGATAATTCTCACTCTTGCAGAACAGTAGACTAATATTGAAATATTGTAGGTTGACCACTTCTGATCCGGCTTTGTATTTCAAATTTTCCGAAATTGCCACCAAGCCAATTTACGGTCCCAGCCGCTCTGTTTGTTGTTTTTATTTATTTATTTATATAATTTTTTTTTTTCGTGGCGCTTTGAATTGCATTGTAAAAATTAGCGTCTATTCTATTACTATTGAATTTCCTATTGCAGCTTATACTTTTATTTAATGAAAATTGAGATCCTGTTTTCATTCAGTTATTTTTATCTTTTACAGTACTATAGAGATAGGTTTTACACGCACTATAGTAAATTAGAGCCTTTCATTTTCATGCAAACCACCAGGAAAGTATGCCTGGAAAACTCGAATACGATACTAATTACGACCGACTGGCAATGGCCAACTTGTATGATTGTTGCTCTTTTGTTTAATCACTGCAGCCTCGATTTGGTTTTGTCAAACGTCAATACGGTTTTCTTGATCCCTGACGGTATATTTTGGATTAAGAATTTTATTGGCATTGGCAAGATCTGTAGGTGAATCGAAGTCGATTAATCATTTTTTTTTTTTTAAAGTTTGAAGGAAAAAAAAAAAAACAACTTATGAAATTGACATTCCGCCAGGCCTCCATCTGGTCTAGCTTCATTTTTTTCCCCTTCTTTCTTCTGAGTTTGAGAGTAAATGACAGCAGATAAAAAAAAATGTCTTTTCATCCGGGATTGCAAGAATCATTCATTGATGGCAATAATAGAGGAGGGATGTCGGAAGTCTTCCGGTTGACTGCGTCCCAACATCGGAAGCCTGTTTGGTGGGAATCCTACTAATGCGAGAAAGAAGAGAAAGAAAGAAACAAAATATTTAGAAGAAAAATAAGAAACCCGTATTTGTTTGAGCTTGAAAGAAGAACTGTATTTTTCTCAAAGCAAAAAATTGTTTTTGAAGGAATGTGCCTCTCTCGATCGCCATTTCTAACAATTATAATATTAATTAATTACAAAACTTTTAAGAACATGTTCCGTGTGTTTACAAAAACAAAAAAATATTTAGTTTTTCTTTAGATATTATTTTGAGCTCACTTATTTTAATTACGACTATGAAATTCACACGTTGAACAGATCAGACGAAAAGCTTGAAGTAATTTAATGCAAACTACACTATTAAAAAAGGGTGGTGAACATGAAGAATCTGAAAGTATTTAAATTTCCAAGTTTCACAAAATTAAGGGAAATTACTGAAGATCAGTTCAGTTTAGAAATCTTTTGTCATTACTAGGTGTAAAAGGCATGGTGAGACCAAATTAATTTAAAATTTCAATTTATCTCAACCCAAAATATAAGTTTGGATATGAGATTAAATTTCGCTGAAACATCATTATGTTATGATTGTCATAATCAGTGCAATTACGAAAAACTATAATGTACAAAAATACTTGTTGGCACATATCTCGTTTATTAGTAACTACATTGCAATTTTCAATTTAAAACATAATTAGGCCACCACATATAAAATAAACTATATTTACAATTGAAATACGAGCACTTTCAAAATGGTTCAACGTTTCTTTTATGAGTAAAGTATTTATAACATGTTTCAGTTTAAAAGCAGAAGGGGGCTGCTCAGAGTAACCATGTGACAATAAGTTTAGTACTGATTGTTAGTGTATGTTTTTGTACAATGTCTAACAGTGTTAAACATTTAATATCAAAAAAGAGAAATGAAGACGAAACAAGAAGAACCCTGTGATTCAGTTATAATAATGTAAAATTCGCAAACACATCATTGAAAATATCGGGGAAATATAAACTGGGACTTGCGAAGAAAACCAGTAGAGGAAAATTAAATTCTGAAGCCTTTTTTTTTTTGTACAGCCAAGAGGCTCATGATTACGACTTTGAAAACATGAAGATGGCATCAACGGTGATAAATACATTGAAGATATAAGATATATTGAAAAATAGTAAAGTAGTTTATATTGAAATTGTGAATACTAACGTAAAATATATGCGACGACAAAATTGAAGCACATTCAGTTTTTGAAGAAGCCATTGAATGTTTGAAATGGGAATATATCTGAAGATGTTGGAAGCAGATCTACTAAAACAAGCCCGAAAGAACTAAAAGAAATTTTGACAAATATTTTTACTAAATGGAGGGCTCGGAGAGATATAGTCATAAGCCACCATTTCATCATTTTTGAGATTCTTATGTCACTACATTCTTTAAACCCATCTCTTTAAAACCAAAGAAAGAAATTTTGAGTTTTCATGATAGATGGCAGTATGTGAAGATAGATGGAAGTTTTTGACTGTGCCATTTAAGTGACAATTCAAAAAATAGAAAAACAACATACAGTGACAAAAATAACATTCCATATACTACAGTATGTTTCATTACATATTGAAGTATCATTTAATTTAAAAAGGATTTTCCAGTTTGAATTGCAGATTTACAGATTTTTGTCAAAATTTTAAATTGCTAATAACTCAGAACTAAGTTAGAGTGGCTTATGACTATATCTCTCTTACCCCTTCAAATATTTGATCTTTAGGAAAGTTCTAGACTATTGGAAAACTTCATCTTATTGTTGCATAAGGAGAAAACGAAGATTTTGGAAATTACAGACCTATCAGCTACTTTTTCCACTGTTATGTAAATCATTTCTAAACATTATTACTAATCGCTTGAGAAAGACTTGGATTTTATTCGGTTAAGAGCAAGCTGGATTTCAAACTGATAATCAATCATATTTGTGTATTAATCAGAAGTTATTGGGAGACCCAGTGACCTGTCACTGTATTATATTATTAAAAACCAAGCTTTGCTTTTTAATACTACGGTGTACACATTTTGGGATATTGAACGTTAGATTCTACCTGTTACAAAAATGAATATTTGTGAATTATAGGGACTTTTTACTTATACTGTATAAAGTATTGGAAATATTTCATCCTTTTCTATTTCTAGCAACAGGTACACTGTGATAAAAACTGCAATTTGATTTTGCTGAACTCCATTTGGAATGGAGTGTTTTTCTTATGTTAATTCAAGTATACTTTTTAAAGTACATTTTAATTAGCACTCATTTTGCTTTAGGGTAAAAACAACATACGTATTTCGCATTTGCATTTTCCATTTTTAGACAAGATCTCTATTTTTAGACAAGATTAAAATAGATAGATAAGGGTTCCATTAGGACGGAATATTTTTCGTGAAATGAACCCTGCAATTGTAAACAGCTTCCACAGCAAACACCAACGGAATTTAAAAAGGCTTAGGAACTGGTTGTTTTTTCAGCAATGCACGTATGCTGTTAGGAAAAGCCCGGAAAAGGAGTATTCGTAAACGAACAGCAACATATTTTAAAAAGAATCAGTAAATCAATAAAAATGCTTTACTGTTTGTTAGTTTTTTTATTTCTATAGTATTCATTTTATTTTATAAGTAAAATAAAATTTTATTTATATTTTAATTCCGCACCGCAGTAAAACTTAATTGAAAACTCGAAAAAAATAAATTCCACTTATAATTGTAGAAATAAGTTACACATTTGAAAAAACGTTAATAATTCATTGTTTTATCGTTAATAAAAATTCTTAACGTACCTACAACCATCGCAAGAAATACACAAGAGTCCTTTCTGACCAATCGGAAGCTAGTGTTAGTGTCAGCTGACACTCGAGAATCATGGCGGTCTCATGGAATTCGATCCTGATTCATTAATAACGACGAAAACCGCGTTAGTTTGAAAGTGAATAATAATAAAAAAATCTTTATAGAAAGTTGTGTAAGAATATACACGATAAAGTTTTTAAAGACCCTTTTGTTAATGTGCAATCGACAAAACAGAGTAAGTTCTTGAAAATTAAAAGCAAGATTTAACGTTCGTAATATTTCATAAATAGAGAAAAAAATATCACAACTGGACAGTAAATAT
>JAFIDM010003189.1:35781829-35822015 GCA_023159025.1 Thereuonema tuberculata | reverse complement strand
ATATTTACTGTCCAGTTGTGATTTTTCTAAATTTATGAATTGTAATGGACGTTAAATTTTGCTTTTCAATGCACTTATGATGTTTCTTATTTGTAATTAAATTCCTTAAAGCCTTTCAGTGAGAGGACAAGGGATTAATACTATGGATTTCACAGGATTATTTTTTATTTGATTGTTTTTTATCTCGGCGGCCATTCCCGAGATCGAGAATGCTTTTACCTTAGCTTTCGCACAAACTGAGCTAAATATCGAGGGTAAATTCTGCTGACTATTCCTAATAAGAATGAAACAGCTGATGTTGGCTCAGTGTGCGAAGGCATATTTTACTGTCCAGTTGTGATTTTTTTTTCTCTATTCTTGAAAATTAGATTAGGAATAATTTACTAGTATATTGTAGATAAGTACACATAATATACCTTAATAACAAATAATAATCTTATTGATCTCATAACTGGAACGTGAAACACTGTTTCCTAAAATTCGCTTTTTAAGACTTATCTTCATAACATTAATCTCTTTTCGCCAACGCTTGTTGATATCTGTAAAAAACTTAACTGGTAATGTTCTATATGTTGCATTTCGAATACTCGAAGAATTCTCCATGAATTTTTTTAATATTTCCATTTGTTTTTCCTTCTAGTTAGTTACTAGTTCAGTTCAGTATTTGAATTGATATTTGTCTTTTCTCAATCCTTATCTTTATCATCGACTGAATCATTATTATCTTGGGGATCTAATATCTTAGTTTTACTTCCATACTTAGATTGTTCTTTCCCAGATTCCATTTTTCCAGACAAACTTCCTTCGTCGTTTTATGAACAATCAAAATTTCACGTCCACACTATTTCTTTGCACTTTAATCTTTATTGTTATATTCACGACTTACATAATTGTCGAACTTCATTGTCTACTCACATCAATGAATATTTGTTATAACTTTCTTACTTTAAATAAATAAATTCTGAAATAACTTATAATTTTTAAATCAGTTTTGATGAAAAAATAATAAAAAAAAAAATCCTTAATCTAAGCAGAATTTCAGCATTATAATATTTTGATATTAAATTAATTATAAATAGTTAAAATTTCGGATTGTCTGTAGTTGAATATCAATCATTGCAATGCAGAAGTAATATTTTCTTTTTTTTTTATATAGGATTAATGCGATTTTTGGCTTTAAAACCTATGAAATGTGATGCTATGTTTATATTTCTGCTTGCATTTTTTTTTTATTCTTTCAAATTAGTAATGTTTTGATACATGATTAAAAAAATACGAAATCCACATTAGACCTATCTCCGAATTGCAACTTAATAATAATAACGGTACTTATACTTTTAATATAACAGCGAAAACCTATAAATCAAACTTAACATGTTACATACAGTGAAGCTTTAGCTACTAGAGCTGATTTATTGCTTCTGAGGTATTTGAAACAGACTACTTAGCCAATTACAGACCTTTCGCTAGTATATCTTGAGCGAAATAAATACCGTTCCTTTATACCAAGTTCAAACGAGACATTCTTTATTTCTTTTTCTTTTTAACCCACCCTCTGCCAGTCGCTTCCCCCCCCCCCCATCTGTTGCGCTTTATATCTCAAAATCTGTGCTCGTATAGAGATACCGTTAATTCCATTCTATTTGTATAAGACTACACGATCTCTAAACCATTTGTAATTTTCATCTGCCATCTGTCTGTCTGCCTGTCCATCTGTTTGATGTCTCAAGCACCACCGACCTAAAAAAATATATATACATATATATATTTATTTTATTTTACTTTAAATTTTACATATTCGTTAGAGTTTTTTACCTTTCATTCTTAGATGAATGTATAGATTATCATTGTTATCAATTCATGAACCGGATTTAAAAAAAAAAAAAAAAAAAAACTTTACTCCCGTTAATGATTTGATATGTATTCTTTTTTCATTAGACAGTTACAGAACCCATTGATTTTTGCTGTTTACAGTTAGGATCCATAGAGTTTGCTAGCATAGAACAGTTGACTTTCCTTTCTTGCTCCCGTAACTTAGAAGCTTTTACCGCACGACACAGTTTTGGCGGGAATTGGGAGTTAACAGAAAACAAAATAGAATTGAAGTCTACTAGCTTTTAGAATTGCAGTAATAACTGGAATTGGTATCAAAATATTGATTTTATTTAATTTCTGAAATATTACAGTTATAAAAATGAAGAAATGGTAAGTAAAAACTTCGGAATATAAATTCAAGGATTTGATAATTTTCGTATAGAAAGGAGAGAGAATGAAAAAAAAAAAAAAACACTTTTATAATTTCACAAAACTGTAACTTGTCTTAAGTATTCAATTTGTTAATTATCTAGTGAAGTATTTTTTATTTAATTTATTTATTTATTTATTTATTTATTTTTTGCTATTAAATTGAACAATTTAAGATGAAACGTATATGTTTTTATTTTTGAAATTGCGACATTTCTTTGTAGTGTTACAAGATATTGTTGTCTTCCACTTCCTGTGACGGACGAATCTGGGATTTGTGATATTAAGAATTTGAGAAACAAAATTTAAATTTAAAATAAATAAATAAATAAATAAATAAATAATAAGTTAAAGACCCTTCCCCTCCAAAAAATAAATAAATAAATAAATAAATAAATAAATAAATAAATAAATAAATAAATAAATAAATAAATAAATAAATAAATAAAATAAATAAAATAAAAATCAGCTATCCGGAAATTGTTCTTTAGTATTACAATATGATTAATAAATTCCTTATTGCCTACAGCCGAACCTTTCCAAATATTATAAAGAAGGCATATTTTGCAGTTTTCGTAACTGTTTCCTAACCGTTCTTCTTCTTCTGAATGTAAGTTTTATCAGGGCTGACATTTTGCTTGAAAATATTTTACTGACACTGAACAAGAGGATTCCAAACATGAAGGAAGATGAAAGAAAGAAAAGATAATGTTATTTGAAGAGCGCTGTAAGTTTTTTTTTTTTTTTCTTTTTTTAATTCCGCCCCTGTCATCGTTGTTCGTTTTCTTTCTCTTCTTTCCGATGAAGAGATGAATGACAGATTCATCAGACCAAAGTCATTTCCGCTCCCGTTTCTCCATTACTTTGATTCGCTTTAATCGGGTATGTGTCCAACGTGATCGACATCCACCCAAACGAAATTTGTGTAATTGGAAGCGAACGCGAATAACTCACTCCATCCATCCAAAACTATACAACAACAACCTTTTTCCCGTTCAAATTCGGAAAAGATACTTTTTTTTTTCTCCTTACTTCCGCTCTCTCCATTCCTATTACATAAACACCGTGGAAGTTGTAATATCCACAGGAATTATGAGATTGTCTGCCGGAGCGAACATTTTTTTGAATTAGGAAGGGGATTTTTTTTTTTTATCCCCCTCCCCCTTTCTAATTCCGCTTTCCCCTCATCTCTAGCCTCTCTCACTCTCTTTTTAATTTTAGTTTTAAATCTTATCTTGTTGAATAATAATAAAAAAAAAGACACATTCCCAAACATATCCCGATAGAACTGCAGTTTATAAAAAAATGCTGCTCACTATGGGAAAAAAAAAAAAAGAAATCGACTAAAAAATTTGTCCTCCTTTTTTTACCATATATAAAAATTATTTTAAAAAACGTACTGCAAAGCTGACTCAACTTTTCAGTGAAAGTAAAATTAATCGTAGGTGTACGAAAAACATAATAATAATAATTTTTGCTAAACGAGGAAGGTGTGTTAATAACTCCAGTCCATCTTATTTCTGAAGCAATTTCACGATTAGGAAATAGAACAAGATGTTCCTCAAGAACTTGGAATCTACTTTCGTTATTTAAAAAAAAAAAAAAAAAAAAGAAGTAATTCGTTTATTTACGACTACATTGCATTTATCGAGGTTGTCGCCATTTTCTTTCTAAATATTTCAGCCAAAAACTGAATGGTTTTAAAAGATGTCCTGTTATTTATCGCCTTCAGTTTGCCTGGGAGGGACCAGTCTGCTTTTGATTTGCCTGAAAACTTTTTTTTTTTTCGTACGTAAAGAGAGATAGTTGTTCAATAATGTTTGTCAAGTTACAAGACGGTTCACTCAAAAGTTGAAATTTGGAGGGAATCGCGCTCCCCTACAGACAGAGATGGTGATTTAATAAGCCTTTAGAATAGCAAAAATATTAGAACGGAACTTATTACGGAGCTTTAATCGTTCCTTGTTTTAATGAAATAATAGTATTCCTCTGTAAAAGTTATTCGCTATAGAGATTAAAATTCATGAAGATTTTAGTTGCTGTGTTCTGGCCAAGTGTCAAGGACAAAGAAAACGAAGAATATTAAAAATTTACATTCACGTCACCGATGAACTTTAACTCCCACGCGAGTTTAGTAGCAAACGTTTCTAACTTTAGAACGGAAGTTGCTATTTCGGGCCACGCATTAACAAATGATGGAAATACAAACATGAATAATAGCCAAAGCGAATATCGCGATGCAGTAGAATTAGTAATAGCATATAAAATAACAAACAGCGCCATCAAGACGGGATATTCAACTGGAGTGAAGGTAGTAGAAAGGGCTATGTGACTGTTTGCCTTTTCACCATGGAATGCTATTCAGAGCCATCTACGCCGGAGGCTCAGTTGCAGAAGATCACGGAAATTGTCCTAATCACAGTGCTTTTGTTAGGGAAAACCGGAAGTGGATATCGTAGGAATGTTCTAGATGTTGACGTTTGATAGGATTGAGATTAGAGGTTTGAGATGAATATGAAAATTCCGTATATGGAAGACGGCTGAAGTATTTGCCAGAGTGATCTGGTTGTGGAAATGGCACCGATCTACAGGAACCACGAATCTCTTAAGCGTCATGTGTTTGTTTTGTTTTCTACTGTTTTATCTTCCGGATAAGGAGGTGACTGTTAAGTGCTGATCGTTAACACTGGCAGTTTCTCCGTCTTTTATCTGTGTCGAAATAAAAGTGAAGGCACTTCCATAATAGAGCGAATTAATTGCCTCAGTAATGCACGGTTATTTCAAGAGTATAGTCAGCGCAGTTAAAGTTGTAATAAACTAATAATAATAATTATTATTATTAATAACTTTTAAAATTCCTTAATGTATAAGCATTAAACTGAATAAAAGGCATTTAAAAATAATTTAAAACGTTAAAAAGACGACGTTTCTTCACTTTTAAATTGAGATGGGCCTTGCATAAAATGTCTAAATAAGACTTACTAGTTGCAACCCGTGAAATATTCACGGAAGTAAAACAAATTCCACCTCTTTGAAATATCGTAAAATTTTTCAAAAGCACAAGATAGAAAAAGATGTTCTAAGCTCATTTTTTATAAGGAGGTTTGTTTATACTTAAGTATCCTGTTTTTACTTGTTTTTGAATTACAATTTTTGGATTGATTTAAAATAATTAAAGAGTATTTTGTTTATATACAAGTTTAAGTAAGTATTGAATAACGCACCAACACTAAATCAACTAATTTTTCTTTTCAAAAAGACATTAATTAGTGTATTTGTATTTATTTTTTCATTCTTTTTTTTTCGCCTTGCATTGGATTCGAATCGAGGACCTCCGTAATCGCAGTTGGAACGCTAGCCACTGGACTACTCCACTTAATATAATATTCTCTCTCCACTTTGATTGATGACAAACATCCATTTTTTGCCTATATTATACAGCTCCATTAACAACAATCACAACCATCGCAACAATCACACCACGCCCAACAATTGAGTCTGTTGCATGCGCAACAATCACATGTATAATATAGCTCTACAACAATCACAACAATCGCAACCAATTCTCAACAATCACATTTTTAATAATAAGGAAATTAAAGCACATAATTAATTACAAACATACCTAAAATCATCCGGACGGACAGTTTTTGCCTATTAATAGGATGATTAAGAAGTTTATAATTTAACTTTAATGAGAAAACTCGAAATTCTAATTTTAATTTTTGTATTTGCAAAATTGTCTTTCATTATCCAGAATTTGTTGGAGAATTTATCAACATTGGACATTGTTTTAGTTAAGAAGACGAAAAAGATACTGTTCATGTCCATTTTTTCCATTGTATTCTGGCTTCGTTTCTTTGGTTGGAATAGCTCAGCAACCATACACTTCCGGTCATATCTTCATTTGGTTTGGGGAACCCGCCCCCGCAGTTGGTTCCCCTATTTTAGATTCACCCTGTATATAAGGTTTTCTCAATTCGTCCACTTACGATCCGTGAAAAGTCCCTAATATTTCTTTTTGGTCCTTAGATACTAAAATTAGTTTGAGACACCACTGCTATATAAACCTTTCAATAATTAAGTTGTTTTTTTTTTTTTTCTAAAATTCGAACTTATACATGACTATCAGCTAAATGGAGAGAGGCTTTGCTAATGAATGCGCTAAACAATCTAAATAATTGGCCACATTTTCGAGTAGCAATTTAGTGTTCATTAATAATGTCCAGAACTGAAATTAAACTTTGATGAAGTTTTAATTTGGCGGAACAATTACAGCCACAGTCTCATTTGCCAAAACTAACAAAGAATAAGGTCAGGAAGCTAGTTTCAATTTTAATGATCCAAAAAGTTTGTAACGTTCTGAGTGTTTATTCATTAAATGTCTTTAGGTTTTTGACCAATGATAAGTGAGGCTCATCAGATCGCTCAGTCTGTATGTGCGTGAAATAACCCCTTCCCAAATAACTTTTGAACTGTTGGATCTTCCTGAAACGTAGTATGCCTATTGAAAGACAAGGAACGAGCTAACTTTTAAATTGGAAATATGTTTCATATGGGTACCTGTAAAGAAATTAGCACAAGAAGGCGACAAAAATTCCCTTTGAAAAGCATTTGGGGGCGTCCATTAATTACGTGAGGTGTTTTTTAAAAAAATTTGACCCCCCTCCTCCCCTTCACGTGAGATTTTCCCCTACAATTTTTAAATAATTAAATGTATTTGATGTGTTCATGTATTTTGCTTCAAACCACTAAATACCTAAAGCTTTACTGATGTCTTCTATGAAATACATTTTTTCTGTGAAAGAAGAGGAAAAAATGATACTAAAGGTGCACTATAACGAATTTAATTAAATTTAGTAAACGTAAAAAAATAGGCTGCAACACCACCATCCCTAATTCTTCACTCACTCCATGGGCATTCATGTGCTTCCACTATTGTAATGACTGGGCACATGACGTCCATGTCTTTTGGTAGTAGAGGAAGACAGTCATTAGTCGTATCTACATCGTGCAGCCAAAGAAAGTATAAGGAATATACTTTCTTTATACTTTCTTTGGTGCAGCCACTCCAGCCTATCGTGCACGGCGCACTGCAGCTCCTCAGCCCGACGGGTGAGCACACGCGTTGGTCGAACCCTGACCACAGGTGCTAGCGGGGTTGCAAGCAGCGCCGACCTGTGTTTCTGCAGCTTCACACGCGAAGCAAAGTAGATGCCGCACGTCTTGCAGCATTTGTTAAGGATAGTTTGATCTTTCACCAAAAGAGATGGGCAGTAGTAATCGTACTTTATAATTTGTAATAATATGTATATTCCCTGAATTAAAAAGCTGACGTGAGATTTTCATTCACCCCTCCCACCTTAAATGAGATTTGGTGAGATTTTACCGGACCCCTCCCTCTCCTTTTGAGTTCACGTAATTAAGGGACGCCCCCTTAGAATCTAAAAAATGGATCTTTATCGTATTTTTATTAATACTTCATTGTTTTAAACCATTCTGCCTGTTTTGATCTGATTAAAATTAACCCGAGTTAAACAATTTCAATAAATAATAACGATTTAATTCTTTTTCTTTTAGAAAATAAAATATTTATCTGTTTGTTTTTAGTACATATTAAAATTTGAATACAAATAATGTCTTTGAATTTTGACTTTTTGTTTTCAGGACTTCAACAAAAAAAAAAGCAAAGAAATTTTAAGAAAAAAGATTTTCAACGAAGTAGGCTTTCATTTCTTTGGAATTTGTTATTTAACAAGTTAGCTCTTACAAATTAAAAATAAAATTTTTACTTTATTTCAGGGAAATCTTGAATTTTCAATTTGGATATCTTTATAAGGATCAGTAACAGAGATGTAGTGGTAAATTTATTAATTGTTGCATTAAAGCGTGCTTCCGTTTCCCGTCTTCTCCCTCTCCTAAAAAAAAAAAAAAAAAAACAAAAAAAAAAACAGTGTTAAATGGTAATAAGGCACATCTAACCTATAGGTACGGCTATATCAGCCGTCGATACAGCCGTTCTCGAACATTTAAGATTAATAAAGAATATTCCTTAATTTAATATAAAGTTCATTGTATAATAATGAAATATAATGCATATAGCGTTTAGTTACTGTAGAGTTCAGTTAAAAACTTAAGTTTAGTGTGTAGGGGGACGGCAGGCTTTTGCTAATGAGGGTCTAATCCGTGTTTCCCAATCTTTTTTGTGCTATGCCCCACCTAAGCCTTTCTCAAATTCTTTTGCCCCTATTACTATTACTTATTGCTCCCCTCAATAATAATAATAATAACAGACCATACATAACAAACCATACATCACAACAGACCTGACATCACACTTGTTGATAAGATCAACAAACAGACCTATCTCATTGATATTGCAGTGCCTATCAGCAAGAACATGCAAATAACTCACGCAGACAAGATAAGTAAATACACAGACCTAGCACACGAGCTCCTGAAGCAGTGGAGGCAGGACCGAGTACGTGTTGTACCTATCGTCTTGTCCGCCACTGGTCTGCTGCCTCAAACATTGCACCACAGTCTCACCACTCCAGGACTTCACAAAAACACTTATGCACTCTCCAGGAGGCTGTGGTACTCAACACAACACGCATAGTTAGGAAATTTATAGACGCAACCCCACAACCCTAATCATTCCTGCACATGTCTTTACACATAGCAATATGTGCTTTAGTCCTTGACCCGCCATGTTGTCTTAGCTAGGGAAACCCATGGTTTGAAACTTTTACATAATAATAATAATAATAATGTAATTTATACACAATTACGATTTTTCATAATTTAAATAAATAAGAAACAGTATAAATATAATAGTTCTTAAACAGCAAATCAGTTTTATATTACGTTAAAATATAACATAGTTTTTATTATATATAAGAAAAATAGATACAGAATGTCGTATTTTATATCATCAATTCCTCGATGTTATAAACAAGAAATGAAATCTGTGAAAATGGAAAAACGACACTGACCCCTCAAATAGGTTCATAGAATTTTCGAATTGTCCCCCCTTAACAATCAAACTCCCCACCCCTGTGGGGCTTGGGATCCACGTTGGGAAACACTGGTCTAATCGCGCAAAAGGGTCGTGAAGTTATCTCCAATCTGTATGAATCTAATAAACTGTATGATATTGAAAATTAGACATTTAAAAAAATGACGATAAGTTATAAGTTTACAAAATTAAAAATTTCCAATTACCTTTAATAGTCAATACTTTCTCCTTTTGAAAGAAAGTAAAAATATCTACAAAATATCTGAAATTTAATTGAGAAAGTACTACGGAAGATAGGTTATTTAGTTGTAATATACAGGCATCCTTCGTTTTACGACGGTTCAATTTACGACGACTCGAATTTAGGCCGGTTTAGAGTTTAGGCCGAACTGAGGAAAAATATATTTTAAAAAAATACGAAGAAAGAAAAATTAAATTTCTTGAACGAAAATACAGCCATAAACGGTGAACGCAGTCAAATTTAGCTTCTGCACATAGGCTCCGCCCACTCGGTCCACGTGGCTCCTCCTTTTTGTTTTCTCAGTCATCCCGCGTTGATTGCTTGTGAATGCTGTGATAAATACGTATTATAATTTATTAGTGATAAAAGTTTTTAAAAATAAACGTGTCCATGTCTGCTAAAAGGAATGTATCATAACAAACTTTACATTGCACTCATATAATAATTAAGTTGTTTTTATTATTTTATGCTAATTTAATAGGCCTATGAAAGTACATATTTATCTTATAAAAATTTTAGTCGAAAAAACTTATAATAGCAAGGTTTAATTAAATAAAAACAATATATTTTTGGATGCGTGGAACGTATCCCCCCTGTTTACATTATATAAGGGGTTCATTTTACGTCGATTCGATTTACGACGCCACTGTAGGAATGCGACACCGGCGTAAAACGAGGGCTGCCTGTATACCGTAATTGATATAACCTCTATAAGTTATTACGTAGCTTCAACTTAGTGTATGTATGGATGCATACTTATTTCTGTGTTTGTCATACCCTACATTTATCCCTTTCTTTATTTGATGCTGACACCAAAGGAGATACAGTAAAACCTCGTTAAGTCGTCACTCAAGGGACCGAACATTTTTGACGACATAAGCGGAGTGACGACTTAAGCGGAGTGGGCATTTTTGAAAAAAAAAAAAAAAAAAACACACTGAAATACAATATTTTTATGAATTGCTGTAGGATTCGGTGAGAAAAACAAGATTTTCAGAAATCAATATATGCAAATGAATGAGTGGAAAATAATAATAAAAAAAAACACATTTTATACTTACCACATTTTATTTTCTTTTACTGGCATTAAAATAATCCAACAGTGTTGATTGATGAAGGTGCTGATTACTGGTAACAATTCGAAACACTTTGTAATGAAATGGAACTCCAACTTTTGTGTACATAATTAATCGTATCTAAAACCGAAACTTCTAGCTTTTCGTTCCTATCCAAGGCTTTTATCATGTCCTTTACAAGCTTTTTTTTGTGCTTTCGTTTAAAGTCAAGAATTATCCCTTGATCTAAAGGCTGAAGAAGTGCAGTTACATTTGGAGGAAGAAAAACAATTTCGATCGCTTTTAAATTTTCGGGGCTTACTCGCTATGAAATGAAATCACACTCAGTAGTGGTCAAGAAAAACGTCTACTCTTGACAAGAGTCGAAGCGAGAAGTGTGTAATTTCCCAAGTGAATTTCCCACGTGAAAATTCCCCGTAAAGGCTAGGCTTTCTTAGAGTGAAGGGGCGGGGCTGAAAAGATAGCAGGCAAAATTGAGGATAAAGACGCTTTTCGCCATTTTTGAGGGTGACGAGTTATCCGGAGTAGAATTAAATTTGGTGACGAGTAAAAGAGGGTTATTTTACATTATTGTCTATGAGACGTTGTCGGGACCAAAGGAAAACGACGACTTAAGCGGAGTGACGACTTATCCGGATGACGACTTAACGAGGTTTTACTGTATAATAGAAATTTTGGAATTTTTTCAGAAAAAAAAGTGATTTTTCGTTGTTTTGATAAATGAAAAAGCAAATCTGTGTAGTTTATATTATAATATGTCTACGTCAACGTAATAACGACGCTTTGACAACGATATTTTTATAAATGGTTTTTACTTAAAAGTGAATAATCTGTTTTGATACATTCCAGAGCTGACTTTTTTTGTACCTGGTTCCAGGTTAAAAAATCTCCACTCTGAACGTGAATCGAAACGCATAGGGTTTCCAATTCTTACAAAACACTGATCGAAACGAAATTCCATGAAGGAGAAAAAAAAACAAAAAAACCTCAACTCAGTTCCCTTTTAATAAGAGAGGTCTTTCGTCGCGCTCGGACTTCTGCGAATCGTTTCGCCAAAATGGTTTGTTTCTGGTCGTTTCTATTCAATGCCGATCTCTTTTGCATCGCGAATTGCCTTTTCTCCTGCGTAAGTCAGGTGCAGTAACGAATTCTTTAGCTGTTGGATTTTACCATAATATTATTGTCAACTCAAAAGAATATTTCAAGGGAAACTCGATTCATTTACGGAAGGTAGCAGCAGCAGTCACCGCTATCGAACATGGTAGAATATCGGCGTCGGTGGCGTCTGCAACCGCATCGATTGAACGGCCCCGAGTTAATTAATCCTATGTCTTCTGCTAATGTTCCACAACCAAAAGAAAAGCATTTTTCTTGCAGATATTAAAAAGAGGAAAAAAAAAGGAATTAAAATAAAGAATGCTGATTTTGTGTATGTGTATGTTTTATTTTTTTTAACTTTGTTTTTGAAATCTTAAAGTGAATTCTTTAAAACATTTGCTTGGATGCCTCTGAAAAGGTCTGTGGAGTCTTCGTCTTAACTGCGAATGGGACATACATAGAATGAAGTAAGGTTACATTTCGAAATGTTTTGGAAAGAAAATAACGACCTTAGACAATCTACGATCGGTTTCCGATTGCCTGTTTTAATGTGACCTAATGAATTACGTAATATTAACGGTCACTTGTGTCCACCGCTGCTCACAGAAGGCGGTTGTGAGGGTAGTTACTGGCGTAAAGACGATATAGCGAGAAATATTGGATGCGTTCAGGTTGAGAATTGTCTTAAAGTAAACCTTAATTTGGGAACAATCATTGGCGGATTTAGCACTTGAGAGGCCCTAGGCGCAATTTAATTTTGAGGCCCCTTCTAAATATTTTCATTACCCCGGGGCCTTTGGGGGCCCGGGGCGGGAGTTCCATTATTCCACAACCAAAAAAAGGAAATACTTGGGTGGATGGGGCCCCTAGGCTGACTGGTGGGGTCCCCTAGGCTTGCTTTTACAACCAAAAAAAAAAAAAGGAAATCTTGCTTTTACAACCAAAAAAGAAAAAAAAAGGAAATAAGCTGGCTGGTGGGGTAAATTTTGAGCCTAAATTTTGAGGCCCCTTGATTTATGAGGCCCGTGGCGCGCGCCTCCTGCGCTTATGCGGAAATTCGCCACTGGGAACAATGATATTTTTTTTCTTTTCTTAGTGGGCTACTCACAAGTGAGGTCACTGAAGATAAAGGAATAAAGGAAAGATATTTCAATACTAAAAACACATTAGAAGATTAGAACTAAATTCAGATAGAAAATGTTTGAGACCTGGGAAACAAAAAATTAGGTTGTTAATTTTATGGTTGATTAGGTTCCATTAATGCATTCACAAGCGAAATTTGTTCGTTCAGAATCTCTGTTCTTATGCCTGATAATTCTTGAGATTGTTGTCACAAGAAATTGGCTTAGTGCTCTTTGCTTCGGCTTCTTAAACTCTCATTTGGGGAGAGGATTGGAATCATCTTAAGAGCATATCGTACTTTCGATCGTCATCCCTGAAATGGGAACGCAAATGTTTCATTTTAGATTAGAAGCGAATCATCGTCGTGGGTATAAGTGTTGTTTAAATATTGGAATTTTGTCGATTTCCCTGTAACGACGCTTCTTGCAAGAATTGCTTAAAGTAATTGACTCTATTATCATTTCTCCAATCTTTCATCATACTGCATTTTTTTTTAAGGCGATGCAATATTGTGAATAATATTCTTCATCTTATGTTAAACTACCACATACTATCGAAATAAATTACGGTAAGCTTGATATCTAGATATATCCATGAAAACAGAATTAGGCGGGCTTTAGACGGGTGAGAATTGGGTGGTTCTGTGCAGGATGTTGACTAGGAATTTGTTGGTCTTTGCGTATTTAATCGGTTTCCGATCAAGGCATTTTGTGTGTATTACACGGACAACAAGAATACATTCAGCCATCTGAAAATCACGTAAGGGTCTCGTTGTTAACGAGATCCCAACATAGCATATCGACGCTATGGCAGCTGCTGGACAAAAAACCTGGACACCTCAAAAAAGAAAAAGAAAGAAAGAAAACAAACAAATAAATTAGCAGTGATATACTTTTTAAAGACGGATGGGTAAAGCAGGATAAAAACTACTGTGGAATGAAGAATATCAAAAGTTTGGAAATAATTGTAATAATAATTGTATTAATGAATTTTTCAATATATTGTCAAAACAGACATCAAATAAAATAAGGAAGATTTTTTTTTTTAAAAAAAGACAATTCTCCTAATGAGTTGCAATATTTAGCGGGCCTTTTCAATATGGAAGTATTAATTATTAATAAAATAAGATGTCGAGAGATTCGTCTGCATGACCACCTAACTTCTTGTGGTCCCACATTATGCAGCTTTTCTCGAAGTCCTGCAGGGTCTTCGTGCTCATCGTCCAGGCATTGCTGATGTCCACGAAACAGAATGTATTTAGTAAGATTCTGAGGGCCGTTAAAATGGGCATATCCATTGAGCCCAGTGGGTGATGGGGACATTTCTTAACAACTAAACTTTAATCGTTTGTAAATCTATTGGGAAGGTACGGTGTTTCATTCAAATTGGACTCTTCCTTCAAGGTGCTTCGATTTTTTTTGTCTCAGAGTATAAATAACGATGAAAGACAGCCAGGCCCTTCTTAAATTCACTGTAAATTATAAACAATAATTGTACTTGTAAATTATAAGTACATAGAAAATTATTGAAATAATTTACAGCGAAATAAGCGAGCAACAAAATGGCTTTGTACAGAATAAAGGGACATCCAACGCCATACTCACCTTGAACCTACTGAAAGAAAAATGTATCGATATGAACCGACCACTTTATGTGTGCTTCGTGGATTTTCATAAAGCTTTTGATAGGGTGAAGCACAAATTGCTGATGGAGATCTTAAAATCCACATCGATAGACAGCAGAGACGTTGAAATTATTTCAAAACTCTACTGGAACCAAAATGGAATACTTGTCACTAAGAACGGAGAACATCAATTTCCTATTAAGAGAGGGGTGAGACAAGGCTGTGTACTATCACCATTACTCTATAATATTTATAGTGAGAGACTTATGCGAGAAGTAGAAAAAGTTCAAGCAGGCATATGGGTAAATGGAATGAAGATTAACAACATTCGATATGCAGATGACACAAGCTTAATTGCAGGATCAAAGAAGGGCCTTAAACGACTTCTAAAAACCCTTATTGAAAAGGGCAAAAAATATGGCTTAGAAATTAACAGTGGAAAAACCAAATGGATGTGTATTTCCAGAAACAACACGCAAGACACTAGCCAAATTATAATAGGCGGAAAAACGATTAAATATGAAAAATGTTACACCTATCTCGGCGTGAAGATCCAAGATAATGGAAAACTAGATATGGAATTAAAATGCAGGATAGCAATGGCTAAACAGGCCTTCTGGAAAAATAAACACATTTTGAAAGGAACAACAAACACCCGAACAAAACTGCGACTGATACAGACATTAACATGGCCCGTTTTTACTTATGCTTGTGAAACATGGACGCTAACCAAGACACATGAGGCAAAGGTGGAAGCTTTGGAGATGTATTTTTATCGAAGAGCACTCAAGATTCCCTGGACTGATCACATCACAAACAGGGAGGTCTTGCATCGCATGGGAACAGACAGAAAGCTGCTCAAATCAATTAAGATGCGCAAAATGAAGATGACCGGGCATATACTCAGAGGATCGGCAGGCACCAATCTCTTAACCACACTTGAAGGCAAAATCCAGGGGAAACGACCGAGAGGACGGAGGCGTCTAGCGTATATGGACAACATAAAAAAGTGGACCTGTATTGGCTGTTATAGTGAAGTGAAAAGAAGAGCAGAGGACCGCAATAAATGGAGATCTCTTGTTCACACCCTCACATGAGGACGACACCAGATAGATAGATAGATAGATAGAAAATTATTAATAATATAATAAAAATATATAAATATGAAAATTTAAATATGAACTTGTGAAGCATCTGGGATTTCTATTTTCTTGTTTTTAATTTTCAAAACATTCTACAATTAATTAAATTAAAGTAGAATTTAATTCTATTAAAATCTATTTCTATAAAAAAAATGCTTCAAACAAATTTATTTTTGGAAACGAACAGCATCAAATGAATTTGCATGAATTTAGAAAGCCTTTACTGAAAACTTTTTTTATTATGATTATTTGATAGAAAGTAAAATAAAATAATTTACAAATTTAATAATTTTTAAAAACACAGTTTTTAATTTTTTTTAAAAAATAGCTATTGCACTAATAATATATATTTTAAATACAAGTCGTTATTTTACAAACTTTTTATCATCTCAGGTTTTCGTCAAGTTCTTTTAAGTTGAAAATACCGAGTAATACCTCGAAAAAAAAAACCCAAAATTGACTGATTTTGAATTTTATTTTAATTAATTATAGAATATTTTGAAAATTAAAAACAAGAAAATAGAAATTCCAGATGCTTCACAAGTTCATATTTAAATTTTCAGAATTTTAGGAGCGTTGGAAAAAGAAATATGTAAAAGAAATAAAAGGTTTGTAGTCGCCTGCATTTGCTTGAGTCAGGACCTTAAAGTTATAGTGTTGTAGAATCAATAATCCACTTTAAACGAGTACGGCCTTTTTTTATTTTGTTGTTGTATACGATTTCAAGTTAAGCATTAGCAGTTGAGCAATCATTGGTTGACAAAAATCCTTCATCAACTGATAATAATTTAAAGGAACTAGTAAATAAATTGAGAAATAATCTTGCCAAAAAAAAAGTCATTTTAGAAAATTCCTAAATGCACATCGAAAAGAATATTCACATTTTTCAAACTCTAATTATCATAGATATCTGCTACTGATAGTATAACTTTAAAAACAGTTACAAATTAACTTTTATTAGTTTTTCTATGTTTTTGTAAAAAGCAAAAAATATAATATAAGAAGAAGAAATAGAAAATAATGCGTAATCTTATTTACTCATTTTATTTTAACAAACATAGAAGTACGTAAATAATATTATAAACATTCCGAAAAGAAAAAATAATAATAAAAAATGTTATCAGAAGATTACAAAATGACTTAAATTTCAAAATTCCAAGCTTCCGTTTACTGATTGTACTTTAAACGCGCCGTTTGCAGATTAATTACTTAGTAATTTATCGTCGGATCTGAGTCACTAGCGTCGTTTGTTTCGTCTGCAAAAGTCGACAACTTGAACACGATGGAGACCTTCGCAGAATTTTATCAAGCGCTGAAGGTGACTCTATTGTACGGTGAGTGACTCAGGTTGAAGAACCGTTTTGTTTCAGACGAGTTTTTTCTTTCTTTCTTAATAATATATATGTAGAAACTAAGTCGTAATAATTCGACATTTCTGTCGAATGTTGTGAGCTTTAAACAGTTGATAAATGAATAAATGTTGCCGAAAGTAATGACAATGGTTTTTAATTTTGAGTGCGCTTTGATAGTGAGGATTTGAGATGTTTTTCTTCGGGAGTGAAACGCCATTTTCTTTTTCCTAAAAGATAAAACGATGAAAATAAGCAAATTTAGCTTATTTTGTTAAATTAACTATTTATTTATTTATTTATTTATTTACTAGACTGGTACCGTCGCTTCGCTCCGGAACCCTTGCATGTACAGCATTAGAAAAAGAAACTTTATTTATTTAGCAAATTAATATGGAGATCGGAGAATACACGACTTCTCAGCTCGTTGTGGGCTTCTCCGCTTAACTCAGGTGTATTGCGCGTTGTCACTCACACGGGGGGTTGCCGCAAAAACACTTCATTTTTGCTTGTATCTTCCAAACGCACAAACGTTTGTTAATGACTGATATACCCTTCGAAAAAATACCAACATTTTCTCAATATAATGTTCTCTTTTAACTTTTATACTTTTTGTTTAAATTGAGAAAAAGTCAAAATTTGACCCTTTAAAAGGCGCCATCTTGGAAACCAAAGACTTTTTTCGAAAGATTTTTGTAGCATTTTGTTTGTCTTAAAATGCTCTACATTTTATCCGTTTACATGACCAATCTATCTCTTATAGTTTGGTCACAAAATTGGAAAAACATAAAGTCTTATGACAATGACAGACAAAATAACGCTTTTATATAATGTAATTTTCAATTCGATTGTGTAAATCGCCAGAAAAAGAAAAAGAAAAAAAGCAATTTTCATGTATGTGCATTTTACAGCAAGTTATTAAAACAAATAAATATTACTGCCTCGTCATATTCTGGTAACTTTGTTGGTTTTTGAAAAAAACAAAAACAAAACAAATTAAAAAAACAGACAACAAATAATGTGGGGATTTATTTTGAAAAGCAAAGAAATGCTGTGGAACTATTCTAGACTTATTTTTTTTGTTTAGCATTTTGTAAAGATATTGCATCTATTATGGAGTTCGCCAAATTATTACACAGTGATTAATTTCATGAATCCCCTGTAATTTGAAGTTCTCGACTTCCATAATATTGACATCAAGTGATTTACTTTTCGTAAGAATTTGCATTGTGTATATTGATGAGATTTATAGGAATTGAAGGCTTTCCATTACGACTGGTGTCTATGCGAGGGATGGAAATTTCTAGATAAATTGCCGTTGTTTTGACCAATTGCAGTGCGGAATATCACTGCTGTGTTGTCGTATAATATTTCATCCAATCATTATTAAATAATCTTTACTAAAAACTCAATATTAATAATTTATGTATAACATGGTAAGAAATACGAGTTCCACTTGTTGCAGAACTTGCTGGAACACGGGTGTCAAGTACTTGGAAGACTTTCAGGAGACCATTGTGTTAAGGGTTCCATGTTACAACGTACAGTGGGTTTCGGGATGAATTACCTTCGAATCGTCATTCGGTACTCACTGTAACGCTCTTTCTTATATGTCTAATGCGTTCATTAAGAATCATTGTTATATAGATGAATGTGAATTTTTCATTGTAATTATTAATAGTTTGCTTAGTGAATGAGTGATTTACCCAAAAAAATAAAGCTGATTTCTGCAGGACAGAATCGGTAGTGGCTTTAAGCGATCTAGGCTTTGGCCTCGTATTTTCTATTATCGTAAAATATGAGCTTTAGTAAGGAATAAGCGTACAGAAGAGAGACCGGAAGTTACTGTTGCTCAGGACGTCGTCACACAAGGTAAAAACAGTTAACCGGTCCGAACGAACAACCTTAATAAGTTATTTTTAAGCTAAATGCAACTGTTTCTAAAATAGTACGTTAGCTTTAATAGATTTGAGTTTCTCGAATTCATGCCATCATTAAATTCAAGGTTTTCTGTATTCGGAGTTTGACATTATTCAGAGGCTAAAAAAACTAAACACCTTTGTATTAAATTAAATCATACGAAAAAGGTACCTAATGCAATTGCAATTGTACAGACAGCTCTGACTTTTTTTTTTTTAATTTTGAAACATTTTTATTTATTTTATCACATTCTTTGGCTTTTCTGCAAAATGTTCAACTTTAATTCGATATCAGTGCCTCGTACCGTAACCATCAAAAGAAATTAAAGTTGTACAAAATTCGACATTTTGAATCCATATTTTTTTTTAGCTTTTAGCAATAATCTTATGCTTTCAGCCTGCGAAGTAAAGGGATCTGGAATAAATCGTACGTTTCAATCCTACCGTCCTTTGTCACTGGGGCTGACTGTGGACCTCTTTGAATTTCAAGCGCAAATAGCAAAACCCTGGAAACCTTTCTATTTCAAATTCTTCCTTCAGACAATCAACTAAATAATGATTCGTGATCAATATTAAACTTACTAGTAAAATTTCTGTTCAGTTATTATTGAACACCCGTATGATTAAATCTTAAAAAGGCTAGCTTTTGTCGTAGCATCATATAGTCACATTGTATTCTGACTGTAACAAGGGGAAAAAGAAAAAAAAAATCACTTTCACATTAGGCCATTAATTTTCATGGCGATTCATATTATTAGAGTTCGAGTTTAGATGCTTTGAATCTTTTTTTTAAATATCTAATTTCCATTTTTTTTAATATTAAAAATATTATTTATTGACTTATTAATTCTATAATTTTGGATCTAATAAAAAAGAAGAATATGACCTCCGGTTTCGCATTAAAGGCGTATTTCCTTAATTTAACAATATCTACGCAATTGGTTTTTGAAGTCTTTCAAATAAAGCTCCTATGTTCTCAAATAAAATTTATCAATTATCATGGGATGCCTTATCTGGCATTTATATTTAATCTCTCTAAATTTTAACTAAAATATTTAGTCATTAAACTTTGCTTTAGTAAAAAAAAAAAAAAAAAAATAAAAAACCCATTCAATTCGTTATTATTTAAAACTTGCTTTAATGTTTTTAGGTAATTAGTGATTACAATTACATCACGTGCGATAGATAATACTATCACCCTTACGTTGTTAACTTCACAATGTATTTAAATATTTCTTTTCCAGTTAGTCATTCATCAACGCCTGATTGAAGTTATTAAATAGGCAGTATTTTAGAAATAAATGTTATATATAAATAAGTTTCTATTAATTCTTATCCTGATTAGTTTCAGTTTATTGGTCTTCCTAATAACTGTCAATGTTTCAAGTAAATTCCTATTTTTCTTCTTGTTATTTTTCTATTATTGAATTACCTGGAGGTCTGGTATTTTGTTAAGGCTTTAATAATAGAAAAAGGGCCACAGATATCAACTGAAGAAATGGAGAAATTCCCAAAAAGCAATGGGAATCGTGGATGGAATGGAAACTAACTGAAAAATCATTAATGCTTTCAAAAAAAGCTTTCTCTGTTTCCTAATCGTTACTCTGAGTAATTAAGTAACTTATTAGCTTCTGTAATAGTTTTTATAGTTTACTAGTTGTCCATAGATACATTTGATTCCTCAAACAAACAAAATTACTTTATTTAGAATAATAAAATTGAAAGAAATATTGTTCTTTCAATATTTCCAATTATATTGAAAGAATCATAAAATTAAAAAAAATAAAATAACAGATCTTATAAATAATAACAAGAAATTTGGAAATTACTTTAGATTAGATACGGATGTCAGCTTAGGGTACACGAAGGACTAATTTCCTTGCTAAGAAATGAATGTTTTTACAAAAATCCTGACTTTTACCTTCAGTTTATCTATTTTTGGATATAAAATTCCGAATTCAGTGTATTCAGCGAGCATTGATGGCTTTATGGTTTTAATATAGCTCAAAACTCATTTTCTGAGTCAAATGAAATGTTTAGACAAATATATATGTATCTATGTTTGACTATCTTCAAATCATTTCAGATCTACAAAATTGATCTGATCATTCAAATTGCAGATTATGAAACATTCGCAGGGTACTCTTCATGCGTTAAAAAGAAAGGAAAAAAGAAATGGTTAGCTTTCTTACGCAGAATGACGTCTGCGATGATTTTGTAGAATGATATTGCTCGTCGCAGAAGCTAGGTCAGGTATTAAAGTAAAACATTTAATAGTAACTGTTTTAGTGGCTTTTTTAATAGGAACTCTGTTGATAATTTTTCTCCCGGGCAACGTCGTGTTCCATTTCCCTCTAACTTATAAATCACTTGAATGATTTCATCGATAAAAAACCATGTAAATTTTATTGCAGATACGTGTGGAAAACAGGCCGTGCATTCCTTTATGAGCTTCTGAAATTGTCGTTATTGACAACAGAAGCTGGGGTTGGGTTGGGGAAAAAAAAAATGCCTTTAATAATAAAGAAGTACAAGTAAGGACGCTATATGGAGCCGCGAAATACCGCTGCGAAGCGCCGTTGACTATGGAAATATTTTCATTTCGACCAGATCGAAATTATTATCGTTTTGCCGCTGATTGCCATTCCTGAGCAGAATACAGAGAGAAGCCGGGGATAATCAGGCGATGTGGGGGAATGAGTCATCCAGTTCCCCCTTCCCCCCACCCTCTTCTGCCACCGACAATCCCTCCTTCTCCCCCTCCAGTAATTTTCCTTCGAGATTTGATTTCTGCCCCCAGTTTATCGGCTTTGGCAGCGAGGGAGGGAATTTATGAAGGATCAATAACCGAACAGCAATTCCGTCATTGTCACCGAATGTCGCTCTCCACTTCCTGTTTCTCCTAAGTCCTGCTCTTCAATAAACACAGTCAAAAACCGCTTTTCCTTGAGAATATTTCTCGATTTACGATTCCAATTCCAAACATTAAAAGTCAGCGCCAATCATACATCATCTGCTGAATCGTTTTAATTTTTAATTCAGTGTTTGTTTGATTTTTTTGCTTTGCTTGTAAATCTTTATACCACATTTTATATACATTGAAGCAGTCTGAGAATTACTGGAACGTAATAGAAAGTTCTAGATGTTAATCATTTTTTTTTTATTTCTGTAAAACTGACAAACAATTTTTAAGTGATTGTGAATGTTAAAATTGCATTGTAGTACTGAATTGAAATTTGAATAATTTCTATTTTTTTTTTAATTTTATCGTAACAATGTTTTTTTTGTCAGTATAACAATTGAGTTTTTATAGATAAGAAAATATGTATAGTATTGAGACATTTTTTTTTCCCTTATCTTTTTTTTTTTCTGGACGAATCTTCTCGAAACTTGGTGTGCCTATTCAAATACTAAGGGACGATCTGACTTCTGCATTCGAAATCGTTTCCAAATGGTTCCTTTCGAGAAATCAACCCCATAAAGCAATAGAAATTCTCGCATATAAACACTGGAAAACCTTAAAGCAGATAATGCGGATTTCATTGTTTTCTTAATAAAAATAAAATATTTGCACTATTTGTATTCAATAGACCTTATAATTTCAATATAAACCCGATGTGGCATTACTTGTTTTTTTTCTTATAAGGAATAACGATAATATGTCATAATGGATTTAAAAAAAATAAATAAGTGAAATTGATACTTAAAAATATTTGAATTTTTGTAAATTCAAATATTTCTAAGTATCAATTTCACTTTTTTATTTTTTTTCCCATTCATATTTTGAATAACTGGTGTCACGTGGACGTCCATGCTTGGGAGTGTTAATATGATTTCCTCATATAGCAACATGTTGTAGGCGTTAAGTGTAATTGATACCAGTTTCTGAGTAGTTTGTTAACTGCTATGTCGAAGTCCGTAATATTTTTACAAATATTTCCGCTACATTTTCAGTATTCCCTCAATGGTACAACAATATATGTCATCAAATCAACCAATCAGTAGTCATAGCCAGCGTGTTTCCAACTTGTGCGGTAAAGATCTGCACAAGATTGATTGATGGATGGATATTGTTCATCACTTAGTTGTTATTAATGGAATTATTAGCAGCTCTAAGGGAAAAAAAATACAAGGATTGTTTATAATAATAACTATACTGTCAATTTTATTTTCGACTCCATATTGATTCAAAAATGGCTGCCAGTTATTTGGACGATATAGAGCTTTAGCTGTGTACTATTTGAAAAGAAAATCGTTTGCATACAGTAGATGAAGATGTTCCTTTGCATTAGACACGTCACTCCCCATTTTGATTGCATTTGTGTTCAATTATTCAAATTATAAATAAAAACGCTCCACCAACTATTTTGCAATTTTTATTAAAATTCAACAAACAAGGTTATTTTTTTATATATTTTTTTCCCAAAGACTTTGAATGGTTTTACAGTAAATCTTTATACACTGTCATGTATGTAAATAAATCTCTGTAAATTTCTTTGAATAATTTTTCATCAACATTGCTGAACCTTTACTATCTAAATTCAAGTGGCCTTGTTGGCTTTCATCGATTGTTATCCACTGTTTTTTCAGGCAGTTAAATTAGGATTTCTGTGTAGGATTGAGATTTATCCTTTAGTAATTGATCTTGAGAGTAGTAGTATTTTTCATTACTATTGAAGAATCCATGATAGACTTTGCAAATATCTCAGTACAGTATACTCTCGATATCTCAAAGTCGAAGGGACGCTAAAAAAAATTCGAGATAGCGAGTTGTCGAAATAATAAGGTCATAACCTAAATTCACGTAAAAACACAAGATACGGAATAAAATTCTAAAAAGTCTTGATAGATGAGAATAAGTATAAATATGTAATGATAGTTAACAATAAGTCTAAAAACAGCAATGAGAATTTTAATTTTCAAAAGTAGTCGAAAATAATTACATTAAATTGAAAAGAATTAGTAAAATACAATGAACTTACACTGCTAGAATTTCTTAAAAAATACCTCTATTTGCTTCGACACAACTAAACGGCGATTTTTCCGGAAAAATTCATTTTTTACTTCGAAAAATATTTGACATAACAAGGTTTTGAGTGAAAACTCTTCGTCATAAGAATTAAAATTAACAATAGATGAATATGTAATATCAAGGGGGAAAATAATTTTTCGACATATCAAGGTTTTCGAGATATCGAAGTTAGAGATATCGAGAGCATACTGTATTTTGAATTATAACAATGTGTTATCGTCTCCTTTTTGTATTGTTAAGTCTCAAATGATAATGAAAATACTGTATATGCTTGACTGTTGCTGGCTAAATATTTCACGGGATTATTTATCAGATTAAAAATAAAAAAATAAATTAAAGCTTCGGTTGAAAACTCCTACAAACTAAGCTCTATTCACTCTTGCAATCAAAATGGAAGGTTGTATTTAGGATTCTTAATAGCTGCAAATGTACGTAATCTCTTAAATCGCTGTTTTTGTAGATAAGGGATAATAATTCATTTTTTTTCCAAGGAGAAATGAAATGAAAATGGAAGCTTTTTTGTCGTAATATGATTAATGGGAAATATTCACTAATGACATCAATTAAAATCTCGTGGTATGATGAAGATTTGATGATCATCTGTGTCGGTGATGAGCGATGATGGAAGAAGGGTGGGCAAATAAATTTAGATGGCATACAATGCTAATTATCACACACTTTTTTTTTTCTTTCCCTCACCCTTATATTTTCCCCCTTTTTAATATTAACAGGTTTTCTCTGTATGGCGTAAAATTATAGTTTGAATTTTTGTGATTTATAAATATCTATCATTCCATTTTTTTTAACGCACTTTCTAACATTAACACTCATTTTTTTTTGACAAATTTGTAAAATGAACGAAGTGTTTCGAGATGTATTTAATATTCTGATAAACTTCCCAAACGGAACGAACAAAGCTAAAGCGTTTTGACAAATGGGAAGTAGCACGAATGGAATCATGGGAGTTTATAAATCGGTGAAGCGAACTTGATTCAGGCTACCGCTTTTAAGCAGCTTTACAGATTTGGGATTACAGTAAACCCAAATACACTTTCAAGATTTTAAAAAGTTCGGAAAGATGATATTAATATAATTATGTATTATGAATTAATTGAAACGATAATAGTTTTGCTTTATAAATTGAAATGCTGAACTAGTTGCACGCAGTATTTTCAGTTGATCGTAATTATCACATTAATTGCACTCTAACGGGATAATTGAATCCGATTCTTTTCTGGAATTTAAATAAATATATACAGTAATGTGCTATTCGCAAAAGATGATGATGGGCTTTTGTGGATTAGTTTCCGGCAGTGCAGGAAAGCCTTTCAACATCAATATTAGATAAGATATTCAGAATGCGGGAACTGATATATTGATCCAGCTATGTTGTTACTTTTGATTTTATTCAGCAGTTGCTGGATTTGATAGTTATTAGATCAAGTAAAGAAATTTGTATTGTCAAAAACAAAAGAAAACTCTGAATTAAAAGTACAGATATAAATTAATAGCATATCGTTGTTCTGAAAGTTAATAGTGCTGGTTTTATTTCAGGCCTCGAATAGAGTTCTTCTTTGTAAGATTACTATTTCTTAAATTCCTCCTCATCAAATTTCTGACGAGAATCCAGTGAAAAAAACAAAAACAAAACAAAACAAAAACAAACAATTGGAAGTCATCAAAGCAGTTGGTTTTTTTTCGAATAGTTTTGAATCTGAGTAGTTTTTTTGCTTGATTATTGTATATCTTTTTGCTTTGTAATTCATTGATATTCCTTAGTCTTGTGGTGAGATGCAGGATAGAGACAATTTGTCTAATATGAAGGCTGTTAATTACCTCGTGCGTTAATTAGTTATTAATTTCCAAGTACCGTAAAATGAGTGAACTTTGACCGAAAACTCGATAAAGTGTGAAGCTCCATCTACAGTATAACGCATTCAGTTTTTCCACGAACAGCATATGTGGTTTTAGTTCAAAATTGTCTCGCTTAATGTCAATTGCAGTAACAATTACATTCAGATCCGCCATTTCGACATTGTCCAAACATGTTACGTGTAGTTACGTGTTTAGAAGAAGGCGCAAAAATTCTTGTTGAATCTGTAATTTCTAAGGGTAATCGTGGTAAATCAGCACAGACATAAGAGGTTTCACAAATAAACAGGTATTTCTTTTGTAATTATCTTACAAGTTTTACGAAACAAAAAAAAAAGGGGGTATTTTCGAGGTTAAAAATACTATCTTACAGGATTCTTTGACCAATAATACAATGAAGCTCGGCTATAACACGGTTGTTTATATCGCGAATTCGGATATAACGCGATTCGGTCTTGGACCCCTTCTATTTTGGAAAAGGTATATAATTGTAAAATTGCAAAATTTACCAAATTTTCGCCCAAAAAGTACGAAAATCGATTGATTTTAGAGAAATGCTCGCGATTTCTACAATCGTCGTTTGTACAAGAACCAAGAAGGCGGCGCCAAACCGTAAGAAACAGAAATACTGTATGAAGATTTTGGCTAATATAACCCATCAAAGTGTTGAAAAGGAATATTTACAAATATTTATAAATATAAAATTCTCTCACATCGCTCTGAATGACGCAGGTAATCGCGAAATGACCATTTTAAATCGATTTGGAATCGTGTGAGCGGTAATAGGGTTCGAGTATATGATATTTGATATCGCGAAGTAAAAAAAACTCGAAGTATAAAAAGATCTTGGATCCGAAAGACCGCGATATAATCGAGCTTCACTGTATTTTATTGAATAAAAATATTTCCGTATCATATGTCTTCCAACTACTCTGTATTTTTCGCTCTCATATCAGCCCCTCTTATTCAATATGTTGTTTTTTTAATGTATAAGATTAACTAAGGACTGTAAGTAAAAGAATATAAAAAACAAATGTCAAAGGATATATACCGTATATATATCGTAAATTTTACGGTAAGAAATTTGAGTGTGGTTAATTTTTAGATTGAAAAATGATTTTGTTTTTAAGTTCTAGAATCTTGTAACTATTCGTTTAAATTTTTATTAATTGTGAGTCTTTTAACTTTGATAGCCAAGGGAAATTCAAAATGTTGTTTTAAGAATTAGGCTGTGGTCCTCGTCGCTTCGAAATTGCCAAAATGCCCTGCTTCGTTCGCTCCGTATAGAAAATCATTTTTTTCTTGATTATGTGAAACATGTCCCAGCTTTCCTGCGGCTGTTCTCTCATTCATTCAAATATCGTACTGCCTACAAGGTTAAGAGACCAAGGAAGTTAGGGATATTATTTGAAAACAATAAGAATTTTAGTGGTTCTGTGATTCTGATAGACTTAAGCAGTAGTTATCGTATTGCTTGGGATTCTTTTGATCATCATTTCATTTTGAACAGAATATTCCGTCACACTTACAGGAGAAGTAGAGGGAATTTTCTGTTTCACAAGATATAAGGAGCAACAAACAATTGCACAATAAATGTCACCTCTTTATTACCATTTGCTAACACACAGTCATTGAGATTCTTGTTTTGATGTAAGATGAAATAATCTAAGGTAGTGGAATTCACGTAACTTTAGAAGCCTTTTTCATAACTACTTACGGATTTGTTATAAGGACAGCGTACTAATCCTTTTAACATCTTAATTTTCATATTGAATTCAGAAAACTTATTTCTGTTTCTAAGGTTACGAAGTCACTGTTAACTGTGTCCATGTTTCTTCTTGATTCTTTAACTCTTCAAAAAAAAAAAAAAATTACATTTGATCTAAGAAGGTTATAAAGAAATTCAAGAGGAAAAAACAAATGGTAAAAAGATAGAATTTTTATTTTTCTCAATTTTGGATAAATTCAAAAATTGTACTGTTTACTTCTCCGTTGTAACTTTTGTGGAAAGTTTGTTCATTTTGAAAGGTAATCATTTAATAAACTTGATAAATTAACTGTTCTGTTTTCCTGATATTGTTCCATTGAGATAACAACTACAAAAACGTTTGAATATTACATATCAAGATACACAAACCACAAGTGAATGAGAATGACTAACGGAATTCCACTTTTCTTTTTAAGTTATTTACGTAATTTGAAAACTATTAACGATTTTTAGATAGTGAAATATTTTCCTGTTTTGAGCAACAGGTTTTTTCCTTTCTTGTTTGTTTGTGTCGGAACCCACAGTCGGTTGCGAGTATGGGTTCCCATACATATTCTTCATTCCTTCGAAGCTTGTCATGGAAGTGGTATGTCTGGCTGAGGATTCATAACAATGATGAAACGGCCGTACCATCTCCACTTTGTTGACAAACTCTTGGCATGAATTTGTTTTGTTTTTGTTTTCATTGGTGTATGATGGGTGATTTCCCCTTTTTTTTAACAGTATCATCTGCACGTTCAGCCTTGTTTCTTTATAAGTGAAACATTTCACTTTGGCTTTTATTTGTACGGTATATAATTGTCAAGCTGTTTCCTGCAAACACAAATTGAGTCAAAATACAGTTCCGAATTATGTTTTTGTAAACTTCAAACCGCTTCACTTGCTCTTTATGTGATGTACTGTTCGTTTTCTAAAGCTAGAACCATCACTCGCGGACGATTCAACTCCGCAAAGGGTGATACGCTGAGATGAGCACTTTCCTAAGACCTGTTTTCCTTTAGTATCTGCTATTTTTGCAATAGTATTTATTCTTTCCATAATTCTTTCCCGAAAAGCGCAAATAGAACGCAGCTACTAGTAAACTAACACTAACACTATAAAACACTATAAAAAGTAAACATCCCCCTCTTTGTTTCTACTTACACCTAATTTGATGAAATCGAAGGAGACCTGACGCATGCGCAAAAAGCGTTGAAGGCTCTCGTAAACAAAACCGAACAGTAAAGGCCTCCTCGTTAGATGCAGAGTTGACCCATGTTTTGTAAATACCAATTCGTATATGTATATAAAATTAACCAAATTTGTTATTTTCCTTCTATTTAATTATTAATAAGGATTAATTAATTTTCTATATCAGATCATTTCTGCGTAGCTAATCGAACCTGTCAGTTTTAGGGTTAGAATCATTGTGGTTCTGCAAAGTCACGATAACAGGGGGCGCGCTTTTAATCAACAGGAACTGGGTATAATTTGCTTAATTGACTTTTACGACCAGTTTGAAAAACGCGCAGTTAATGAACGGATCATTTGATTCGTTTCGGTTTAGCGTTTTAGGAGGTATAAGTTGACACTTTGTGAAAGTAAGTGACAGGATACGATCTGGGGAGATAGAGAGAGAAGTTGATGTAAAACTTCGAATAGTTTTCATGAAAATAAATGTATTACTTGGGAAAAAACAAAAACGTACAATCTCCCATCGGTGGACAAACATTATGTTATGCCTGTGAACTAGATGTCGCAGGAAGTACAAATGTAGTTATCAGGTAAGTCGTTGATGTGATAATGTTGCTGAAATGGATAGAAGAGGATTATATAGAAGAAAATTACTTCTTAACTGAGGAATTCATTGCTGCCAATTTGATGCACCAAGATGGCGATTGTGATCCACTACTTTCCCTTTCTCGCAGAGCTATCTGCTTTGAAGCAGATCAGAGAGTAATTGTTGATTCGTGATTTACCGTTCGTTTCTACAATGTGGATTCATAGTTTAGTTTAGGCATTACAGCGATCGAGCGATGCTGTTCCTTCAACAATGTGGACATCGTGTTAGGTTGGCTTCACTGATACTCATTACTACGACGTACGACAGGAAGTTATAACATTTAGACATCAATTATTAATGGAAATTAACTTTTTATTACCAGATAAGGATTAAAATTAGTAATATTCGCAACAATGAAATATTAATTGAAGTAACCTACAGAAGTCCATTGTTTTTCCAGTGCTTTTCTTAAGGGATTTTGGTCGCCTTTTCGCACTAACTTCTCGGCAAGGACCCACACGGGAAAGATTTCATGTACCAAAGTTAGATTGTCCCTAATCCTTGAATATGGATACTAAAGGAGAATGGGCAGATCTGCCCCACTTCTGTATAGTGATAAGATATATACGTAAGGAAAAACCTCCGTAAATAGAACATTTATTATTGTTACTACTTGTCTCAATTATTAGTCCGTTCGGAGTTATATATGTCTAGATATGACTTATCTAGTTGACATCTTAATTCCCGGATTTATTATTTAATTAATATTTAATAATTATTTTTAGTAACAGTAAATATTATTTTCGTTTATTACATGTAAATAATTATTATTTGAAATAAATTATAATATTAATTATTAATTATGTATATTAATTATTAAAAGTTAATTAAATAATAAATTCGAGAATTGCGATGTCAACTAGATAGTCATATCTAGACTTATATAACTCCGAAAGGACTAATAATTGAGACGAGTCGTAATAATAAAATATATTCTATTTAAGGAGATCTTTCTATAGATATATACTGTATATACGGTATATGTATCTCTTAACTATACAGGGGTGGGGCAACTTCGCAGACATTTGTACCCATTGTTCTTTCAATGATTTTCATCCAGAGGTTCAAAAGTTTTAGGAGAGAGGATTCGCACATACACACAGACAGACGGAGTGATCTGATCAGCCTTACTTTCTACGAAAAAGTAAAAAAAAAAATAATGATGAAGCAGTCATTTGCCTGTGATACCTACATGTTTTGAAGTGTTTTGATTATTAAGATAAAATAATGTTTTGAAATTAAGATAAATATTGAAATACCCTTCGTTTTACGAAACCGTTAACTGGTTTCCATTGGAAGAATTATTAATGTTTGGGACAGTTTATTTCCTCGCACGTTTTGGGAATGTCGTTACATTTTTGGCGCTAATCTATTGTGTTTTTTTCGCTCGCATCGATTTGCCATTGAGTCAGACCGTGACAATTTTGCATTTGAAAGCGTCTACGAATTCCATATCATCTAGGAATTTTTTGTATTTAGATGTATTGAATGTGTGTTTGTTAGTTATTCAGTATTGATCATTCCGCCTACACTGACACTGAAATGTGTTTCTGGCCGTGGAAGGAATGGAGACAAGAATCGTGTTTGTTTCTGTTGGACTGGAACGGTATCACAGAAGCGAAAGAATGGTTTTAAGAAGGAATAATTACGGGAAATTTCATAATGAATTGTTTAAGTAGCTGAATTTAATAAATAACTTAATATCCTTCAGCTTATGCTAAAAAATGAGATGGAATTTCTTCTTCTTCTATTGTCCTCCAAATGAGAGTTGGCCGCCCTGTTTTTGTGAGATCTGCGCATGTAGCATCGATTACTCTGGTCAGGCACTTCCGTCTGATCTTCTGACAGGAATCTGCCCTTCTGCTAATCGCTGGTTACTTATCAAAAGGGAATTGTGTTTATAAATCATTAAAATATTTATTGTTAGCGATTAGTATTGAAATAATGCTAAATGTTAGAGAGAAGTTTTATTTTGCGTTATCAACATGTCAGCGGAGAAAAATAGCCTGGAAGGACTCTTCGTCGTCAAGCAAGAGAAATACTTGCCTCTGTGAAGGGATACTTTCAAAACCTAAAATCTGAGAGACATAATTTATAAATGAAATTCTCTAAATAAACAAGTATTTTTCTAAATTACAACTTCTCCAATAATTAAACGTTAGCATATTATAAGTTAACTATACTTTCTCAGTGAGAACAGACGCCGCGCCGTCGTCCATTTTGACAGGAAAACATAATTGATCAGCTACCGGAAGGGCTGCGCAGTTCAGACTTCCGCCGGCCAACTTTCATTTAGAGGACAATAGGTCAAAACAAGAAGTTCGTGATCAACTTGGAACCTACATGTTTTCCTTGGAAATTACAAAATGATACCATTTTATTAATAAATAAATTTTAATTAGCGTTTCATATTATTTCTTTATTGACTAAGCACACTTCTTTTCTTAAAAGCAGACCTCAATGTAAGCTTTTGTCCTCTATTTCAGTTTTCTTACGATTTCATCTGGCTTTCAAGTTAGATTTGACAAAAGAAAGAAAACGAAATCAAAAACAAAGAGAGATTGTCTCTTGTCATGAGCTATTCTTGTTAGTTTTCTAGAAGGTAGGTTCACTGGGTCAGAGTTTGTTTGTTTTTGTTTTATGTAGGGATATATATACAAATGTATGATCTTAAAAGTCTACATATTCGAAATTAAATATACGTGCATTTTGTAGTCATCCTACAAAAAAAAAAAAATAATAAATAAATAAATAAATAAAATAAAATAAATGTTTAAAAAAAAATATAAAATAAACAAAAAATAGGAATGACATCTGTGTTTCAGATATATTTGATGTTTCTGTTCAAACATAAAAAAGAAGTTAATGAACATCAGTGGTTGAGATCAAGCGTTTACTAACAGTAAGTGACATCCTAGTACAGCTGTTTTACGCTCCTAGCTGATGATCGCCAAACAGCGTGAAACAGCTGTTCTAAGGTGTCACTTTAAAAACACTTGGTCTATCCCCTTTGATTTTATTAATATATAAATATATATTTGCTTAAAAAATAATAAAAAAAAAATTGAGGCCTGCGGAATGTTGGCTCATGAATTTTCTGACCAGTATTTTGTTTTTAGTGAGTTTTTTATTTTTTATTACTGCGATTCCGACGAATAAAAAAAAGAAGTTGTTGTTGTTTGTCGGTTTTTTTTTTTTTTAATTTTTGAAGAATTTGGAAGGTCTTATGATTACGTATTGATAAGTTGAATTAATAATTTGAATTATTTTCATGAAGATTTAAAGGTATCGTAAAACGTGCATTGAATGAGTTTGTTTGTGTGAGATTTGATTACAAAGACGGAATTGTGAATGGATGAGTGCGTGTTGCTGTGTTTCAAGTTATTTCGTTGCGGAATTAATTAGTTCATTCATTTTAATTATGAGAACATCCCAGTAATTCAGTGAGGCTTCCTTCACCCGTCTACCTTCCCCCCTGGTTGGGAATATTGGAAGCCCATTTCCCACTTTCGTTCAGGATAGAGTGCTTTTGCCTCTGAAATCGCCATATAGCTATTATTGAACATTTTTAGTTCAACCATCCAAAAATATTATTATTAAAGACAATTTCCCATAAAGAAATTCACAACATAGAGAATAAACCTCTTGTAATTGAAAATCTTATTCGGCATTCTTCCGTGCAATATTAACTTTTAAAATTTAAAAAAGAAAAAAAAAAATATGTGGTATATTTTCTTTCCAAATATCTATTTTTTTTTTTTTTTGTGACATTAAGAACTGTGAGATGATATAAAAAAGATTCATGATTAGAAGTATTAATATCGAATTTTGTAAATAATAGACCTGAATGGAAAACAGGTACTGTTGATAGTAATAATAATAAAATGGTTGTGAGTAACTGAAAATAATTAGAATATTATGTAAAATGAAAAAACAAAACAAAACAACATTTTTTTTTTAATTGTCTTAAAGTAGTTTTATGTTAAGTTGATTTCATTAATTGAATATGATTTGAATAAAAAAAAATTAAATCTGGAGACATAAAAAAGAAAACAAATAATAAATAATAAAAGTAAATAACGGATTTTTTTTTTTTCTAAAAGATTCTGTATTTCTTTTTTTTTACATGAATTTTGGACTAGAAATTTAAACTAAACATATAGAATTTCGATGAAGAATTTAATTTAGAATGTAATCTCTCTAAATTTTATTTATTTATTTTACAGGGAATTGTAAAATGACTTAAAAAAAATCACGCACTTTATCAGAAACATCATTTTTATGCTTGGTGTTTGTTTATTTTTTATAAACATGTGTTTATCGGAAACCCTAAGATTACTTATTTACTATTTTCCATAATAACGGAATTCAATGGAAAAAGGTTCGTTAAAAATATCGCTTATCTGAACTTTTTATCACACCCACTCAGATGTAAATACTTAAGGAAAAACGATAGAAACATTAATGTCTACACTTAATTTTACGCTAACATGATTACAATTTGACGTCCACGTGCACTTTGAGAAAGATTTAACTGTAATAAATAAATAAATAAATAAATGTTTATTTTATATTTTAACTTGCAGTGTCGCTTGTTTAAATTTCCATTTAAAGTTGAATGTATGAGCAGTAAATAAGTTATTGCGTAAAATAAAGGTTTTATAAAACAAATTGTGCCTCTTCGCTAGACACTACATTAAACTCGACTCTCACCCACCCATCCATTCTTCTTGCTGTCATTTTCTAAAGCCTTTTTTTTTTTCTAGACCAGCTTCGAGAATGTTCTTGATAATGCTTAAAGATTTTCTCGTTACACTCGTGAAGCTCTTGAGTTATCCTAATCGCTTTAACCGTGAAATGCTAGCTCATAAATTGCACAGCCAACTCTTTGTAGGCGAAATCTCGTTTGTTCCCGTTGTAGATGAGATCGGTTATGCTCGTGTTTGTAAATAAATATGAAAGAAATAAGTTTTTTTATTACTTGAATTTACAGTTATTTGATTAATAAACATTCCTCAAAAACAGATAAATTAACTAATCAACCTTTATATATTATATAGCTTTTGAACTGCTGGATAAATCTTCTTATAACTTGGAATGCATATTTACGGACAAGAGACGATCTAACTTTGGTGATTAGAAAATTTGCACGTGAAAGTTAAAAAAAAAGATTCTCAAAGAAAAATACTGAGTGGATTTCTCCCCATGTCTTAACAACGCACATTAATCCACTTTAATCATTCCCTTATTTGCACGCGATTTGATTGAAAATAACGGACTTGACACAACTTAATGAGTCATGCAACAACCTTACTTTCTGTTTCTAGTTTTTTATATATAGATATTTAGTTTAAAAATAAACCTTGCGATTGTAGTGTTTTACACTATTAAAAAAAAAAAAAATTTATGTAAAATTTTCAATTATTTCCACTTTGAAATACTCGTACTTTGCCTGGAGCCTATAAAAACATATTCATAATTGTATGATTAATTTGGTCGTCCCTTATAAACCTTTTCTCTCTCTTTTTTTTATTTTTTCCATTATAATCAAACGCTTCAATCAGAACTCTAATAAACAACAATTAGCTAACAGTGATTATTAAATTTTCTGTCGACATTTCAATATTATTATTGAATTTCTTGATTTGTTTCTAACTAATCACTTTTAAGTGACCTACTTTATATTCGCTCTAATTTTTGTTTTCATTTCGCTTCGAAATATCAATACTTTCCTTAACTTTCGATGTCACGAAACCATAAAAGATTGTGCAACGGAAGGAAACAAAAAAAAAAAAGCTTCGAATTTTATCCGATAGAGTGCTCTGGAATGAAGGAATGTTTTTATTAAAAAAGTCTATTTCTAACCAAAAAAATGTTGGTGGATTTTTTCTATTTTTTATAGAGGTTAGTTCCATGGATCCATTCGTCTGTAATTTGATTCAATTTCAATATTTATGTTTGAATATTAAATAAATCAAATGCAATGTTATTTTATACAAGCCAATTGTAAGAGCAACGGGAGATATGCTTTTCAATAATTTGTCTTCTTAGAAAATTCCCATGTTAAATATTGGGGGGGGGGGGTTAATACATTTAAAGTTATTGTTCTCCAAAACATTTGTTAGTTAAATATTATATTACAGGCCTATATCCTCCTATTGGAGAGAAATATATATTAAAATTAGATGTGGTAATATTTGGAATTCGTGAAATATTTTTGTTAACTAAAGAAGAACGAGGCTGCAGGTTAGGATGCAATAGTTTAGAACAGAGATGTTCAAACTGTTTGCCGAAGGGGCCAGATTGGATTATAATCCATCTGGGCGGGCCACATTAATATGTAAATTATAAAATATTCATTTTGAAAAAGACAGCATTAAATAAAAATTTTTATAGTTAATTACAAATACAACGATACTAAGCAAATATGACTAAATCTATTTATAATATTTTTAAAAATTCCCCTTTTATATCAAATATGATTTTTGTATTCATTTCAATTTTCGATATATATTTTTCAAAAACTTTCGAGGGCCGGATAAAATCACCTGCCGGACCGGATGTGGCCCGCAAGCCGTATTTTGGACACCTCTGGTTTAGAAGACTGGAATCATGTAATTTTTGAATGCGAAAAAATGAAGGAGGAAAGAAACATGTTAGAAACTAAAAAAATTTCCAATAGGAGAGGATGGTGGATCATACAGATAAATCAAAATCGAATCACTATTAATTTATTGATATGTAAATACATTAAATTGTTTCTAGAGAAAATAAAAAAGACAGAATAAATAAGATTTGTAAGATAATTTATTATTATTATATGTTTCAAACCTTGGGTTTCCCCAGCAAAAACAATATGGCGGATCAAAGACCAAAACACATATGCAAAGTGTAAAAAAAAAAAAAAAAAATGTGGAAGTATTATTATTATTATTATTATTATAATTTTTCGTTTATGTAATTATTAAAAAAATAATAGTTTTAAACCCACATCAAGTATAATAAAATTAATTCATTAATAATAATTACAGGCCTACATAAATATCTTTGAGAATAATATTATAACAATTAAATATTATATTTTTATAATATTATGAATATTATAACATGTTTTAACCCAATTTATGAATAACTACATATTATAACATGTTAACCCAATTTATGAATAACTACACGGAATATGAGAGGTTTACTATAAAAAAAAAAAAAAAAAAAAAAAAAAATATTTCATTGTTTTATAGATTTATAGTTAAATTACGAAATTAATGAGAAATATAGTAAAATACTTAAATTTTCAGATTTTAAGTTTTTTAATTGTAAAAAGTAAATAGTCTATGGAAAACAAAAATAAAATACAGTAAACTTTTCAGTTTCGTTTGTGCCGTTATTTTGAAAAGGACTAACTGATGTTTGATCCACTCCTCTCGTCAATGTGACTGAACTCCTTGTAATAAAAGTTAATATTAGTCTGTTTTTCTGCTAAAATAAACGTTCTCAGTAAATATTAATTTCCTATCTTTCTTTTACTAGTGATTAATAAGTTTAGAGACAAATATTTTACTTAGGAAAAAGTTGTGTAGGTTTTTTTTTTCTTTTTTTTTTAATAACTAAATGGATTTTCGAAGTCAGTCTTATTATTTGACTCAATTCACTTTTTAATTCGAACTTTGCCTATATAAAGCGTGACGACATTTTTTTCTTATTGTAATGCTATCTTCTAATTATTTGTAGTAAAAATTACTATTATGATTTTACTTATGTTTCATTTAATGTAACCGAATTTAAATTTCAGTTCTTCCCTGTGAATTCAATAAATAAATTGTAAGATCTAATGCTTGTAACTTTATTTGAAATATTGATTTTATTACATTATTCAGATCTTTCGTACAGGCTTATCTTCATGAGTCATCTCAAATACATCTTTTTTTTTCTTTTTTTTTAATATATCTAATTTCAATATATTTGAATTCTAATAATTCAATTACGATCATTTTTTTTACGAAAATATGCATTTAAGAAAATTTTGCTAAGTTGACAGTTCCCTAACGAAGACAATTTAATATTGAGAAAAATAGAATTAAAGATTTGAGTTAAATTTCTTCATTTGGAATAGTTCCACATTTCCTTTTTTTTTGTAAGTTAATGGAATGAACAACGTGAAATGTGCACGACAGATATTGATTAATAAGAAACTGCTCCTCTGTTTTAGTAACTGTAGTGATGTTTACACTAAATATACGAGCGAAGAAAACGATCTGTTAAAAATAGCGTTGAAACTAGAAGGTAGAACTAAAAAGGAAGTGAATTTTTGAATGACTAACAACACGTCCTTTAATGCATTTGCTGGTTTGAACTTGGTATGGGGAAAAAAAAAGGCATTTTATACGAAGGTGTTTTTAATGACTGAGAAAACAGTTTTGCTTCCTTTGAAAGATGAGGAAAACAAACAGTACGCTATTGTTTTTTGTAGTCATCTGGTTGATGACAGTTCATTAATTTATCAATTGTTATCAATATGCATGTAGGATTTTGAACCACTCGATTGGTCTTCTCGAAAATGGGTAGATTAAAACGAGGACTGCGGGAAGGTCTTAACTTTTATATTTAAAATATTTTCCAAATGGGGTCCTTGTCAAGAAATTAGCGCCATAGGACGATAATAATCGCCAGAGAAAATTAGTATTGGAATGTAAACAATGGATTTCTCTCCTATTTCTGTTAATACTTCAGTGTTTTTTACAATCCGTTTTAGATAATTCATTATTTGAGCGCGCGATTTGATGATTAAAGATAATCCGATCTCGACAACTTAAGTGATGCGGATTATTTATTTATTTATTTATTTATTTATTTATTTATTTATTTATTTATTTATTTTATTTACTACCAAACCTGTCAAGTAAAAAATTTAGTGATCACGTGACTTTGGATTCTGAGATTGTTTTCTCAGTCACGTGACCTTTGATCGCGATCGCACTACGTGTAAAAAAGTTCATCTCAACGAGAGGAACAATTCATCTTTCATTTTAGTTGTCTAAAATGAACGGTTTAGCCTTTGACATATCTCACGTGACTTCCGGTTTACCTATGTCGATGAAAAAGTGAAATTCTCAATACTATACCTACCATTTGATACCTTCCTTGTATTTCTGTGTCTTATAGTTTCTGAGAAGTATCAGACAGAAAAACAAAACAAAAAATAACGTAATGTTTTCTTATTTATAAGTATTATTTTTTTTTCAGAAAATGCAAAATTTATGTTATTTGTAATCAGCAAATATTGGAATTTGAAAATAAGAGTTTTTGTTTTGTCGTTTTCACGACTGTAAAAAAAAAAAAAAAATAAGAAATTTCTAAAAATCACATTTGAAGGAAAGTAGGTTTTAAGTTCTTCCAGTGGCGACAAAATAAAACAATAATAAACATCGTTTCTATATTATACGTGAGTATTCAAGAGAAACAACAGTTGTAATAATTTGTTGGATTTATTTACTGTGAAATTGATTGTTTCATTATAATAATATAGTCGACCTCTATTTAACGAAGTCGCTAAATCCCGAAAAAAAGTTCATTATATGGAAAATTCGTTAAATAGAGATTCACCTTTTAAAATTACTTTAAACTACATAAAACAGATTTAAAATTCATACACAATAAATAGTATTAAAAAAAGTAATAATTTTAATGACATAAAGCATATATTACCACATGTACTTAAGTTTTACTAATAAAGTCTGTTTATTTTGTCTGAGTTTTTTTTTTGAAAAAGTGTTTTCGCTCATAGTACGTCTCGCATCTTTGCAATGCACCAAAAACCCCTTCAGGCGTACTTTCTTCAAATTGTAATACGCGTCGGATTGTTTCAAATGATTTTAACATTTCATCATAAGAAGGTTTTTTTTTATTTCTGCATCATGATCATTTCCATTTTAATCATCTTCATCTTCATCGCAATTCATAGCTGTATTGTTTTTATTTTTCACACTGTCCAAAATATCCGATTCAGTTAGTGTTTCCGAGGTCTCAACTTCAAAATCAAGAGAAAGATAATCATCAATCAGCACATCATCAACAATTTCTTCTTTTTCTCTCAGCTGTATCCTCGAAAAAGTTCGTTAAATAGAAAATGCACTTCGCTATTTGGAGGTTATTTTACGAAGAAATTAGCAAAATGTTCTTGGTTCAAAAGAAAAGTTCGCAAAATAGAGAAATTCGCAAAATAGAGGTTCGTCAAATAGAGGTCCGACTGTAGTTTGAAGGTTATCATTTAGGCTTATGACTATATTTAAGGCGATATAGAATCAAAATAAGGAATGAAACGAAAGGCGTTTGATAAAATTGATTCTGTTCTTCTTTCAGTGTTTCATCTAATTATTCTCTTAATTTCTTTTCTCATTATTTTGAAATAAACAATCATTAATTTTTTTCTTATTAGGAAATAAAAATAAACAAGTGAATATAATTTTGTGCTAAAGCATAAATTTAAACACGACCCACAATAATAAATAAAAATAATAATACTTTGTGTGTGTCTCGTTTTGTTGTTCTTTTTTTGTTTCTTTAAAAGCTTGCTAACTCACCATGTTGATTCCTTATTTATCAGGAGAATAAATAAAATAATCGAGTTTCTTCAAAACCTCAGTTTCGTTCTCATTTGCTTTTCGTTTGTCACCTTTGATTCCGTTTAAGTTCCTGTTAATCAAGTCTGTTTATTTGCTTCACCCGAAACCTTAAAGCCGGGAGCAAAGTTTTTTTTTATTTGGGTTAAATTTAGGTATTAAAAAAGTTAAATGATTATCATTAACAGTTCACGCAGGCCTCGCAACAGGTCCCTTTTTTCCCTAAAAGTCCCTTTTTTA
>JAFIDM010003189.1:35770910-35781429 GCA_023159025.1 Thereuonema tuberculata | reverse complement strand
CATAATTACCTCTACTGAAATATAATTAGTACATTGAAAATTTTATTTTTGAAATTGAATATGTTTAATTTTAGGTCCCTTTTTTAAGATTTTTGGTCCCTTTTTTAAGATTTTAGGTCCCTTTTTTACCTAGGGACAAAGTGAATATCTGTTGCTAGCCCTGGTTCAGTGATTGATAGGATCCAAAAAATGTTATTTCTCATTTTTGTTTTGAAAAACAACAAAAACAAAAATAATATATTTGAAAACATAATTCCGATGATTTTTCGTAAATTTATATTACAATTATAATTTCTACATACATTACACATTTTTCATTTTCTTAGAAAAAAAAATTATAAAATTAATTAATTTTACTTATATCGTTTGATACGGAATGGATTAAGGATTTATTATTCATTGTTTAAGGCAATGAGATATTAACAGAAGTAGAATAGAAATCCACTGTTTACATTCCTATGGTTCCTATGCTTTTTTCTATGGGTTTTACAAACACAGTAACAATAATGTGAAATTTATTTGCAAAAAAATCGTCTGCCGATTTAGGTTGTTTCAACAACAGGGACAGAAAACGACAGATAATAAAGTTTGGTTCTGAAGGAGGAGTAAGACATGACACTGTATAGGTCCTTTTTTTGAGGGATTTCCTCTCTCCGGGATTAGATATCTCGATATATCTCGGCCCGGTTTATACATCTTCCGAGGCACCGGGCCGAAATATCGAGATAATATCTCATCCCGGTGTAAGGAAATCCCTAAAAAAAAAAGGACCTATACAGACAGATAATAAGTTGACAATATATTGTTGGCTGTGGATTCCCAGGAAGACTTAGAAATCCCTTTGGTAGCAGGGAACAAGTGTGTATTTAAGACGAGAGAAATTGGATAAAAAGGGCGGGAAAAGTGTTAACTTAAGCTGGGGATTGCAAGAATCGAATTTCTACAGAATCGGCTTTGAAACAATAAAGTCAAAAACTGTTGGCTTAGAATTAAGTATAGCTAATTCGAGCTTCGGTTTTTAAAAACAAAAAACAAAACCAAAAAAACCCCAAAAAACAGGAATATTGGTTACTTGCATTCATTCCACTTTCTTTCATTCTTAGTGCAATAAATTTAAGTTGAACGATCATATCAAACAAAACTATTGAATACTAGAATGTTGATTACATACAATAAGAACTTCAAAAGATCTTCAAGATCATTTTCCTTAAAACGTTATTTCTTAGAAAATTCTTTATTTTTTCTTTGCAAGTCGTGAAAACGACGAAAACCAAATACTTATGTTAACATCTACTGAATATATATCGGCTCAAAATAAAACAACAGAAGTTTCTCTGAATTTGTAAACAGAAAAAAATCTTGTCTGCTTTTTTTAGATCGAAGTGTTCAACACACTTTTGCCACTAGGAAATTTTCCGTCCAAAAGGGGCAAATAGTCTTTCTTATGTTGCTTCAGTCTATGCCTCAGTCTCGAAGAGATGCGTGTTTTGCTTTAATTATGAGATTCAGACAACATGCTGGAAACGAAATGAGAGACCTTTTATTTCTAATCTTTTCAATCAACCTCATAGTTTAAATACTATATAAATATTTATATATATGAGTATATGTAAAATGTACAGTCCGTCAATCTGTCTGTCTGACAGAAACAATAAATCAGATATCTACAGCAGAAATTTTAACATTTCGATTTTTAGTTTTGGCAAAATCGTTCAGGTTCTTCTTTTGTTTATTTGTTTTTTTTGAACATACGTACAGAAAAGGGTTTAACAATTTTAACAATGCCAATTTTGTAGTAGTACATCGACGTATTTATGTAGTACACAGAATCGGCTGAAATTTTAATAAATCAAATCTTTTCATTCGTTTCAAAGTGAATGAACAAAGAAATGAACTCCTTACGAAATGCGATCTGATCTCAAAGTTGTAACGTGGATAACTGTCGTAAATTTTAAGCTTTTCAGCTAAAACTTTTGTGGGTGCTAGATACCCATTAGCACTCGGCTGGTATTATCTTTCAGCAAAATCGGATCAACGTTCCAAAATGGCGGCCGATAGAAATTTCAACTTTTTAACGTTTTTCCTATCTTCAATTATCTTGACGTTGTTTTTTACAACTTTTGCCATGAAAATTTTACAGCTTTTAGGGCATTGGTTTAACTACAGATAAGTAACAACAAAGTCAACAGCTGTTCTCGGGTTTTTAGGGGGCGGAGCTTAGAAGTGGGACGTAAGCTTAAAGTTTAATAACTTCCGTAAATTTTGGGCTTTTCATCTAAAACTAAGCTTGACTTCGGATGACTGAATATCAAATACTTTATTATTAAGATATTGCTAACTAATACTATTCACAAATCTCAAGTGGTTGACCTTTGGGCAGCCCCCCCCCCCCCCCCCATCAAATTCCGAGCCTAGGTGCCAAATGCAATGTTATGAAAAAAATCATAAATTCTTAGCCAAAAATAAAGCGAAAATACCACACGATTTCATGCTTCTACAGCAGGGGTGGGCAGACTTTTGTAAGGTAAGGGCTACCTCAAGTATACTCAAAGTGCCGCGGTCACCTTAAGACTAAAAAAAAAGGAATCTCCAAATCGACAACCAAAAAAAAAAAAAAAAAGACATTTTCAGACTTTTGAAATCTCACATATGGTTATCCCAAATTGACGGCCGGGCCCCGGTGCTGAGGGACCAACTAACTCCCCCCCCCCCCCTTGTGGGGGACCCTGCTTTTGGGAAATGCCGTTAGATGCGCGACACAGATTTTTAAGTTTTTGTCGACACATGATCGTGTGACTTCATTTATGCATAAGCCGTCCTTTGTGATTGATTTGTATATGCATTAATTTGTTTGAAGTCAAACAAGTGTCAGTGCAAAAACAGAGATTGAAACTGGAATGATATCAAATTGTCCGGCTTCGTTGTTTATTTCCACGCAATCTCCTCATCGGCAAAGCCTTGGATGTATCCCTTCTGCTCAAGCCAACGTGTATTACGGATAACACATTACTACTGTAATAATAATAATACTTTACAAAACAAAATTGGAATATTTTTTTTGTTTAACTTCTGAACTGTAATGATTATTTAAAAAAAATGGCAGAATTATAACAAAAACCTAAACCTAAAAATTATAATAAATAAAAAATAATATAAAGTTGGGGTTGTGAATATTTCCTTCTATTTCTTTAGTGTTGCAATGTTGATTATAGATTATTTTTTTTTACAGCGCTTCCAAATTAATGCCTCTGATAAACCAATTTAAAACTAATTTAAACCCTTCTCATTTCTGGTGAAATTTGATCATGGATATGAAGAAATAGATAGTTATTCAAGATTGGCATAGAAAATGATATGATGAATCTTACTTGTGTTTGAATGTTTAACGACCAATTTCAAATTTTATTATCGAGAATTGTCTTTATTCCGTTACACTATGTATTTATTTATTTTGCGGGAACAATGTATACATATCTTTCCAGAATAGTAGTCGTTGTTTTCCCGCTCTTTTCATCACAAGCTGTATGAAAAATATAAGATCTTTTACAGCTTATAAACCTCATTGACAAAATGTCTGATGCTATAAATGTAAATGAAATGATAAAAATTATAGATTTACAATTTCTAATTTTCGGGGAACTCAAAAGTAAAACGCAGTGGCCCTCTTAAGTGAAGAAGTTTTTGTCCACCACTATTTTGCTGTTATGTAGATGCATTGCAGTGGTTTTGTTGTCGCCCTTTCCCCTTCGTTCCCACGCGTGCCATCTTGGCCTTGATATTGTTGGCGTGCCTAGCGTCAGAACAATAAGAAATTGTGGCAAGTGATTGAGGTCATCAGTGAAATTCAGGTTTTTCACTTCATCGATGTTTTTATTTGTGGACTTTATCGAGGAAGAAATCAAAAGTTTTTGAAAAGGGAAAGTTAGGTGGAATGTCCTGTAGGCGGCGTTGAGTGTCTTAACGAAAAATCAAATGATAAAAAAAAATAAAACTGTTTCTCTGACAACTTTAACAGCATTCTATTTATAGTTCAAAATAATTAAATATTTAAACATGTTTACATTCCTTTCGTGTTAGTTAATGATTTTAAAATATTTATAATTTAGATAATTATATTGGGCGTCAACAAATACATCATTAGGTCTTGTTTACGTGTTTAAAAAAAACCCAAATCTAGGTTTAAAAAAAAATTTAGTCTCTTTCTAGGAAAGCGAGGCTTATCAGATCACTTAGTCTGTATGTCTGTGCCATCCCCATCCCTCTTTCTTTTGAAACTTTTGAACCGCTGCGTGGAACGTCTTGAAAATTGGTTTGCATATTTGAGGAATATCGAGGATCATTTTATATTTGAAATCTTTTCCATGTGGATTCTTGTCGTGAAATGAGCGCGAGAAGACGAAAAAATGCTTTCCATAGAAAATTTTGCATTGGAATCTAATCGAGAGATTTATTATTTCTATCCTATTTACTGTTGTTGAATCTTACAAATATTAAACAACAAATATTAAATCAATATTAAACAAATATTTAAGCAAATAAATTATTAAACAAATAAATTATTCAAACAAATATTTTACTTACGGTAATTCATTGCATATCGTTTGATACGATTAAAATTAATATAATTTGGACAATTTAAAGTAATATATATATATGTATATATATATATATATAGTATATTCTAGATATCTCAAAGTCGAAGGATTGCTAAAGAAAATTCGAGATAGCGAGTTTTCGAGATAACAAGGTCATAACCAAAACATAAAATTCAGGTAAAAACACAAGATATGGAATAATATTCTAAAAATTAGAGTCTTGATAGATGAGAATAAGTCTAAATATGTAATGATAGTTGACAATAAGTCTAAATAATTTAGACTTATTGTCTAAATTACATTAAATTGAAAAGAATTAGTAAAATACAATGAACTTACATTGCTAGAATTTCTTAAAAAAGTGAGAGATTCTTGGAAAAATACCTCTATTTGCTTCGGCACAACTGAACGGCGATTTTTCCGGAAGAAAAATATTCGATGTAACAAGGTTTTAAGTGAAAACTCCTCGACATAAGAATTAAAATTAACATTAGATGAATATGTAATATCGAGAGTATACTGTACGTATATATATATTTCAGAAGATGTAAGTTATATATAAATTTAAATAACAACTAGCCGGCTACCGTCGCTTCGCTACGGAAGCCCTGAATTAATTATTCGATAAAACAAATTACATCAAATTAAGTAAAAACCAAAACTTAGAACTGAAACTAAATTAAAGCTTAAATTTGAAACAATACATGCAAATATTGAAATCCAACGTAAATATCGTATATTTATTCATATCTGTGGCGCGATTTAAAACGTCGCGAGCCCCATCTATCACCAGTTTTGGAGATTGTAAATGAACTCATTGACAATTGCGTTAGCACCTTCTATAGATAGTTTTGGGAAGTTTTTCATTCATTCCACGCGAATTGACCCGGATCTACTTGATCGACCCGGATGAAAAGTATATCCTTCTCCGTGTCATAGACTACCTGCGCGCAAAATATCATTCCGATCCGTTGCGTCGTTGAGACATGATTGGATGACAAACAAACTTGATTTTCGCTTTTATAATAGTGGAGGATTGAAATATAAATTCAGGATTTTGGTTTTTGTCACTTTTTTTACAGCTTTGTAAAATAATAATAATATAATAATAAAGGAATTTTAAGAATAACATTTAAAAAATAAGTAGGTTTTAAGTTCTTTTAAGAATCTTGTTAAGATTACCCCTAATTGGGAATAAATCAAGTTATAAATTGCTATGCATGTTTTTTTTCTTCATTTGACTATCTCGAAAATAACTTGTCTCCAGAGATAGGGAGAGATAAAAATATATTTTTTTTCTCCCTTCCTCTCTGGCAAATCTTCTGAAACGATGGCTACTGAAAGAAGTTAAATCCGTAGATAAAGCTTCTGGGAAGAATCAAGGACGGCTTGTAGTGTTTTTCTATCACTAGTCTACGAGCAGTTTCAAAGGTTCAAGGAAAATATAGTTCTTCAGAAACTTAAAGCTTTTATTTACTTATAATCTTATTTAAAATAACTTATAATAAGGATTAACATTAACAAAAGTACAAAAAGTCTTATTGTTTTTGTTGTCTTTATGTAAAATTTTAATTGTTCTGTTTTTGCTCAGCTCTAGTTAAAAATTTATTTGATAATATATTCAGCTTTGATTTGAAAATACGTTTCCTTCAAAAATAAGTATAAAATAAAGTTTAATAATATAATAATAATAAAGATAAGGCCGTTCCGGCATGGCCGAGCGGTCTAGACGGCGGTCTGCCGTGTGGCCGGTGTGTCGAAACCTGGGTTCGAATCCCGGTGTTGGCATGGCTGTTTCTTTCTTTCTTCTGTGTTTCGTCCGTTTCTCCCTGGGACTTACTATCTCAGGGTTCTCCTGGACGGGATGTGAATCTCGCCCCCTTCTTGACTTTCACTAGCTTCGTCCTGACATTGTCAGATGAGCTAGTTCCGTGGTCCCTAGTTGGCCAAATTCGATAAAGGAAGGAATAAAGGTAAGATATCCAAATACTTCCATTTGGTAGAAGAATATAAAAAGATTCACAAGCTTAACTTCATAGAAATAATTCCAATTGTTATAACAGCTACTAGACTGATATATAAAACTTTACTTAATCATTTGATCAATCTACAGTTAAAGCCGGATAAAATTTTATATACAGCACAAAAATCAGTGATTTTGGAGGCATACCGTGTAGTTCGGACTGTTTCGAACACCCATTAGATAGCTTAGCTAGCATAAGGTTTGCTATTTTGGCCCTTTAATGCTACTATACCGTCTGCATCGCACCGAGAACTGAAAGACAGTATAAAAACAACAACAACAACAATAATAATAATAAAGACGCAGTTATTTCACAATCAGAAAAGATTGAAAAATATTGTTCTGATGTCAACAATTAAGTTTTCCATCACTTTTTCGCAGCTTGTATAAATAATAATTTTCCTATTGCCATCTTAACGATAATTCCACTCGACTACAGAATTACACGAGCATTATAAAAGTTTTGTTTGTTTGTTTTTATGAGTGCGTGTGTTTTAATAAATTTGAAAAAAAAAATATCAAATTGATTTGCATTAGTTTTCATAGTTTCCAAGTAGAAAGAAACTACGTAAAAAACATTCATTCCCGTAATAAACTGGTGTTTGCCAGGATATTCTGTTAAAAAGCATGGGAAATTGCAGTTCACTAAGAATTTACAACTAACAGACTAGAACTTAACGATTGACTGTAATGTACAACATTAGACTATACTGTAATATTGCACAGTTACACTAGATCCTCTGTTTTGTAGTAGATTTGCCATCTCACCCGATTCTGCAACATTTAAAGACCACCTTCTCGGATTTTTTCATTATATGTTCCAGCGCCTTTTAAACATATTGCTTTCTAATACGAGACACCTAGATAAGCAAATGTAGTATTTTTGGGGATTTGTTGATATATTCCGTGTTGTGTTCTGAAGGCATATCATTCACCTACAGGTTATTAAAGAATACCAAAGGGGAAATTACTAATAGGTTGATCATTCCAGGCATTTTAGCGTCATCTCTTGTTGAAAAACTGTTGTAAACATTCTTGAATGATTATGAAAAAAAAAAAGTGCGACTGTGTTTTATTGTAATACCTTCTGTCGTATATTATTGTTATGTATTCAAATATATAATATAAAAAAATAAAGTATCAATTTCACTTACTGGTTTATTTTATTATTATTTTGTGAATGGATATTTTAGTGGTATTCTATCACGTGACTTTCAGACAAGGTCGTTTCTCCTAGTTACGGTACATATTTTCTTTTGGTGACATCAACTACAATAAATACAGATTTTCGTAGAGTATTGTTACATGATTAACAATGGTACTGAAGAAAACCTTCTCAAAGAAGATCATTGTCGCAGTGAATTTGGACAAGCAGTATTCTTTGTGGCCTTGACCTAATCGAAAGGAAGCATACGTCAATCTTATTCTTAACTATTTTAGTATGTCTAAATCACGCTTGTTTTAAAAGCATTTCAGTGATGAAACTGGTGATGGAAAATGATGATAGAAGCCAACCACACGATCTAAGAGCTTCAATGATCAAATCAATGACGAAAACTGTGCTCGTGTGATTTGGACATTAGGGAACGGTTGACACACTTACGTAGTATAATTCCGGAATATATCTCCACTACTTTGTCATACTTTGGTATTGGTCTTTAAATTGCTGTAGTTAGGCAAAATTAAACATATTTTCAGCATGTCATTTTTAATATTGATAAAGTTCAGCATTGATAAAGTTTGTTTTATCCTTTTTGAACTATACAAATACTATAAAAATGTAAGTAATATATAAAATTGTATTTGTTATTATTATTATTATTTTCAGAAAGTAATAAAGACAAAGAATATTAGCAGTACCGTATATGCTCCAATAAACGCCGAGGCTCTTATTGTCGCTGGTCTCTAATAAGCGCCGGGCTGCAGAGGGGACACTGCCAAATAGTAGCCGGTCTCTAATAGTAGCCGGGTCTTTGATATTTGCCTACCGGTACTAGTGTAAGCGTCCGTATCTTTATAGTCGTACGTAATACCTTACGGTACATTGCCTTACAAAATGCCGCCGAAACAGTCATTTGACATTGCTTTTAAGATTCGTGCCGTGGAATACACGAAAGAAACTTCCGGTGAGGCGGCTGCCCGTCATTGCAGATTCGGACGACGAATAGCAGCGAAAGATACAGAAAGACATTGCCATTTATCTTTAACAGTCTTATGTAGCATGTGAAATTCAAATAAAGTAGGTGTTTGTAACATTAGCCGGTATTTATGTGTAAAAATATTTCGTTCTGAAGGTTTTTGTTAATAATGGCCGGCCTCTACTAAGCGCAGGGGGCCGAGGCTAGTTTTGCAAATAAACGCCGGGGGCCTCTATTGGAGCGTATACGGTATTTCGTTATACTATTAACGAACGATTTGCGTAAGCTAAATTGTTGAGCGCTGTAGTGTAGTTACAGCAATTCCCGCAAGGATACGTTAGTGATAGTTAGAACAGTGATAAAGAATTGTTGTGTGCTTCTGTATTCGAGTATGAAGTTTCCCGTGTTCGTTCCAGCATAGTTCGGATTTCTTTGATATAATTCTGTGACTTGAGGCCGAAATTTTAATCCTGCCCAGTTTCCCCTCCTTGATGCCTAATATTTTAGCGACTTATCTTATCGTAAGTCAATCACAACTGAAGTCGTGCAGAACTTTGCAAATCCGAGATTAATAATTTGATCTCTTCTTCAGTTTTGTTTATATTGAGTCGCTGCGAACTGTCTCACCAACATGGATTCACGATACGCTCTGCCAAAAACCAAACAAAGCTGACCTTTCGACGAACCCGAAGCTGGAACTGCTAAGTAAATGGCGGAAGTCCACTGTTCACATCTTAAAAATCGAAAAACTACCCAGGTAATTGCTTTTGTTTGTCAAGGGACAGTAATCTTGTAAGGCCGGTCGATGAGCAAACTCATTTGATGTGCGCGCCTAGATGCCGCTCTATTAAGGTGAATTTAATCACCCGTTGCATAATGAGATTACTCAGAAGGGCAGACGTAATTTCGAAAACACTGCAAGAGCACGTGCATTACCGAAATGGCGTATCGCGTAAAAGGACAGTAATAAGATGGAAATCGATTCTGAACAATAACTGTATCGGCTCGCAAATCCGTGTGACCTTCTAGAATACAGGGGAAGTTGACCAAGGGAAGGTTACTGTGAAAAACTTTCGTTCAAAAATATCTCTCTCAAGATTTGAACACTCGTATGCTAACGTTAAGATGAAACGTTAGCATACGAGTCATTTTGTTCACGTTTTATCTGCTAAGTTTTGCAGTAACAAGAAAATTATTATCTTCACAATAAAAATTTTCAAGTTTTACTAAAGAAGTTTTTGGCGATTTTCTTTTTTGGACCCAAAGTAACTGTCGCAGTTTTTTTCTCAAGAGTTTTTGATGATACCCAGTTTTCTGACGCGCTTGGAACGATTCCGTTTCTAATGCTGGTATTGTAATGACTTGTGAGTGCATTTCGTTTCAATAATGATGGTGAAAAAGTAAAAAAAAAAAAGAGATGATGAACGTTTTCTCATAAAAAAAAAACAAACAGGTTAATACAATGTTTACATAGCTTGTTTTTTATTGTATACTGTTCACAAATTAAAGAAAAAAAATATTTACACTTTAGACTCCTACTCACATACAAAGTTTACTTAAAACTAGAAGTTGCGAACATAAAAACCAAAAACAGAATCGTCTAGCTTTGCCTGGCGTAGAGCCTTAAACTAATTTGTTTTAGAAAATGAGGAAATAACAATACAATGGACCACTTGAGGATAGGCGGAGCTTCGTAGTTCCAAAATATCCCACCATGCTACTGCTTCGCATGTGGGATAAACAAAGCCATGTGCTTCATTTTA
>JAFIDM010003189.1:35737342-35770900 GCA_023159025.1 Thereuonema tuberculata | reverse complement strand
AAATATCCCACCACGCTACTGCTTCGCATGTGGGATAAACAAAGCCACGTGCTTTGTTTTCACCGGTTTAGATACAGAAGAAATATTATATTAAAGAAGGATATTCCAAGCGTTTTTACAGAATTATTACAGTACTGGATCTGCATAGTATTGAACCATCGTCTTGAAATATCAAATATCGACGATTTTGTAAGTAATTCAAACAAAGTTATATGTTTGTTTATCCCATTAGCTCTCGCCGCATGTGGGATGCACGTCGTACGTGACGTGAAGGGGCGTAAACCTCAAGTGGTCCATTAGGTTTCGGAATTTACAAATTGTTAGAAAATCCGTTTAGCCGTTTTAACGTGATGCTCGAACAAAGAGACAAACACACAAGAAAAATGTCAACGTTGAATTGGAAGACTTTCGATGTTCAGTCAACAATAATAAGTGTTAATTTGATTCCATTATACTTCGTTCGACACTCAAACAAAAATAAAGTAGAATTCAAGCAATTCAGATAAAACACGTACAAAATTTACAGAGAATGAATTAAATATGTTCGGTGAAGTGATACCTTGTTACAGAAGAACGCCACAGCAAAGAGAAACCACATTAGGCCTCGTGTAAGATGTCAGAAGGACGAACGGAACCGACAGAAAGAATGTTCAGTTCAGTGGTTCAAGGAAGCCATAACCACGAAAAGTAGATGGCGTGGACATTGCCAAACTTCTCGAACCCCTGATCGTAATGGGTGGGGGTGAGTGGGCTTTTGAAATGATTGGTTTGCGCTTCAACACAAATTAGGCAGGTTTACCAATCTAGGAAATCTATTATTAAACAACACGGTTTAAGTGATTCCATTGATTGTACATTTATATTGTGATAACGTAAATCGATTAGCGGTTGAGGTCCATTATTATTAATGGAAGGTCTCATCTCTGATGAAGGCTATTTGGAGATTCGTTATGTGTACTTGGTAAATAAAAAGGTAATTGGATGGAGATGCTCTTCGTTTTATTACAATATCCGCTTTAAAATCGATTCTTATTATAAGTTTTATTTGTATTTCATTCTTAAGTCAGCCTTTTTTTTTTTTTCCAATTTTTGTAATGAGAGAATTTCTAGCTTATGGCTAAGATATTTTATTTACATCATTTCTTCAAAACATTAATTGTGCAGCGAAGTTTAAACTACGTTTGCATTATTCCTCTGTAAGTTCGTGAATTACTTTGTCAAAGACGATTAATAAAACATGGAAATTTACTTGATTAAGACGTCATCTTATTCATTGGTCAGTTCATCTAAGAGATAAACTCGGATGGACTAACGGCATTGAGTTCTGGTATCTGACATGGCACAGCCGTCTAGCGTTTTGGCTGCTTTACACGCTATCGAAAGCTTGCCTCAAACACGCTCGAAACTTGCCGTTTGCCGGTTACAGCGTGGGGAAAACGCCGACGCTTTACACGCGCGAGCGGCAAATCGCGTTTTGCCCTCGTTTAGATCACGATTAAAACTGCCTGTCGCCGAAGCGACAAATAAGTTGATTTTGCAGCTTAGTTTTCCTAACAATTCTCAACTCCTTTCACAAAATATCCCGGAGAAAGAGAATGTGGTGAATGAAGCCATGGATTGAAACCACGAGCAAAAAATTTCCAGATTTCAGCGTGAAGTTAACACTCTCGTAGTTTTGAAATTCTCGCCGCCAAGGGCACTGGTGTCGACTTCTAAAATTTGCCTGAATTCCATTTAGATCTCGTCGTAATTAGAGAAAGTGGCATATTTTTCGGGAGATTTTAGAGCCACTTGCCGGTTTCAGAAAAGTTTTCAAGAGCGTGTAAAGCGGCCCTAAGTCATTCCATTAGACACTCAGAGAGTTCCATACGTTGAAAAAGAAACACAGAATATTATGTTTGTTATTGTAGGAAATCCTTTGATGGTTTGGTGATGAATCACATTCATCTGATACACAGTAAGCTATCAACCATCAGAGTCTTTACAGATGATCAACCACATTTACATCGCTTTGGTGAAATTGATTTTTTTTTTTTAGTGGTTAAGGAAATTAAGCTACAGCCTAGGAAGTAAAATTAAATCCGATTGAAAGTCAGTTTTCAAGTTCTCTTAATTGGAAAGCATAAAAAAAAAGAATTAAACAGAAAACGTTATTTGTTTCTCGATAACTTAATTGATTTTTAATTGCTTATGGGAAGTTGGCGTTGTTTTTTATTGACGACAAAAACAAACAAAACAAATAAACTTAAATAACAATAAGAATTTCTGAAATAACGTGAAACGTATTTACCATAAAATGTTTTCCATCTGTCCTTTTTCTTCTTCTTATTTTTGTAAAATCGTTTGAAACAACACAAAGGAAAACTGTATGTTTTTATACAGGATCTTTCAGAAATAACATTTCCGTTTGAAAAGGTTGTCGTATGAGGATGGTGCAGAGTACAATAAAATAAGAGGCACGGATGGAAGTATTCAAGTTTAATTTGTTACCTTGCAGATGTTCAATATGTCCGCCTTTGCTCATTCGGTAGACGTCCAACCGATAGTTGAGTTCCTACCATAGTCTGTGCAACATGTCTGCTTCAATGCTGTGTGACTTTTTCCTGGGGGACAGCGTCAAGGGCCCTGTTTTTGTGCCTCTCCCTGCAAACGTACAAGAGTTAAAGACACGCATAACATACGTTAAGTGTTCCTGTATAATAAAATCAGTACATTTTCAGCTAAAAATGAATTAAATTCTTATTATCTGCTTCCAAATATTCGAAGTTGCTTATGATTTACGCTATGCCTTGAACTTTCACACTACAGTAGAGTCTCGATAATCAGAGGTAATTGGGGCTGATGGTACCTCGGATTACAAAAAACTCGGATTACACGGAAAAAAGAAAAAAAACAACTTTAATTTTCAACTAAAACGAGTCAAATTTAATATATAATAGATATTAAAGTTACAGATACATTAACAATGTTACGTGGTTACATGAAAAGACTCTTTAAAAGCATTTACAACTTTAAAAAATTGTCCAAGGTCTTCTGCTTCACAGTAGAGCAACGCTTTTTTGCAGCGATGTCACACCATCTTCTAAGTAGTAAAATGGAAAACTATCACACTGACCCCTCAAATGACTTCTTGGAATCGTCGCCCTGCGTGACCTTGGACTTGCCTCACCTCGGATTACACGGAAGCTCGGATTACCGAGACTCTACTGTACTCCTTTGCCTTCCGATAAAAAAAAAAAAAAAAAGCCAGTTTTAAAGCGTAAACATGAACGAAAGTGCGAGCGAAACACGCCCGACCGATGAAGAATATCGGTCGCAGTTATTTCAGACGACGACGAATTTCCCTGCGATTTTTACGACCAATTTGAACATTAAAACATCGTCGTAAAACAGCGACCATTTCAAATGAAATTGTCGTACTACGATGCTGTCGATGCAAAATTTTTGAGAACCATTCACAGACGAGCTTTTCCCATTCCCAGAATCCTTCGCGAAAAATGCAGACATACTTCAGCCGCGGCAAATCCCGAATTTTAAATAATTAACAATATCCCCAGACAAATTCTGATGCCTTGAAGTCAAAGCTTCCAATTAAAAGATTGTTTCGAATCAGAGCATAATTTTGTTACAGTGATAGAAAATTTGTATTGACTCGTAATTCACTTAAATGGATCGAAAATTCAAAAAGCCACCGCGTTTAGTTTCGAGTCGATTGATCGCAGAATTTGAAAATACATTATTAATACTAAAATACTGTTTCTGATGCGTTGTTACAAATGTTTTGCGGTGAATTTAAATTGTTGGGAATCAATCAGCTTCCAGGCCGGTTTTTGAATTTGAGAGATTTGCTAGCTCGATTTTGGAATATATACTTGTGTATTCCCGTCGAACATAAATAAGTACCACTTCCGTTTCCGGTTGTGAACCTTACTTCTGTCGGTAACGATCGTGATTCGCATGTCGTGTGAAACAGCTTCCGAAGAGCTGACGCAGGAAGTTTTCGTTCGAATGTCGTGTGAAACACGCATAGAGCGAATTTGTCTAAAATCACTGTATTTTTAATTGGAGCAATTCTAAAAGAAAAAAAAAAATCATAAAATTTCATAAAAAAAAAGATCGTGGGCCGAACGGGAATTCTCTGGAGAAATCGACGAAGTAAAATTCACTTTCAGTTAATAAGAAATTAGTGTCAGTATCTGGGGGCACGGTAGTGCCCCCGCCAAGACGAGCCGAAGGCAGGAAGGGCACTACGTACCTTTTCTGGAAGTGTTTCGTCATATTTTCGAACCCTCTTAGCTTTGGCCTAGATAATACAAGAGAGCTCAAATTTTCAGGATATGATGCAGTTACCAGACTAATGAAATACGCTAAGTTTCATTTATTTAGCTTTTATACTTTGGATTTTATTAATACCTAAAGTACGTCGATTCCGTCACTCACTGACTGACTGAGTGACTCATGATCATCAAAACCTCTAGGGTACTTCCTGAAGTCCTAGAAAGCTGAAATTTGGTATGCAGGTTAGGATTAGCACACAAACAACAAAAAAATTAAGAAATCTGTAACTTTCACATTCCAACCCCTCATAAAGAGGGGGGGTCTGGTTATGTATTATCGAACCCTCATTGCTTCGGCCTGGATAATACTAGAGAGCTCAAATTTTCAGGATAAGATGCAGTTACCAGACTAATGAAATACGCTAAGTTTCATTTATCTAGCTTTTATACTTTGGATTTTATTAAGATCTGAAATACGGCGTACCCTCAATGCTTTGGCCTAAATAATACTGTGTAATAATGTGATTTCTTACAAAAGTGCAAACAGCTTGTATATACAAGTTGACCAATAGAAAAAAAGAAAAGTAGGGTATTGAAAAAAAATCCATTTTCTAAATAATCTTAAAACTAAATTTAGTTGTAATAGATAATCCCACCCAAAACATTTCATGTAAAATAAGTTGCCAAGACTCACATGCTCATAACGCTTTCACTGTTAGAAAGTTATCAGATCTCATCTTACAAAAAGAAATGAAATCCCACCCAAAACATTTTATGTAAAATAAGGGGTTGCCAAGACTCGCATGCTCATAACGCTTTCACAGTTAAAAAGTTATCAGATCTCATCCTACAAAAAGAAATGAAATCCCACCCAAAACACTTCGTGTAAAATAAGTTGCCAAGACTCACATGCTCATAATGCTTTCACTGTTAAAAAGATATGAGATCTCATGTAGAGCCAAGCCCCTAACTCTACAAGCCCTAACTCTAAAAACCCTATATCTTGGTCAAAAAGTATGGCTTGGCCGTTTCATGGAACTATTTCATCTCACCCCAAAACATTTCATGTAAAATACGTTGCCAAGATGCTCATAACGCTTTCACTGTTAAAAAGTTATCAGATTTCATATAATACCAAGCCCCTCACTACACATGCCTAACTCTAAAAACCCTACTGTCGTGGTCAAAAAGTGTGCCTTGGCATACTCCATATCCTTTACATAACTCCATGGGATTGTCTCATGGAGTTATGATGTGACAGCCACGAAACGGCCAAGGCATACTTTTTGACCAAGATATAGGGTTTTTAGAGTTAGGGCTTGTAGAGTTAGGCCTCGTAGAGTTAGGGGCTTGGCTCTACATGAGATCTCATATCTTTTTAACAGTGAAAGCATTATGAGCATGTGAGTCTTGGCAACTTATTTTACACGAAGTGTTTTGGGTGGGATTATTATTAAGTTCAAGGATTTAGCTTGTTAGAGTTCCTAAAGAATTAAAAAAAATATGGAGAAATTACAGGGACGATCGCCCATATGCAGAACTGGATAAGAGCTCAGCAACCACATGACCAATATTCATCCATCTATGTTGAAGTATCTAGCTAGATAGATTCGTCAGATTGGGTTCTAAATAAATAAATAAATGATAAGTTCGTATATCATCTAAGAAAACTAATAATTAAAATTGTAATTTCCTTTTAATGTTATACACTTTGAAAGAAGTGAAGCTTCTTAAAGAAAAGGAACGTTTAGAAAAAATAAGAAAGTCGACTTTAGATTCGGATTAAATTTCTTTATTGTAAAGATAAAAAAAAAAATCTCTATTTTTTTTATCCGAAGTAATTTAACTGATAAACTAGGTTATAATGTTTACTAGTTTCTTAATAGTTATTAGCAGAGAATAAATAAAGTTCTTGAGTAAGTAATAGCAGATTTAATAAAAATAAATACTGCAATCTATGTACACAAACATTAGCATTTTCATTTCAGAACATTTCCTTCACGAATAGCAATCTGTCTGGCGTCAATAACGTTCTATTACGAGATAAGTTCAAAATTTTAATTTAATTCAAGGATTATCTTTACTTACTTTAATGAAGTGTTCCTTCCTAACCTTAGATGCTAAATTCTGTTGTCCTAAGTTAACGTCCTTTTCAACATCCAGATTCGACGTAAATGGAATCTTCTCCTTGATCCACTGAGAAGCTTGAAAAACTAACTTTCTTCATATTCTTAGTGATATCCCGCGGTTAAATCCATATAACTTAATTCCACTCGCTTATCATATCACTAAACGATTTACAGTTTTTTATCAGAGTTCATATTTAAGTTCTATTCAGCCATCTTCAAATTCAATCGCTTTATCGTATTTCTGTTACCAAACTTGACGAGGACACAACAATCTCCGCTCTAAACAATTATCATATCTTAAACTTGTTTCTACATTGTACTTACGAGAGTCATTGTTTAGTATTTAACAACATTATTACTTTCTGCATTGTAAATAAAAATAAAAATTACAACATCGACTTATTAAAGTTATTCCCACATTTATCCTTTGTCAAGTATTCTACAGTCTTCGCGGCCAAAGTTGAAAGTCCCAGAATGCAACGCAGATTATAGATTTTCCTTTCCTGGTCGTTCAAATAGAATTCAAATAGAAGAGAAAATGGCGGTCGCTGCGTCACATTCAACATTTCGACGAGGAAAAGTTCTCAACAGTCAAGCTAGGGAAATTATTCTTAACGTTGCTCGTTGATTTCAAGAAGATGTATGTGAGATTTTTGATATTTCCTATTTTTGATAATTGAGATTGATATTTCCTGCGGAGATCATGGCATTGATACTGGAGAAATTAGTCAATGATAATGTGTTTCCGGTTTCGCCGCGACGACTTAGTTGTTTCTTCTTTGTTTTAAAATATGTTATATCCGCAGCTTAAGGCTACTTAAACTAATATTTTAATCTGGAGATTTAAAATCCATTGGATAAAATTCCTTTATTTGATTTTAAATAATTTGTGAAGTACAGCGTTAAAAGATAAATGTAACACTAATGAAAAGAAACTATAGAAAGATAGACTTCAATTTCTGTATACACATTAATTTTTTTTTTGCAGTTTCAACTCAATTATTTTTACCTCCAACTAGTTCTTCAATTTACTGGTTCCTAAAAAATTTACTACACTGCTGCAAAAGTCAGTAATTTCGTTACGAAAATTCACCAATAAAGCTGATATTGAAGTATAAACTTATTATCGTCAAAGCTTTCAACGGCGCAGCCATTATGAACGAATCCGGAAGTGGCTGTCGAAATGTAAATAGGCAGCCACCTAGTGGAGAAATCTAAAAGTACAGTGATGTCTTTTGAAGAACAATAAGAAGATATATTAAATAAAGATACGTTTGCTTTGTTAAAATAAGATGACGATGCTTCATCGCATGTGTTCAATTGACATTGAATATTTTAAATAAAGATCGTTGATATTTATCTCAGTTAACACTGTTAATGTTTGTTTTGTTTTTTGTAAGAAATAATATCAAGTACGCACACACATTAGTGTTGGCAATTCAAGGGTAATCAATATGGGGATACGGAAAACACAATCCTCTGTTGTTTATCCATTATGTTTTCAGAGATTCATCAATTTTTTTTTCTGATTTTTTTATTTTTTTATTGTACAATTTCACTGGAACGATCGAATTTCCGGCCAAGGTTTCCTGTTTCGAGTAATCAACTCTTCCTGTTAAGAGAGATATTGTTTGTGATTCATCGATATATTTACAAGCGATTGAATTTATTATTTACATCGATTGCCGTTATATTTCCTGGTGAATGGGAAGAGTGGGTTTCCTAGAGCCAAAACAAACAAAAAAATCATTTGTTTTTGTTTAAAGCAATTAGGCTTTAATGAAAATTATTTAGAGAAACATGTAGGCCAAGCACATTTTCAAATAAAATAGCAATAAAAAAAAAAAGTGACTTATCAAAATAGAAATATATAATAATCGATGTTTATTTTAATAAGGCCCGCGTTTACAATCATCGAATAAACAGCCTAATAAATATTCGACTATTATAAAAGTGGTCGTTCCTTAAAATGAATACTGGATGTAATAGATTTAATAGATTTTTTTGTGAAAAGTTCTTAATACTTTTGCAATCGAATATCTAGTAAAAGCAATTAAAGTGATAGATTCTAAAGCGAACATAACAAAGAGCTGTATGCTCTTAATGTACATAAGAACGAAGAAAGTTTTTGATCGAAGTGTACGCTACAAAGATGTCAAGTGCAAAACCTATGACGAGGTTTAGACATAAACGTAAATGTAAAGATAAATGTGTGTAATGAATTTATTGTTATGAATCCAGTGAAGTTACACATCTTTAAATCAGTGCTTCGATTATATTATCACACAAGAATAATGATTTGGATTGACGAAGAGGCTTATAGAGTGTGCGCCAGAAATAAGCCATCCAGTGATTTAACTTTCAGTGTTCGAGAGCGACAACGCATTGGTCAAGTCCAGAGAACGTTCTGATTTACGGGGGAGTTGTTCCTGAATTTAAAGAAGAAAGAATACGATCTTTAAAGCTATGAACTCACGAACTGTCGCAGATATTTCTGCTGTGTATGTTCCAAGAATACGGCAGATGATTTGACAATATGTGTATGTTATCTGTACTTGTGTATATCTGTATTTAGTAATACAGTTTTAAATATTTAGATATGAGTCAGCTGCTCTACTAATTTAATTTGGCTAATACATTCATTCCTTCAAACCTAATATTCGATTGCAAAAGTATTAAGAACTTTCCACAAAAAAATTATTATATCTAGTATATCTACTATTCATTTTTATCTCGTACTTTTATTCTAGTATTTTCTAGTGCATTTAGTATCTGTTGTATCCAGAATCTATTATAGTTAGTGTAATTAGTATCTGGTACATTTAGTATCTGTTATTTTCTAGTATTTGTCCAACAATAAAGCAATAAGGAATTATGATAATACTTTTATTTGTAACCCATTTGTAGATTCTAATTTTGGCCATAAATGTTATCACTGTAAAGGATAAATTATATAAAACGACATACCTTGGGCTTCTAGCCCCCGTAAGTATCAAACCAATAGTGTTTAAATTCCTAAGGTGTTAGAGAGGATGTTAGAGTTGGTGCTCGCTTAGCTCTCCACGAACACCTTCTAAAATCAAAACATTCTATTGAAAATGAAAGCCCATTCCTCTAACTTAAAATCTTTTATTTGTTTATTCAAAAACAATATCTTATGACATTTAATCTCTTTGTTTATTTGTAGAGGAGAAGGTAGGAATATGAGAGAGGGTAGTAATATGAGATACCGTAGTTTCGAACACCGTAGGCTAGTGACATCTACGGAAACAGTTGGAAATTACTTCTTATAGCGTTCTTGTGTTTTCATTTCTTGTGTTTTATAAGTAATTTCCAACTGTTTCCGTAGATGTCACCAGCCTACGGTGTTCGAAAACCACGGTATCTCATATTACTACCCTATCTCATATTCCTACCTTCTCCTCTAACTTTAAAAAAAAAAAAAAAAAAGGAGACAAAGTATTTTTTTTTTTTTTTAAATACTGTATTAAGATTTTTAAATGAAATTTTTTTATACGGTCTGTAAATTCGATGTGATGGAGTTAACAGGTCTTTGAAACTAAAAGATTAAGAGTAACTTAATGTAGCAGCATTGTTGAGCTCAAATAATGTTGAAATGCTTTACAGGATGTAATGGACCACTTGAGGATAGGCGGGACTTCGTAGTTCCAAAATATCCCACCAGTCTACTTTTTGGCTTGTGGGATAAACAAAGCCATGTGCTTCGTTTTAATCCTAGTAGATATAGAAGCTGAACTAAAAGATTTGGTTTGGATGCAACGATTGTAAGCCTTCCAAAATTTTCAGATTGAATGTGGAGTTCACTATCGCCTATTGAAGAAGACGACAGCAATATCTTTTCAAAAAAGGATATAATTTAATGGACCACTTGAGGATAGGCGGAGCTTCGTAGTTACAACATATCCCACCAGGCTACTGCTTAGCATGTGGGATAAACAAAGCCACGTGCTTTGTTTTAACCGGTGTAGATATAGAAGAAATATTATATTAAAGAAGGATATTCCAAGCGTTTATACAGAATTATTAGAATAAGGATCTGCACAGAACTGAACCATCCGTCTTGAAATATCAAAAATCGATGATTTTTTAAGTAATTCACACAAAGTTATATGTTTGTTTATCCCACGAGCTCTCGCCGCATGTGAGATACACGTCATACGTGACGTCGATAGGGGCGTAAACCTCAAGTGGTCCATTGTGGAAAATAATTTACTCCAGTTAGATTTCTTGAGTTGAAATTTACCAGTGCTTTCTTAACATAGCATAATAACGAAAGGTTACCGTTAACATTCGTTATTACATTAATCTCATTGAAAAGAAGCGTGCATCATTGTTATTGCTAGTGACCTAAAACATAATTTTCAAAACTATTAAATGACTGTAGATTTTGTTTTAATTTCTTGAGACTGTTGTTATCAGGTAACAAACGTTTGGTTTTTGTTGCGTCTCAATTAGATCACCGAAACAATGAGTTACATATAACTACCAATTATTTTGGTAACCTAACAAAAAATGAACAAATGTTAGCTGTCTAACAATGAATTGTAGTCTTCTCAAATCTTTTTCGAGCAGCGTTTGCTTTATTTATTATTCTTACAATCTTCTCAATGCTCTCTCTGAATCACGAGTGAGAGAAAACTGTTTTGTTTACATTTTGAAATGATAAAATATTAACCCTAATTACTTTATTTATTTATTTAAGCATTGCTGTTTTTGTAATAATAATAAAAAAAATCTAAGCCACTTTTGTTGATTCTCTTTTCTTGGCGAAAAACTTTTTTTTTTTTTTTTTTAACAGTGGATGGAATCGAAATCGAAAGATGCAGGAGTGTCAGGAATCCGTTTAGTGCAAGGTCCTATTTGCTTCTTCCTCCCTGCTTTTCTCCTTCGTCAAATTATTGATTTAATTTGGCTAGAAATGTGGGTCGCGCTTAAGACACAAACAAAACTTCCCACCACCAAAGGATTCTTGTCTATCCGAAAACTCTAGGAGACAAAAACAAATTCGGCAACTTTGGAGAAATAGTAAACAGAAAATGGATAGAAGACGAAGAAAAATTGATTGAAAAAATAATAGAAAGTGTTTTCGCATTTTTTTTTTTTTTTTTTTTACAAAGAATTTTTTTGTTATTATTCATAGTGTGTGTAATAATATAATTAATTATACAAAGACCATCCACACAAATAAGAAAGATATAATTTATAAATAAAGACATAATAACAGTGACATGTTTCGAAAATTCATCGTCAGACTGTAAATAAATATAAAAATAAAACGGAAAAACATGGGCTTATAACAGCCCCACAATACAGAACATCGTAAGTAATTAACAATCATTTACATAATAATTAACGCAAGTTATAATCTAATACCCCTTTGATAGATAGTTCATTATTATAAGAATTGGTGGTTTTAATAATGATTGACTCGAAGAATTTACGCAAGTAATCGTCCTTTTGTTGGCCATAAACAATTGGCTTGTTTGTCATAAGCCTGTGTCCGGTATCTCTCTGATGCCTTGCTATTAGATATTTGAAATCTCCTTTTTCAATAGCAGTACCGTGCTCATTCATTCGAATACTTCTGTTTTCCCGTTTCTCCTACGTATTTACAGTTAGGGCCGCCATTTTCACATTTTATTCCATAAATTGTGTAGAATTTGTCCAAATTATTGATTTTCTTCTTGTTACTGTACATTAACTTTTCAATGGTGTTTTTGGCTTTATTGTTACCTATTTTTTTATTGATTTATTGTTACCTATTTCAAATAAAATCGTTTCAGTTTTCAAAAGTTCTGAGTTATTCATTCTAAAATATATCCAAAAAAATATATAAACTGATATCAAAAAGAAGCAAGTATGCTTTATAAAATAATCAATGCAAAAAAATTTTCTTTATTTTAAAATACAAATTACTTTAAAACAGTTTGCAACTGTTTCGAGTTGCAAATTTCAACTCGAAACAAATTCAACAGACAACAAATTTAAAATTAAAAAAAAAAAAATTTTTTTTTAAAATCAATAAAATTTAATACTTACTAGTTTTGGAATATCTCATTTACATGCCTTTTCCATTGTGATAAACAACGTAAAATTACAAACTATACAAACCATTGAGAGGAATGCAGCCCTTGTTTTAACTTTTAATTTCATTGGCATTCAATATATTATAGAGTTTGTAATTTTATACTGTTTATCACATTGAAAAAGGAATATAAATGAGAAAATCCGAAACTAGTATGTATTAAATTTTATTGTTTTTAAATTTTTTATTTGTTTTTTTAATTTTAAATTTGTGTGTCTGCTGAATTTGTTTCGAGTTTAAAATACTTTATCTTTACATAATAGCTATGCACCATTAATATTTTTAATACGAATTGCTCCATGATCAAGATCCATTTTTAAATGCTTAAAAAAAGTTTAACGAAAATAACTGATATATATATTTATTTATTTATTTATTTATTTATTTATTTATTTATTTATTTATTTATTTATTTATTTATTTATTTATTAGTATTTTTTATTTTTTTACTTTCTTCTTACCGTAATAACGGCAAAGTACAGTAACCATGCGAACAACATGCAAATAATCCTTTTGTAACATATCTAAAACTAATACATGAAACAGCCTAATAGCATTAATCAAACTGAATATTTTCAAATGTTAATGGAAATTTACCTTGTTCGCTCCCTAGGACAAACTGAGATTGCTTTAGATTGACATGATGTTGTTATTACAGCGTGGGCGCTGTAACTCCGAAAATAATTAACCGATCGACTTTTAAACTTCATATTCAATAGCCCAGTGTTACTGTACAGTACTGATTAGATTTTGATGTATCTAGATTCATTTAATGGGCTACTTTTCCAAAATTAGAAACTTAATAACTTTAAAAGAAAAAAAAATTACACTGATCAACATCAAACTTTGTATTTGAGAGTGAAAAGTTATTGTTCAGTCCTGATTAGATTTTGGTGCTTCATAGTAATAAGGCACTTAATAACAGCAGCCAAATGCTTTGCTCTGAATGCAATTGAAGGAATAATGAACTAACTTACAATAAAATATAAATATGAATACTTTGACCTTACTACGTAGATGTCATCAAATTGTTTCTTGAGTTTCACGCATTATATTTTAAGAAATGCATCAGTAAATTGTTTTTTGAATATTCAACGTTTTTTAAGCTGTAATTACAGTGTTTAACCAGCTGAAAATTATGACTATTATTCGATCACAAGTCATGATTTGTTTTCTCTTTTGTTTTCTACATTGTATCTCAAGTAGACATCGCCATATTGCGATGTCATTAAATATAATTGGACAGAGTCAGTCTTTTATTCTTGTCTATTAGCAAATTTCGAGTTTTCTTGCAAAAGTGAATAAATCTGTGCTTCAGTCTTTGCACAATTCCTAGGAGAAAAGCAAATATTTCGATTACTTCTTTGGTTCCAAAAGATATGAAGACCTTATTATTGATAGTGTAGTAATTATCTACAGAATGAATCGCATTGAAGATTTAAGAGATCAATTGCTTGTAATTCGGGACATCCAACAAATTGGAACTGTGGCCTATTTTGCAAGAAGGGCGCTCAATATCCTAATAGTGCCATGTAGTGCCAATTGTTATATAACACAAATATTTGTAAAATCATTTGATAGGTTGTATAGTAATCTCAGGAAACGAATAAAGTTGATTGCAACGCCACTTTCTAGTTATTTCAAAAAGAAACTCGTAGATTATAATAAATTTGTCCTCATCCGAAGTGCCATCAGATCATCAACTGTAGAGTGATATGGTAGTCTCCCAGCCACCTCTGCTGCACAATCAGTTGCTCTTCGATTTCCTTGGCAAAGTTGACATGAGTTGCGAGGCTCATTGTTCTGTTAGAACTTCATAAGATAACTTTTACTTAACAAATTTGATGGAGAGTAAGAATTCGTTTTGTTATGTAGAAGTCTTAACATATTATCAATGTTTTCGTGCTAATGTCTCACATAAAATAACATATGTTATGTGACATAGTGAAATGATTAGTCTTTTCTGTGATCAGTAATGATGTTTAGAGGGGATACAACAAAACATCACCCAATAATAGACAAAAATGCAACTTGAAACATATAAACTGACGTAAATTACAAAGTCTGATTTTAAGTTCTAACTTTTAAAGATTTGGAAGCACTTCAAAGCAGAATTTAAAAGCGAAGAAGTGCGCATCTAAAATCATCTCAGAGGAAAGAATATTGTGGTCCCAAACTTTTCAGGATGCTATCATTTAAAGCTAGGCGAACACTATCCAACCTGGTCTGGCGGTTTAAAGAGATATGCGTGGCGGAACCATGTCTGATGCGACTTCAAGGGTAGAACACGGTAGAACATGTCTTTCGCGAATCCAGCCAATTAAAGTGAACGATTGAAATAAGTCACTGGTGACATCATTCATAGTTAGCTCCTTTCCTTAATTCAACTGCACTGAAAACCATCAAAAAGTTATTAATGTAATAAGAAAGATCATCGAAAACAATCTTTACATTGAAATATGCATAGTTGTATTATGCATCAAAATACAACTAGAAAATATTTTGAAGAAGGACTTTCGAGCGATATTGAATGATATTGTGTCTGTTTCTATTTTCTGTAAATAAATCATCGAAAATTTTTTTAAAGTTTTGAATTTCATAACTATTGAAGCCTTTAATATGGCAAAATTCACATTCAGAAATTAACGGACATTTAGCAAGATGCACCCTGAGATATTTTATTTTTGAAATTCTTAGATTTGTTAGGATTAATTCTTTAATTCATTTCTAGCAAGCGATCGGCTATCCCAGAATTCCACGCAAACACAACCGATGCTGTAAAGTTTTGAAAAAAAAAAAAAAAAAAATCTTGTTTTGAAATACACTGTAATAGATTCTGACACATAAAATTAATGTATTTAAACTTTACTTCTTTTCGAAAAATCATGTCAATACTTTGAAAACAATTTTATAATTACTATGCGTTAAATGAAGTGCAGACAAATTTCGTAGTGAACTTTTCGAATAGGCATGGCTGACGTCACGACTGACGTATTCCAATGCTTGTATATGTGTATTATTTACGTCTAAATAATTTTAAAAAAAAATAGTTAAAAAAATTAAGAAATCTCTGAATTTTAAATTTACTTGTTACCGATTTATTTTTCTTGACATTTACTTCCACATATTGAGTTCGTGCGTGGATGAGATTAACAAATTTCAAATCAGATCGTCGAAGTTGCATAAATTTCATCATTTATTTGTTCTTAAAATTTATTTTCATAAATAAATTTTATGAATATAAGGTTGTTTTACGAGTTTTAAAATTTACCAGAAAGATATGTAACGGGAAGACATGTTTTATCGATTGCTGGCAGCGCTTTCAATTGAAGCAATCAGCATAATACAGATGACGCAGTACCTACAGGAAGCGTTGCACCTATTTAAACAAACTGTTATGTATGGTATTTTTTTTTTTTTTTTTTATTATAAACATTTTTTTTTTTTTCAATTTACTGCATCGTAGTATTTTAAAAATACCAAAGACACACATTCTCTCTGTTGTTGTTGTTTTTTTGTTAGTTCCAAATCATTTTTATTTTATTTTAATATTTTTTATGGGTAAATTTCATATCTTAATATTTATCTTTGAGTTTCTTTTACGCTTAATTTAGATTTTTTTTTTTTTTTTTTGTTTGATTTAGTTGTTAAACTGCTCAACAGAGGGCGCTTTGAATTTTCTGACAATCTTAGATTGTCTTAAGTTCTTAATGAATCTACCAGAGGCGATAAAGAATATTTTAAAAACACACAAAAACATTTTTCCGTCGTTGTAATCAAAATATTTAATAGCGTATATAAGCGATTGTGTAACTGTAACTATAACATTATTCAATGCAGTGTATCAATATTAAAAAGGCTCAAAAATTGTTATGTATCTTGAGAACAGTATTGTAACAGCACTGTAACTTCGGTAGTAGTTTTAGCGCCCGTTGTAGGTTCACTTTAATATTTTAATGTACAGTACTTGCTTAATATATTATTTTCCGGATTATCCGAAATTTCGTTTATACGAAACGGGTGGGTCCCATCAAATTCGGATAAATGAGTTTTTAGTGGATGTCAATAGAAACTTATTGAATTTATGAATTACTATAGAAAAAAGCACAAGGGGAATGAAATATATATACAGTAGAGTCCCGATTATCCGAGTTAATGTGGACCAAGACTAACTCGGTTAAAGCGAAAATTGTAAATAAAACAAATCGCATAGGTTTAAATGTATATTTTAACAAATACAAAAGTTATACAGATACATCACATGCAATTCATATTGTTACGATAATTAAAGAGTTCTTTTACTTAAAAAAGTCCTTAATTGTATTTTGTTTTACGTTACTTTGCGTTGTTCTGCAACAATGTTTCGCCATTTTTTTTTAAGGATAACAGGATTGCTGGTGTCGCTTCTTCTTGTTGTTCTATATATTCAACAGCACTTTCGATAGCTTTTAGTCCATCTGTATGGGAGATTTTCATATGTCGATTTTCATCGTCACTGTCTTCATCATCATCGCTAGATTCATTTTCCTTACTGACGATCATTTCATCTATAATCTCTTGTTGTTCGTCAGCGTTTATCCAGTCACGTATATCCTTTTCGTTGATTGGTGAGATCAAGTTCAGAATTTTTTTCGGTAGTTTTAAAAATGGAAAATGTTGAACTAAAAAAAAAAAAAATCCTAGAAATATTCGATAGCTCGGATAAAGCGGAAACTCGGATAATCGGGTTTTACTGTATATGTCTTTTCATTTTTAATCCCAGAGAAACGATAGTTAAGAATAGACCACTAAAATTATTGATCTGTTAGTTGTTGTAAATGTACTACGCAGCAATGGGTTCATGAAATGAAAATATGGTTAGAAAAATACGGAAAATTCAGAAAATACGGTTCTGTTTCTCGGCGGTTTCCAATGGTTTGAAAAAGTACAAATTAATGCACTGATGTAATATACAAATTTTTAATTATCAGAAATAAAAAAAGAAAAAGAATTAAGGTGTATTTACATCCGTAAAAGATTCATTGAAAGAAAGCATTTAGATTAAAAAGTATTAAATTATTCCGATATCAAACAGAGAAATTTGAATACTTGTTTATGTTAAAAACAAATGAACACTGAAAATGTCTCCCCCTGGTGTCAGAGAAAGCAGGTGCCATTAGCAAATCGGCCATTAATTTTTAGGTTTCTAAAGCTTTGATCCACTTACAGAAAAACTCGGCAATTATTGATTAAAAATATCCAAGATATCTTGTTGTTTTGATCTGGAAGACCTATTTGACAGTGGAAATAAACGGCAAAAATCGTTGTGACTACGGTTGAATAATAATGGTGGACTTTACTGTGATCTGTGTCTGATTTCTTCCTGTTGAGGGTCAACACCGTTTAGTCATTGCAATATTTTGAGCGATGAGAGGACTACGTGATCGGCAAACGTACGATCTAATTCACCGAACAAAAGGATTTTGCTGTTGTTTCCTCTTAAAGTCTATTACATTATAGAGCTCGTGCTTTGGCCAGGTTTTGTCGTAACATCTGTCGTCTCAGATTCTAATTACTTGCGAAACAAATATAAATTAAAGTAGATTTAAAATTATATTCTTTGAATGGGAATTTAAAATTTAAAATTTATTTATTTATTTGTATACATTTATATTATTTTTTTTTTTTTTTTGCTCAGTTGTGATTAAAGTTTTCAAATATTTTTCGTTTATCTTTCGTATCATTTAAGTATGTGATACGACTACTTTATGCTATGTTTGTCTATATTAAAATGACGATTTGTTTCTGCGTTATCCGCACTTCGATTCGTCTGAGATTTCAAGTTGATTTTTCATGTTTTCACGTTGATTGCATTATGCATAGGTTTGTTAAAACATCTCCAGGCTAACATTCGGAGTGCGAAAATCGTCGTAACTCGAAGCAGTGCCTAGGGTTTTCTTGCTAGACCCTTTTCTTTTCCCTGCAGATTTCTGTGTAACAGACATAATCCCTCACGAAATAAGCATTGAAAACTGAGGAATGAAAAGTTGATGCGAGAGGTAGTGCCGTGCCGCTAAGGTGTCGCAGCTGCAAAGCAAGTGTCTCAAAGCGGGTATGGTGGCAATTGAAAAGTGTCGTAAACGCGAAGCGTCGCAAGTCGGGATATATCAGTGTGTATATAGCTTGATTAATAACTGAGGTGACTAAGATGCCTACAAACTGGACTTCATATTAGTATTAAAAGTTATTGCATGTATTCTCTCTTTCAACAGAGAAAAACCTCTTTATATGGCGATATCTAATCACTTACATTTGCCTGGAAATCTTGAAGTCAAACATAGAAATGACGTCTTTGCAACAGCAAGTTACTGTCGATACGCGAGGAAAGACAATTACACAGCCAAGCCAAGTTATTAAAAAATTATAAAGTTATTTAAATAATAACAGTAATAAAAAATTATATTCGTAACTGTTCAAAATATAAAAACCAGAATGTTTTCATTATGTTTATTAGTTAAGAATTTCAGCAATAGATGTTGCTGTTACATTCTGGAAACATCAATCCATAAGCGGATTACGTCAGCAAAGGTCTTTCATTGGTGAAACGAACAATAATTAATTAAAATCAATTTGTAAATAACATACTGAGTTATGGCTAATTGCATTTTATAGTTACCGGTACCTTATTAGAATAATCTCAGTGAATCCATTTATAATCTTAAAATCTCAAGACAATTGATATTTTCCACAACAGAAGAGTTAAATTTACTATCTATTGAAAGTAAATAACATATAAAAAAAATTGTTATATAGTCTGAAAGAGCGAGAACTTTTATTGTTGTATTGTTAGGTAAAGAGTCTCAAGATATTTTAATGCCGTGGGTTGCCAAATTGAAGGGAATGTTTTTAGTGCTAGGTAAAAACAAAAATGAGTAAAAACCTGAAATTTTTTTAAACTTTTCATATTAAGAGTATAATGTTGTTGTAAGCATATAAATTTTCAAAATTTATTTTCATCTATTTGTAATATAAGAATTACATCTACTTATGATTTATCACCTAAGCTAAATGTTTTGTTTTGGGATACAAGTACATGTGTTTTAAGAAATGCCTAATCAAGAAATTAAGAAAAAGTCTACTTTTCATTTTTTTTTTTTTTTTTCTGCTATGGTTATACGCGGAATGAGATAGGCAAAAAAAAAAAAAAAATAGTTATATTTTAAACTAGCTTATATGTGGAAAATTTCGTAAATATGTTTTTTTTTTGCTGCTGCTTTGACATTCTAAAGCATATGTTGACTGCCTCCTTTTCGCTCATAAGTACATTTTGAGCAGACCCAAAGGACTTCTCTACCGAATTGTGTAAGGAAGTTCATTTTTCAGTCTAAACCCTTTCATTACCAGTCGACGTAGGCGAGAGGTGAATGTCATGAAAATGAGAAGGGAAGGACACTGTGATCAGGAACAATCGGGGTTTTCAGGCAGAGGATGAATTTTTTTTTCGAAGACAGTGAGTGACGCTCAGCGACACCGGGAGGAGATGCGTGGGAGGACCAGACTGACTTCCGACCGCCCCTCGGTGTCCGGAATGGAAGCGGCTAGCATCTGGTGGACACTTGCTGCGATTCGACTGCGAACGATCAGCGCAGGGAAAAGGGTAGTAGTACTAGTAATAGCGATGAACGATGGATAGAGAAGACGAACTGATAACAGAAGGAGAAAGTTCAAGACTCTACGAAGGAAGTAGGATATCGACGGAAGGGAGGGAGGAGAGGAAATGGGAAACGATAATAAATGCGAATTAGTCGGTGTACGGATATGGACTAGGCTTTATTTAGAAGACAATACTAGATGGCGCTGACAGCACAAAAAGAAAAAGAAAAAAGTCACTTTACAATTTTTTATATTTTTTGGTAATAATTAGCAGAAGTCAGCAGGCGTAGAAAAGTTCTGTAAATTTAGTGATTATAAAAATATTTTATTAATTTTATTTCGGTTCATGCCTTAGAATATAATGGGTGTCTGGCCACATGCTGTCTTATGGCGCCACCACTAGACACGCTTTAAACATATGTTGTAAATAAACCACAATAAAATATATTTTGAAAATTGTATTAAAAAAATAACAAGTCGTAAGGAAGAAACGATAATTACTGTCAAAAATTTCTTTGTATATATATATTTTTTTTTAAGAGACTTAAAAATGTGCAGCCTATCTGAAGCACTTTTAACTCGCTTTCCTTGATTGCTTCAGTATTTGAATTCTTTGAATTGAATTCTGAAGCAATTTACAGTTGCAAAAAAAAAAAAAAAAAGTTTATGAAAGCGCTTCAGTATTTTCTGGAATTAAGTTCTGACGGAGGATGTGAAAGGAAAAAAAAAAAAGTCTGTCCTCATTTCTCAATGAATAAAATTGTTAATTTCCATTCATTTACGTTTTTGATACATTATGCAGGTAAATATTAGCATAATCGTAGAGAGATCGTTCGTTCCTTCTCTTTAAAGCGGAAGATATCTCTTTGTTTTTTAAGTAGCAACTGGAAGGCGTCCCAATCAAGCAGGTGTATTATTTGGATTGTTTTAATACTGGACTGCTTAGAGAATTTATAATCTTAATATATAAAAATGAATGTCTGTCTGTTTGCTTATTTTGTTCCGTATGCATTCCTATACCATTCGTCAGATTGCGATAAAACTTTGGTGAGTTGTTGTGCGCACGCCCGCGAAGGTTTCTGAATTAGTAGAACCATTTTACGATGTCTGGTGCACGAGGCGTTTCAACAAATGAGTGCATTTCCGGTTTCAACGTTTGCAGTTTCCGGTGCAACTCGCATTTGCAATGACCATCAGCAAAGCGCAGGGACAATCGCTACAAGTGTGTGGACTAAATTTAGAAAAAATCCATGCTTCACACATGGACAGCTGCATGTGGCCTGCTCACGCGTCGGAAAACCTTCTGATGAGTTGCCGGGTACAGCTAGTATATTCTAAAAGCGTAATTATTATCGTGATATCTAGTGATAATTTTATTATTTTATATTTGTTTTTCTCAAGCTAATTTAAAGACTATTATATCTTTTCGTAAATAACTAGATTTAAATTCAAAAACAAGTTTAGCATTTATCTTCTTATGTCAGTTTTAATTGTCATTGTTCGTAAATTAGCTTATTTATTTATTGTTTACGAATTACGATTTAAATAATAGTCGTTAAATAAAAAAAAAAAAAAGTTTTAAAATTTATTTTATTTCATTTTATTTTTTATTTATTTTTTTGATTTCTGTACATTGAGAAGCATTATTCGTTTCTTCCTTATAGAATTTGATGAAAATTAAAGATTCAAGAACTGAAAAATAGCACTCTGTTTTCATTTACTTCATGTTGATTTTGTAATATACGACAACTTGAAATATAAATTGAGGAGTTAAATGGGGTTTTATTCTCTACATACAGTGGACTCTCGATATCTCGAAAACCTTGATATGTCGAAAAAATTATTTTTCCCCTTGATATTACATATTCATTTAATGTTAATTTTAATTCTTATGTCGAAGAGTTTTCACTCAAAACCTTGTTATGTCGAATATTTTTCGAAGTAAAAAATGAATTTTTCCGGAAAAAATCGCCGTTTAGTTGTGTCGAAACAAATAGAGGTATTTTTTTTTAAGAAATTCTAGCAATGTATGTTCATTGTATTTTACTAATTCTTTTCAATTTAATGAAATTATTTTCGACTACTTTTAAAAAATAAAATTATCATTGCTGTATTTAGACTTATTAAACTTATTCTCATCTATCAAGACTCTAATTTTTAGAATATTATTCCGTATCTTGTGTTTTTACGTGAATTTTTATGTTTTGCTTATGACCTTGTTATCTCGAAAACTCGCTACCTCGAATTTTTTTTAGCATCCCTTCGACTTCGACATATCGAGAGTATACTGTACTTTGTTTGTTCCGAAATTCCTTAACAATTTTAGTTTCTTTCCGAAAATTGTAATTTTTTTTTCCAACCGACTGTACCAAAAGAATTCGGGTCACAATTCCACTCCATTATATCGAATGCTTATAGTTTTCATTAAACATAATGGTATGAAAATTAGTCCGTCTGCCGCTGTCAAGTACTTTAATTATAACTGCAAGTAAATTATTGAAGGTAAAACAGGTTTTTCGCTTAGAATTATTTAACATATATATATATTTTTTTAAATTGTAAGATTTCAGCATATTACTTTGGTGGGCTTGTTGTTACTTTTATTTTACCAAAGCCAGTTGTTTGAATCGGTGTTCGCAATTTTTATTTTTCTTATAAAGAATATTTGAGTAGGAATGTGAAGTAAAACAACAAAACTAAATGAAAACAAAAAATCCTCTTTATTGATGAGTTAAAATAAATGATGATCTTACTTTTGTAACACGAGATAGGAGTAAAATTTCAGAATATTTGGTGTTTTCGGCAGTTCATGAATCTTGATCTAAATCTGATCTAGGTACACTAGTATTCTGGGATTCGATAAGTAACGCTGCTGTAGGGGTACTTGCAGTAAAAGTTTCTAGAAAAAAAATTGGAAATAAAGTGGATAATTTTTTTGCAATCACGAATTTTATATCTTTGTAACATATATCTTTATTATCGTTGTAACGTGATTTGCGCTATATTTAAATTACTAAGAAATAGCACGTGACAGTCACTGTTTGTAGTTCATTCAGCCCAAGCAAAAATAACAGAATTACCAGTTAAATTAAATTTAATAAATGGAAATATCTAATTGTTATTTTTAATTCAAAGGACCTGTTCCATTTAGTCCCACGTTTAATGCGACACTTGAAGTTGACTGATAAAAATGATAATAACAATAACACTGTTGCCACCAAGAATGTTTTTTTTTTTTTTAATCGATCTGTTCCTGTCCACCTACAAATTCCTTACTGCTTAGCAGTTGGGAGGTTGAATTCCTTTAATTGTAGGTCAGTGTGGAATCACAACAGTCCCTTTTGAAAGATCGGTCATCCTTTACAATCACTCTCTGCGGACTAATTAGCCATTTGCCAAGAAACTTAATAATAGTAATAATTTTAACAGAAAAACAACTTCGGGATATCTGTCATTTGTCAGTCTTTCAAGTGACAGCGGGTAATCTGCTTTATTTAACATTTATATAAAATAAACAGATATATTTATTTTTTTTTACAATTTTTTGTAATTATGTAATTTGTTTTTGATTAACGTAAACTACTTTACATAAACACGAGCAACAGTAAATGAAAATAACAATAATTGAATTGTTCAAAAAACTAACTAAATAAATAAAAGCAGGATCATGTACAGTACAGCAAGTTTTTCGATCCAAGACACGAGATAAAACGCGAGTCTAGCGAAGCCATCGTACTGTAATCGTTACGTAATAAACAACAAACTTGATTTAAGGGATGAATACTATTACAGTCGAAAGGGGTTGGATTTATTAAAAAAAAATGTTTATTATAAAAACAGTTGTAATTTTAAAATTAAAGATGCTAAGTGACATTGGGAAATGTTTATATTCTAATTTTTCAGTATTTTCCTTCAAATAGACTTAAAAGGGAAAACAAAAAAAATTTGATTTGCCACATTGAACTACCGTATTTATTGGCGTATAACACGCACCCTAATTTCAGAAAGGAAGTTTGAGTAAAAAAAGATTAAAATTTAAAATAAAAGTAGTATACGCGTATAACACACAGGTAGAATTTCAGCTCTAAAGTTTAGGAAAAAAAGTGCTTGTTATACGCCGAGAAATAAGGTAAATAATAAATTTAGAGCTGAATTAGAACTTTAACACAAAATATTATCGTTTAAAAAACTTTCTTTTTTATATTATTTCTTAATTCTATTAAATTTATCAATAATTAATTATTCAAATATTTAGTATTAATATTTAGTATTTTTTTTTTGTTTATTTAACAATGATAATTATTTTTGAAATTTTCCTAATGCGGAAAACAGAAGGCTTTTTTTTTATTTACTTAATGAAAAATTTTAAGTTTCGAAATGAAATTTAAGAACATTTTCTAAAAATTGAACGGTATTTTAAATTGTCTTCCATTCATGATATGTTCACCATTGTTTTCATTATTCACAACCATTCCCGTTGAATGTCGCTGTTCTGCATTGTACCATTTAAGGAATTCATTCTTTATTGAAGTGCTCCCACAGGATTGGCTCGAGTTGGCAAGTAATCTGGTGTCGCCTATTGCTGTCGCATTCGAGTAATTTTGCTGTCCGAGGGTCGAAAGTATTCATCAACCCCAGTGTGATGAGGCTCGTCCATTGAGTGCCAGGACGGATTTAAAACGCACATCATCCTGCGCCGAACTAATTCCAGCCTCGACTGCAGCAGAGCAGCTGATCGCTTAGTTGCGTCTGGCGCTGAATCAGTTATGTAGAGCATGCAGCTGCATTGGGCAACTTCCCATTCCTGTTGTTCTATGGCGGTCTGACCTTGCTTGCTTTTGCTGCTGCCTTCCTCCACTCGAATACCCCCGGTACTCGGGAATCTTTCTTCTCCTCCGCCGTCGTCTCCGTCGATCGTAGCCCGATGTATACCACCGCTTCCGATGTTGGCCCTCTGCCGGAATTCGTAGTCGGGTGGCTGGCCGCTCTCCCCTGACTCACCCAAGGCTTATCGCATTACTCGTCGTCCAGTCCCGCCCGGCCATCGCATCGCACTCGCCGCCAGTCGATCTCACTTCAGACGCCGTCTCTCTTCTTGCTAGTCAACATGGATTTAAAAATTATCCATAAGAGCAACACATTCAGTTCCTTCGGCAGCCACAAACTCGGCTCCTGGTTCACCACCCTCGGCACCGGTCGGCGCAAAAGCTTTCTCAAGAGCTCCAAAAGCTTGGGTACGTATACGCAATTCATTCACTAGAGACGATTCTCTCTCAAACCTTTTTTTCGTTAATCCTACTTCCTTTTAGTAGCATTTCTATTTCAGTAATTTTATTTTATTCAGATTCGAAGCGGTCTGCGCCAGATTAGCGTTTGTTTTGAATTGTATTTCCGCTTTATTTCAATCGCGGCGTTATTTTTATAACGAACACAGAGACGGTGAAAGACTGGCCGTTCCACTCTCGCACTGTGACGTCAGCCGCGAACCATCTGAACGAGCGCTGGGAGACGGTCTGTCTTGATCAATAAGCTACGGGGAGGAGCGGTAGCTGCCGCTTCCAATGGAGGCATAATAATAATGCGGAGTGCGGAAAAAAAAAAAAAAGATGAAAAGGTGCTAGAAATCACCGTCCGCCTTTTCTACGAGTGAATCTGTGGCAACCTTAGAAAAATAATCTTTCGTTTCAGCTTTCATTTACGCATTTCTATAAACATAACCTTTATATGTTGTTAAATATAAACCGAATTTTGAATTTAAAACCGCAAAAGCAAATCAGATTCAGTAATTCTGGCATTTTCCCTCCATTCCGCGAATTTGATATCGGATTTCCGATTTTCGTATTGAATTTCTTTACCTTTGAGAGTGGATAATTTAGAAATGTTGGGTTTATTCTTTTACTTCCCCACTCATTTAACGTGTAAATTGTTCAAATTCTCTCGTAGATGGAATAATTTCGTTATGAATTTTGTAATCGGAACTGTGAATTAAAATGGTCGTGCGTTTAGTTTTAATCTTGCCGAAATCTTAATTGCTTTCGTTTTTGAAAAAATAAAACAATTAAGTGAGAATACATTACCCTATTAAAGTTACAGAGATACATAGTTAATCCCTACAGCCTAATCCACAATCGTAATGAATCAACTTCATTTTGTCGGTCTATATATTCTAAGATGTTACTATAGATGATCTTTTTTTAGGCTTAACTGTATTTCCTGTTGATGTTTGACTGTATCACTACAATGACCTCTGCATCGCCGTATTAAATTACCTATTGATGTAAGTGTTTATCTCTTTAATTGATTTATCGGTTTCGACCTCTTTATCATGAAGATCCTTGAGATAGACGGGAAGATCTCCGAGGTTCAGAGCTGGATTAGGGCTGTTTTTTTTTTTGTTTTTTTTTTTAAGTCTATAGAAATTGAGATCCTACTTCTTCTCGAGTGGAAGGGAGCTTGGGGTTTGCCGAGTGTCCGTTCTTGATGTAAATACACGAACAGGTTGAGTTCTGAGTCATCCGTAAGCATCTGCTCTCGTCACACGTGTGTCGCAGGGTAGGGTTGGGGGGAGAAACCTCACCTACCCAATCTCGGCGTGAAACACATGGCAAGACAGCGTGATTCAGGCCGTCCAAAGGTGAACCACATATTACCAATCGGTACAAGACGATGAAAACATTAAAGTTAACGTAGACAAAAACATGCGAATGTTCTCCTGACGTTTCAGAGGTCGTTTCGGCGAAACTCAATTGGGACATCAAAATTAGTTATTACAAACTATAAGATAATGTTTTAATAATGATTTTTCAATGACAAGATCTGTTTTTTTTTGTGTTTTGTTTTTTCCTTCTGTGAATTAGGAATGGACACTGTGATTAAACAATGATGAAAAAAAAAATTCCATTGAAAATTTTTTGACTGGTTTAATTTAAATTGAGAACAATTACATTTTGTCCCTTTTGTTTTCATTCTGCTTAGAATTCTTAGCTTTTTTTTGTGTGTTGTTAGCAAAATATACAATATAAAACCGTTTCCTTGATGAATCCTTGAAAACGCAACTAATGTACATTTATTAGAAGCACCTTCTTATCACCTTAGGTTATTGTATTTGTGTTCTATTTTTAAGTGTTTATTGCACTTTTTTTCTTTGGTGTGCCGCATGTAATATACTTTCTCGTTATTCAATTAGATCAATGCTTAACATGAAGTCTCATTTCTAACTTCAGCTCAGAATTTATATTACAGAAATTGTTATTAAATTTTCTAAATTAAAAGAGCATGTTTGCAATTTTTTTTTTATAATCCTACTAATAAAAAGTAATTCTGTAAATAACTGTAGTAAAGAATAAACTTAAAAGGCCAAAAATCATCTATAAATTTTCGTAAATTTAACCAATATGAAAAGAATATCACGGTATTTTAATATTACAGTCCTTATTCAAAATAGTGTAGTTTTAGTAAAGGTAAAAAAAAAAAAAAAAAATCAATATTTTGTTTTTCCGGATGTTTTATTTTCATCAGCACACATTTACTGATCCTACATATGTATCATGGTGTACAAATATTTACCGTGCTTTATATTTATATTCTGTTTTTTCCTTTTCTCTCTTCTTTAGCGATTGATAAAAATGTAAAAATAACAATAAATTTTAGTAAATTTATTTTGTAAAATAAAACATAATTGCTGAATAAATGTTACTATTTTTTTTTTTTAAGTTTTTTTTTTTTTTTTACACTTTTTCCATCAAAAAAATGTTTACGTTTGTTTTGAATATTTCAAATTGGTTACACTATCATTAATGGATTGATGTACAATAGAGTAAAGCCTCTCAACCAATAAGATGTCCTTTGTATGCTTCAAAAAAAAACCTAAATGCTATCTACAGTATAATGAACAGTTAGTTAACACAGCCAAATGCTCTAGACTAAATTCTAGATAATTTATCAAAATAATCTAGGCAGCAAAACCTAAACTAAACCTGTTTTATTCTAACAATGAAGATCAACAAAGCATTAACTTACATTCAAAATCAGCTTTAAAAATATTTTAGAGTATTTTTAAACGTTTATTAAACCGTTAGTGATGCCGAGATTTTTTTTTTACAAAGATTTTATTATAAGATTTAAAGTACATAATAATAATAATAATTTATTATTATTATTATTGAAAACTTTCGGTATACCGTGAATTTGAGCAAATACGTAAGTGCTCTGAGAAGCGGAAGAGGTTGAGAAAATTGATGTATTGAACCTACACACCCACCTTTTTGGAGTTTGGGTAGGCGGAAGAGAAACCGAGAAGAAAATGGCTAAACATCATTGGAAAGAATTTAAATTTAAAAAAAAAAAACTCAATACTAAACAATGTTTTCCGGATAATCAGTTCCACGTAATTAGCTTTTGCAAAGATCTTGGAACGTTTTATGTAGATTTGTATGGAGGTATTCTGTAATCCTAACCTGATCGGTGGCGATCAGAACACCAGTTGGGTCGTTATTTGAAAATTTAGCTTAAAAGCCTAATGAATTCAGTCGTAAACTGTGGCTGTTCGTGCAGGAGAACTGTGAAATTTGTCATATCTAAATTCCACAGTATGGAATTGACGTCTAATCTAGCAGAATTGTTGTCGAATTTAGAACATTCCAGAAAGATGAGTGATCCAATCGCTCGCCTATAAACTTAAATCTATATTATTAAAAAAACAAAACAAGAAACGGTGTCTGTATATGAGTGCGTACGCCCATAGCAATTGAAGTTGGCATGGGCGTTGCTAGGCAACAGGACGTTTGTTGCAGGGTCATCTCAACTGCGCAAATTTCCGACTGTTTCAAGATTGTATTGCGTAAAAAGGTTTTATGCAATTTTAAACTTTAATTTATTTTTAGTTTTAGTTGATGCAATTTGTGTCTTTGAATAAATAAAATGTTGCTTTCCGTTACATATGCGAAGCAACGGGTAGCCGACTAGTTACAACTGAATTTCAGAACAAAGAAACAATCTCAAATGCGGACAATTTATTCCTTTGATAATTCCAGCCATTGAATACATTTTATATCTTGGGGAGTAATATTGTTCTTGAGTCTGACTTTATGTTTGCATTTCTTAACTGATGCATGTCGATTGACAGCAACGGATGTTAGCTCATTAATCCAGAGTGTTTCCCAGTGGAGGTCTTTTGTTTCAAAAACGATTCGCTGTTATTCAATGAAGTTGTTTGTTGACTGCTTCTAGGACGTTGACTAGTGCTTTTTGACCCCTTCTCCAAATGCATGTATCTTATTTCGAACGATGGCAACAGAATTTTACATAAATTCGAAAAGTTTTTACATTTTGTTCTGTGGTCAGCGAGACACTTGATATCAGTATTATGCAAACTGAAAATCATAAATATACGTAAAGATCATCGTCCTAAAAACAATTCCAAGACACTTCCATTTTACGTCATCTCCTGAATATTCATTCTTCCTTTTATTTATTTATTTATTTTTATTGAATGTGCAACTTGAATCTCCGGAAAGTTGTCTTCAATTCTACCGTCCCCATTAATTCTCCTTTCCTATCTATTTATCTATCTATATATAGTAAAAACTGCGTATACTGTTTATACGTATTTCAAGAGAAAAATTTTAAATTACGCATAACTGAGAATTACGTACAACTCGGGTTTAACATTATTTTTAATTAAACTTAAATAAGAACACTCGTAATAAACATTTGCGTATTAGATACATATGATATGCATAACTGTAAAACTGTAAAATTCAAAATAGTGTATTCATTTTCATAGAGGTTTCCTGATTTCTTGTTTTAAGAAACTTTAAGATATTGAATAAAATACTGTATACCCATTACACTATTACAGTTCTAAGATAAACGGAAAGCAAAGGGTCACCAAATTTTCACTAATTTTCCATCATATTGTCACTAAGTTTTCCTGAACAGAAAAAAAAAAAAAAAAAATCACACACATTACTTTGTTTTACATTCATTGCATTAAGAGAATACATTTTCCTCTGACAGTCAACCAAAGAAGTTAAAGCTCTTTCACCATTATATTTTGACTCCACAAATTGCTTACCTACACTGATGGCACTTAAAACACGAGTGTTTCACCGAAAGTTGGACCGTTAGAATTTGTAGCCAGAAGAACAGTTGCGCGTATCTGGCTTTTCTTCCCTCCGTGGCATGGATCTCCCTTCTCTGCAAGTTTTACTTGGTGTTTTACTTGTAATTTCTGATAAGGCAAAATCACGTTATTCCAGTGTTAAACTGTGTCCCACAGTTTGTCTCGCTGACCAACCTTTTATTAAAAGCCGCTTTTGTAGGAATATATCGATAGGAACGCCCGATCTGTACATCGGTGGACTTGGAGAATATCTATAATTGAAAATACGTATTAATTCAATCTCGTTTTCAAAAAATGTACTGCGTAAAAAGGCGAATTACGTGTAACTCAGTTACGTGCATCTCAGAAATAGTTTATATGTAATTAAATACAATTTCTCGAGGACCTACAAACACTTATGCACAAACCAGAACTAGGTACAACTGTGTTACGTGTAAACCAGTTTTTACTGTATATATATAAAAGAAAAGTTAACTTTCTTTCTGCACTTTATCTCCTCTGAAACCATAAGACACCGAAATACGAATAAGATGACAAATGTTAGGTATAATATTGAGGATGCTCACATTTTCATTTTTATCTATGTGGGTCAACCGGAAGTCACGTGCCTTACGACCAAACGAGACTGACAGGTGGTGACAGGTTTGCTAGGATCCCATAAATGCTTTATCAAGTGAGATGCGATGTTCAAATTTAAATATGATAAATAATTCTTTGTTTTTACTGTAATTGCTTGGCTAAATATTGTATAGGAAATCAGTAACAATAGTAATAATAATAAAATCCTTAATCTCGACAAGTAAATAAGTAAATGTTCAATTATAAGTAATAAAGTTGTTCATACAATGAATACCAGATCAGATGTAAAGTTATTCCATTAACAGTTCTGCAGTCAAACAGCGGACTTTCACTTTTATTCGACGAACAGATTTCTCGTCTCCGTGATGAGTTCAGTGATGCTAACTTGCTGCAAAGAGAACACCTCATGACGCCAAATAATTGTTTACATTTACTGCCGGTTTATAATTGATGTTTTCGTACATTGCTATTCATTGGTTTAAGATCAGGAAACAAAAAATTCAAAAGATTGTTGTTGTTTATTGTTATTTAAGATAATGGTGTGATAGTGGCAAAACAAATCGATAAAAATTTTATCGGAAAATCAGTGTTGGAAAACAGTTATGCTCTTTCTATAAAACGTTTTATTATTACTGTAGGAAAGCTTGCCAAATACAGTAAACTCCCGATTATCCGCGGACCTCTCCGGTTTCCATTTTTTTTTATTGTACATTAAATTACGGAATTACCAAAAAGTTTTTAAAATTGGAATAAGGTAAACAATACAGAGCAGATTTACCGACATCCAAGTAGGGGTTTTCGTGTTTCGACACGAAAAAACAAAGACAATTAACCTATTTTTTTTTTGTTAAAAAGTAAGAAATTAAAGAAAATTAAAATAAAGTATTTGCTTATAATGTATGTACTGCCACTTTAATGTAAACAAAACATGTTAAAAGCATTTTTGTGTTGATTTTCGTCCTATTTCGGACTATCCGCGGAATTCGCTTATCCGTGATTGCCGCGCTACCCAAGTCCGCGGATAATCGGGAATTCGTATGCATTGAATATATTTCAATCAAATAGAATTCTTCTTGGTAATAATATTGATAACAAAGAGTAAAGCTTAGTGTTGGATTGTTGTAGGAGGGGGAAGAAAAAATAGAGCTTTGAATTGCTATAAAAATTTGTAACACTAGTTTGGACATTGGATTTTTTTATAATACATTCAATTTTGAACCAAGTTCATTAGGCTTCCGCGATTAAGTTTTAATTTCAGGAATTTTAAAATAAAATATAATAAAAACTAAATTGGGAAGGATCGTCGAAATATATGATAATAACGAAGAAGATCAGTAGACGAAAATTATTTTAGTATTTTTAAATAAATACATTTGATAAACGACTTTAGACGTATTCGCAGTATTAAAGATATTCTTTCTGTAAATGCTTACAAATAATAATAGACCTGCTGTGCTTGTAACCGTCTTGAAATAATTGGCACAACGATTCTCAGCCAGCTAAGAGAAAAGGTCTGTATGCATTGCTTTTATAAATTAATGAAAATATGTAAATTCAGGTTTACAAAAGAATGTCTCGATGTGTGTTCCCTCGTTCATCTAATTTGTGAATTAAGCAGAAAAAAAATAACAACAATAATAATAATAATAATAATAATAAAATCAGTGCATTACTCCTATGAATGTAAGACGTCGTAATAAATAAATAAATAGTATTTTTTTTTATCATTATTGGGAATTTTCTGCCACAAATCCATGAGCTATACCTTTATTTTTGTTTTGCCCTCTTAGCAAAATACCCGACAGTCCAAGAATAAACAAACAATTTATTTACTGGGATGTACGTAAACAATTGTTAAAAATTCCCCCAGCCCACTTGTAAATGGAAAACAAAAAAAGAAAACAACAAGACACGAGCAACTTTCCGAAGAGAATACTTTTGATGTATCACCTTAGTGGTAAATATGGCCGCCGCCATTTAGTTTCGCTTGGATGGACGCTGGCGTGCTCTAATGGGTTGCGGTTCATTGAGATCTCGCTTCTCTTCTTTTTTTTTTCCCTCTTGCCACGGTTCTTCCTCGTTACAATGTTGTTGTTAGGTGAGATAAAGAAGAAAAGGCCACTCTCTACTTTTATCTTCCTGAAGGATGGCGGATCTGACCTGCGTGGCTCGTTCTCTCTCACTCACAGACAATGGCTGATCCATATTGTTCTTTCGGTTTCGCTAATAATACCTTTTGATATCATTAAAATATATATATTTGATCTTAACTAACCAATATATATATATATATATATATAATATTCACTGATGGCCAAACTTGAAGCTCATCCTTCGAGTTTAGAAATGCAAAGATTTCAATTAATCATTTGCAATTTAAATTTAGAACATAAAGAATATAAGAATAAAAATTAACTTATATTACTAAACAATTATAGCCGGACAGTGATACGAAATTTGAAAACCCAATTATAAAAAACAAATCACTACCCAAAAAAAAATCAAAAATCAGATCACTGTTTCTATGGTGATAAACAAATTAACACCACGTCATCAGCGGCCTTTGTTGAGAAATTTTGAAATTAATACAAAAACGCAATTATCATTTAATTTACTCTTTTAACGTTTTTTCTTCTTCTTTTTTATAATTTTCATATATATTGAAATTGAAAATTATAAAAAAGAAGAAGAAAAAACGTTAAAAGAGTAAAT
>JAFIDM010003189.1:35699350-35736942 GCA_023159025.1 Thereuonema tuberculata | reverse complement strand
TATTTAATTTTATTGTTTTTTTTTTTTTTTTAAAGCTAGTTAATAGCATAATTTCCTAGGATCGTAGTTTGCAGCAGAACTAATTACGTTGGAGCGAACAATATGGCGATGACCGTCCTCATCGTAAACAACATCGTTGAAGCAGAATGTAGTCAAGAACGTGCTTAACCTCCCATTTACTACACTAGTTAGGAATCCACATTGTTATTAATATTCTACAATTAGGAATCCGCTTTATTAATTATATTCTTTAATTAGGAATTTACATTTTTAATAACATTCCATAATTGGGAATCCACATTGTTGAAGCAGAATACTAACCGAAGAACAAAATATTCTTCCAAGTAACATACTCTGATCCCAAATTAGTGTATTTTTCTTTAAATTAAAATTCCGTTAGGGAAAAAAAAAATACTGAATATTTACGACGCTATTAAAATACTATTGAATATCTCTTTTATTACGACGCAGTTAATTTCGCAAGAGCTATGAAAATAATCATCAGTTTAAGTTTCTGCTAAATCGAATTAAAAAATAAATTAAAATTAAAAAAAAAAAAAAGTTTTGTAATCCAAAAAACAGGTGCTGTTACAATTGAAATTTTATTTTGTAAGAACGGCACATCAGAGGCTTAATGACATTCAGTTAATATAATAAATCGTGATCCAGTTCTAATAATTTTTATCTTGTTATCTAAGATGTAAGAAAAATTATTCCTAATTATAAACGTATGCGAATTCAACTGTGTTTTGTTTTGTTGTCTACAAATTAATTGTATATGTGTAAATATATCTTCATTAGATCTCCAATAAGACAGTTTTAAATCTCCTTGGTTTTCATCTTTTCGATTTAATTAAACTTATATCGTTGGATTTAGTTTGTTATTAATTCTGTTTCACTTTTCCTATGAACTTTTTTTGTTTTAAGTTTTGGTTCTTTTTCACATTACTCGAAAACTGTTTGTAATTGTCTTGGGAGCTACGAAGAATGGACGAGGTCAAGGAAAGCAAATAATAAATTCTAGAAAGTTTTTATTAGTTTATTGATGATTATGTAAGAATTATATAACACTAAGAAAGACTGCTAAGGACACCAAAATTGGAATTGCCTTGCAGAAAAATTAATTTTTGAAAAATTAAATCTACAAAAAAAATCATTTATTTTTCACTTATTTATTTGCAGAATTGTACCTTTTTTTTTTGGATGAAATATTCCTGATGTGTTGTACAGGAAAAAGAAACAAACCGGAATTTATGTTCAGAATTTTACGGATCGAGCTAAAACACGAGACTATAAGTTTCCGACCCTTGTAACTTTCTGCGTTTTGATGTGACTGAAAATTTCGAAAAGTTCCAGTTTTTTGTAAGAAATTAGCAAGACTTACTAAAATTCCAGTTAAACCGCCCTGTTTTTGTCTAGCAAGTTTTTAATAGATTTCTTAACAATAAAATATTAAAAATATTAAAGAAATAAGGCTTTAAAAATTTTAAAACAAAACCTTTTGTTTTTGTTTTGGTTTAGACCAGTAGTTCCCAACTCTTTTTTTGACTTGTGAGTCTTTTTCCACATTACTTTTTATCGCAGATCAGTTCACATTGTTAAACAAAAGAATGTCAATGAGATAATTCGTGATGATTGCCAATTAAATGTTTTTGCTTATATTTCGTGGAAACGTTGTTCCCATTTTTTTTTTTTACTTTAAAACCCTGTACAAGAATAAAAAAGAAAAAAAATCTTAAGGCTTATCCCAGATAATTTTGAATCCACATCATCAGCTTTAGATGCTAAGGCGTAACTTACCCAGAATCTAATCGTAGAACGTAAAGCAGTAAGAGCTTTTGAAATTTGATAAATTTCCATGTAATATTGTTTGAATTATTGTGTTCACAGATTCAGTCCCAGGCTGATGCACTCATTCAAAGAAATAAACTGTAATAGGGAATTAATTACAAGTAATTGTAATTTTATTTCAATTAGAACTCGGAAATCCTGTTTTGAGCTCATATTATACTCTTCTGTAAGGCTTATTGAAAAGTAAGAATAAGTAAAAATTATAAGGATATATATTTTGTACTTTTCTATTTTTTATCGTCTGCCTAATTACTATATTTACCGTAATTTGGAGAAAAGTAAAAATTATATCCTTTTAATCTAAGAAAAGATATGGATTTTCTGCTTGGAAATAATTAAAAACAGCAAGAAAACAAAGTGTTTTTTTCGTTGTGGAAAATTGAAATATTAGATAAAAATCTTAAAACTCTCAGAAATTTATTTAGTTCTAATACACTTGATGAAGTTTTCTAAAAATATCGTGTTTCCAAAGCATTTCTCGTTTGTAAAGTAGATGGGTAAGCCGTGAATTCCTGAGTAAATTGCAGTTACATTTGGCAGCACGATAAACCATTTGCTTGCAGTAGGGGGATATGGCATTCATCACCGGCCATCATTAAAGCCGGCCTTCTCGAGCTGCGTCAGTAAAGCACCATCCATTCCTAACCCTGAGGTGGGGGTGGGGGGCGGCAAGCGCGTGCCAAGTTAAAAAAGAAGGAAAGTCGTAATCTTTTCCGAACAACTCCTTTAATAATTCCTGCTCATCGTTGTGTGATTTATTTAGGGCGGCTACATTGCTCTGCATTGGCAGTGCGTGTTTAGCGAGGTTAGAGCAGTCACGCTAATGGCAAGAAGAAGACAACGAACGACAGCAACAGCATCTTCCCTCGGCGAAAAGGACACCACTGACCGCAGCGCGATTGTTGGGGGAAACGGCGTCTTTTGTTCTGGCGTGCATTCTTCTCCGTGCTCACTTGGGCCTTGTTTATGGGTCACTTGTCCGCATTCTGTTACGTATTGGATTTTAACCCTAAATAAGTGCATTCAGCGGTCGTATTTGAGTTACAGCCGTCCCCCCTTGGACATCGGGATAATAGCTCGAAAACAACTAAATAAAAAGCAATTTTGGGGACGAGATTTTGAAAGGCAGTTGACAAGGACCCAAAATATTAGCTCTGAAATAAAATTCATTTTATATACCCCGAACGTTGATTAATTTCAGTTTAATGTAGACAATTACAATAATAAAAAAAAAAATGTAATGGAAATGTTAGCTTTATGTTGTTTTTTATTTCTTTATATTATTAATAGTTATTACTAAAAGTTGTAACTTAAAAAAGGGAGAAAAAAATTCCCAGATCCTTTCATTCTTTTCCTCTTTCTTACTAATGGATAAATAGTATTATTAATTAATTAGTAAATTAATTAATATTCATCTCTACTATTTGCCCATAAAATAATTAATTCATTTTTTAAAATTAATTTACTCCAAAAAAATACCACATTCCGTCTTTGCATTTTGGACTCGGGATGCTGCCGAGAGATTTATCTCCAGCTGTTGTGCCTCAGTTTGGTGATGGAGTACGGGAAAACTCTGCTGGGAGTTTGTTCTTAAGAAAGTCAGCTGCGACGTCACCACTGTCTCTTTTATTGTATTTAAGAAGCGGACCTTGAGCAGAGCTCTTCACGCGTGCAAACAATTTGAAAATTGCACGGGTTGATGAGGAGGGAGTGTGTGACATTGCCATGTTTGGCTACCTCCCGTTGAACGGTGGGTCGGGCACTGAAATCGTGACGAACCTCCCGTTCCGGACGGTTTTGCACGTTCGCCTCTGGAAGAAGACAAGACGACATGCCCACCTACCAAATGTTGTTTACGAACGCACTCTGGGATGTGGAACCCTGAACTGTGGATCCAGGCTTATTGGGTCGGTTTCTCCAGAGATTATCATTCACTTTCGGGATGAAGTTTTGAAAGAGTTTGCAGCTTCGTCTTCCATGATGGTGTAGCTGTACATGTACATAACACTCACCTGAACATCCAAGACATGTAATAGTAATAATATGGGATGTCATTCATTTTATATGAGGCAGATGTTTTTATATACTCCTGCATCTAATCCCATCTATTGTAAATATCCCCTACCACTTCACCGATCGTTATATCATTGTCATCCACAAACAGCAAGAGAAACCCTTGCTCATACATTGCCTAAACATTAGCGAAATCTACTATTCTTGAGGCTTCGACTTGGTCGTGTTTCACCATCCGCGTCATACACGTCAACGCCGAAGTAATATTATACAGAGCATCAAGTAACCAGTGAGGGTCCCAATGCACCAGAAAGATTTATGAGGAAAACCTTATGCGCCACAACATCAAATGATATTTAGCCAAGTTTTTTTGTTTTTTTTTAAACAACTGATTTCTGACATGTTACTTAGCTTTACAGTATTTACTCTATCGATAGAAATATTTGATCGTCCACCGCAAACCATCTTTCTTAATTCAGAAGTGTTTATTGGATCTTTAAATTTAATAATTAAAGCACATCTCATTTAAGAGTATTTTGTCTTAGTCTAATGTACACTGAAGTAAAATATTTTTTGCGGTTTTGCGAAGTTCTAAGTAGATTAATTTCCTAGATCCGTCGTTGGTGCCATTTAGCCGATATTACTAACGTCATTGGGAAATCTACATTGTTGACTAGAGGAAGAGTTTGTCGGGCAAACGAATAATTAATCCCTGTCAAAGTGTATCGAGTTAACGTGTTAAATTATTCAGTATATTACAATCTATTTTTTCCAATCTATTGTTGGTATAATTCGAATTCTGTCTGTATTGCTAGTTTATTCTGGTATACTAATTCAGAAATGTGCTCAGCTATTCATCGTTTGGTGACTGATGTATGCTGGGAATGGAGACCAAAATCATGCTCATAATTTCGGTTGAACAATTAATTAGCAGTTTTTAAGAAAATCTTTCCCTCCGTTTAAGCGTCATATTTAAACAGAAGAAGAAGAAAAAAGATATAGTTGACCACTGAGGTTTCGCGTGCTTCAGCCAGCAATAATTTTAAATTGTTATGTATATAGATCACTTAGTCATTTCACACCGCATTGAGATGTATTGAACTTGTAACCTATAGGAACTGGAATTGTTATTGGTATTACGATTAGGACTAGACCCCTTACATGGGGGAAATAAGGAAGAGGATTCAAATTGGGGATAGGGGTAACAACTGAATGCACCTCCATTGTTCAAACGTCGTCTTTTGTGTGGCGCGAATTCTTTCCATTGCTCACTTCAGTCTTGTTTATATTTCTTTCGAGGGAGGGAGGAAAAAAAAAAGGATTTGTTCACAACCCCCGCGCGTTTGTGTCCACTAAACGAGGCTATTCAGGATGTGTGGGTCTGTTATTGCTGGTGTTGGGGGAGGATGAAACGTGATTCCATGTGCACCGAACGCGCAGGGCCATCAGCGTCAGCAGCGGCCGCCTGACCTTGCTCCGTTCATAGGTTTAAAGTTCGTAGGCCGGTCTCATCCAGTCCAGTTGTCGGTTGCCATTGATTGCCCAGCGACTAGACGATTGTCGTTCCTGTCGCGGTTCTATTTGCTTTAATTGTATTACGCTTCAGAAAACGCCACCTTTACTGAAATTCATTTCGCAAACAACGAAATACTGTACTTCGGTCATATTCTCAAAATTTAAGATTATAGCTTCGGAAAAAAAAAAAAAAAAAAGCAAAAAATTGTTTTAATAACGAAAATATTTTGCAGAAAAATAATTTTGAAACTAATTCTGAAATCTTAAATTGAAACATTACTGGGTTTTGGATATTTAAATATTATTATTAGTTTGTTTTTTGTGGATTTATTGAATAATAATAATAATAATAAAAATCTAATAATTTAATTGTTTTCGTGGGAAAAACGTAAGGGCCGACTTTTTATAAATTAATAGGGGAGGGGCAACTAATTTATTTAATTTTGTCTTCTTATATTACGAAGACAAGAGTAAGTTTAAAAGTGAGGGGCTAATTATAAATAAATAATTATAGCAACAGAGAGCTTCATTGTAAATTCTTTCTACAATCTTCAATTCTTATTTATTTTGCTATTTGTATCGTAATAACAATATTGTTTCAGTGGATCCGGACTTTTACCTGTGATTCACTGCCTTCACTTGAACTTTTCACTGTGATTCAGACAGCTGCCAATCTTTTACTTATCAGAACTTTTTTCACTTGAAATATGTATCCCGTCTATTTCGTACATCAGGGAAATCAGAATTTAGATTTGTTTATATGATGGCAGGGAACAGTTTTTGAAATGTGGGGAAAAAAACATTAAAGAAAAACTTACGAAACTTTTAAAAACATAATATTTATTAAATAATTTTTGATCTTCCCCCCCAAAAAAAAATAGGAAATAAAACGTTAAAAATTTATAATTGATAGGAAGGATACATCATGGCCTGTTGGCATTCTGGTAACATAAAACTTCTATTTCCTGAACAATCAGTAATTATAGATTACTGGTGAGTTATAATGTTCTTGAACCGTAAGTATTTTATTCAAAAGCATTATTAACACAAAAGTAATATTAACCTTTTTTTAAATGTTATTAAAAATAAAGGCCAGACACACAATTTAAAATTAATATATATCTAACAATCAAAAAACATAATCAGGTTTCGATTGGAGAAAGTCAATCATTTACAAATGACCTATAATATTAACATACCTGTCAGAAATAAGTTATATATATATATATATATATATATATATATATATATATATATAATATACACTATTGTATATTTATTAATATTAAAATATAGTATAATATAGTGTAGAGCTTATTTTCAACAGTATATATTAGGTTGTAAATATACGGTTGTAAATAAATAGAAATATATATGCAACTCTTCATTCCTTACGAAAAGTTAAAAAAAATGTATACATTTTAAGTATTTTTTTTAGAAAAGAACAGTTTTTTTTTTTTTTTTAATTAATCGTGTCTAAAAAAAAAAAGAGAGAGAGTGAAATGTTTAATATAGCAATATTATTTTTAAAAAAATAATGAAAAGTTTTATCTTGTAAAATAAAAAAAAAAATATGCAGCATGCAAAAAATTAGCGTTTTTTTTTTTTATTTTTATTTTTATTTTAAGTCATTTCTTTGTAGATTGCTATAACTGATAGTTTCATGAAAGGTGTTGTTATATACTACGTTTCTGAACTTTGTTGTAAATTATTGTAGCTTATTTGTAACAAGAGTTAAATTGCAAGAAACCAATTTCCCTAAGATTATCATCTTCACGTTCCATTGAGTGACCGAACAATAGGAGACCTCCCAGAATGTAGGCTAATATACTTTTTACGAATTCTTTTTTTCGAACGCCACTAAGGTTATTCTGTGGACAACTCATCTTCTTTTGAACAGCAAGAAAGAAATAAACAAGGAATTCCTAAGAATTGATAATTTGGGTTATTTAAAAATAATAATAATAATAACTAAAAAATGGGAAAATGAATTACGTGGTCTGGGGGAAAAAATAGGAACTTGGGAAATGTGAATGTTTTGCAAGGAATGCTTTAGTCGACTGGTTCTGAATACAGAATACATTTCCCTGGAAAAGTGTCGAATTGCTTTTAATGGCACAAAGATTCCATATTTTTTTTTTTTTTGTTTTTTTACAGAGGGTAAATCACCGAAAACCACAAATTCAGCATTAAAATCAGACAGCATATCTTAGATGTTTGAAGAGGCTAACCTGACATACAAGTGTGATTGCTCTTCTCAATTAATTATTTACAAAATATTTATTAAATAATTAATAAAAATAATATTTACAAAAATAGTATTATATAAATTTGTTATTACGGTGATCTAATAAAGAGAACCACATATCAATGTCATCGATAGCCGATTAATATTATTTTCAGAAAATGAAAAACACTATAAAGGCTTTGTGGACCCGGTAGCTAAGTGGTAATGCACTTGGCTGTAGGCTGGAGGAGCCGGGTACGATTCCTGTTAGAGGTTGGGGAATTTTTTTTCCGCATATTAATTGTCTTCCAGATGGATCCTAGAGCCTCTTTTTTTAACTGTGTATCGGATTTTTTTTTTCCTCCCAGAGGTATAGGCAGTCGAGGGTTGGACTAACCATGCGACATCATTTCAATCCCTGGAGCCCATGATGGCTTATTAATCCCTCTCTCCTCATTATTATTATTTAAATTTTACATTGTAAAAATTGCATCATTTTTTTACATTTATCATTATCATTTTTCCTTATGATATATCCTATGTTTAAAAATATATCGTAATCAACGACTTTCTTTAAGAGTTTAAAGAATAGACTACTTTTTGAAAACAAATTATTACTATTTCCTGAAAAAGTTAGGAACCACTGCTTCATTGGATTCTTTAGCAGATATTTTCTTTCTCAGAATTACAACTCAGAAATTTGTTAATTTCGTCGAATGAATAAAATAAAAACTCAACAATCCAAACATATATCGGTATGAATTTCCTACTGTCTTTTGAATTTATTAATACTTCGCAAAAATTAAAAAAAAAAAGGTTAATCAGGTTGTTTACATAAATTTAATTGAAAATAATATAATTAGTGGATTATTATTATTTTTTTAAATATCATTTATTCAGTGCGAGAGAAATGAATGAGAACCAATGTAAACCTAGCTGTGTATTTACTTTCTCAAAAGCTAACACAATGGAAATATCAATATATCGTGAATACGAAATGCAATCCAATCCGAAAGGTATCTGAACCTTGATACACAACACAATTTAAAACGATTCGGAATCAAAGCTCAGTGAACCGTTTGAGTATCATCAGAGTGAATTAATTCTGAATTTGAGTTATTTTTAAACTGAATATACTCGAATCCGCTTTTAGTGAATTAGCGATACGATGAAGTAAGAATGAATGAAACACACACTGAAAAATGACTTGATTCTGGGTGAGCTGATGTTGTCAGCTCTTTGGTCTTACTAATGAATATTTTTCTACATAATTGTCTTGAAAAGGAAGTAATTTCATTGGAAAGATTGAGTTTTCTGGGTAATCTTCTTTGACAATGGGAATTGTGTTGATTGTTCATTTGTTCTTCAACACATTCAATAATTGAATTAGAATCAGAGATTCATTAAAATATCGATTGATGGTCTGTATTAAGTAAAATAAAAATGATAAATGTGTTACTCTTATGTTTATTTATATAGATAGAAAAGCGTATTCCAAAAATAAATCTATCGTAACAATCCAACACGTGTCAGGCATTTTAAACCTATTTTGTTTTTGTTTTTTTGTTAATGCAGTTGCATACATTCAGTATGTTTCCACATATAATCGTGTGGAAAGTACCGAATAAAGCCCATTGCACATGGATGCGAAAATCGGACGGTCGGATCCACGAATCGAACGTATTCTCTTTCTCATGGCCACGAAACTCTCTCCGACGTCGTCTATACGACATGTAACATTCAAATCGTTCGTATAGGCGACGTTTCGTGGCCATGTGAAAGAGAATACGTCCGATTGGTGGATCCGACCGTCCGATTTTCGGATCCATGTGAAACGCCCTTAACTTTTGAAGATACGATCGTCTTAAAACTTTGTCTGCTTATTTTGTTTTGTATTTGAATTTTTTTCGGTGGGTGATCCTTGAAGGTGGCACACACTCTCACAGACAAAACATTAAATGTGAAACGCACTGATTTCTTGAGGTACATACTAATACATCCTCAGCACGTTAAAATTCTTTTCTTTTTTACCTACTAATATTGTTAGTAGATTTGTGCGTGCTTTAATTGAAATTAATTGGATTGAAGTAAACTTTACTTAAAAGTAAAGTAAACTTTAAGTAAAAACATTTGTTGGTGTAAAAGTTTCAGCAGTAGAAACTTTGAAGGTAATTTTCGGCACATTCTGAAGATTAAAAAAAATTTAAAAAAATGAAGACTTTTCTTTCGGACTGTTTTGATACCTGATGGTGACATCATCACGCCGTATTATTATCATGCCATTTTTTGACATATATACGTTAAGTTTTATACTAAAATAACGCTAAATTAATATTGTATTCCTAAAATGAATAAGAAACTAAGAAAATTTGCAGGACATGTTTTTACCAGTTCTTAAAGTAATTAAACGAGAAACGTATAGTTATTATGTTGGTAAGAGATAAAATTTCAAAATGGGGACTTGGTCGAGTAGAGAAAGTGCTGAGTTCATTAGAATAATGAAGTTAGTTTGCACAGCTAAATTATTGTGCGGAGTTTCAATCAATTTTATTGCTTCGCGCCCATTGTTACAAATAGAGTCGCCTTGGCTGCTGAGGTTGACTTTAACAGTAAATTCCAGAATAAAGTAGAAACTTGGTTTAAATCTGTAATTTGAAGTTGCACTAGAAATTTCAACGTATCTTTTTATCTTTTTTCTTTTTTTTTTCTCCCTGCCAAAATTTTTTTTCTTGGCACCACACAGACATCTAACTGTAACGACGTTCTTTTCAGATGTCAGAAAATAAGCGGAACTTTTTTTTGTGTTCTAATTAACAAGGAAGTCATAAAATTAGCAGCAGAGAGAGACTGCAAAAGATGGCGTAATCATAAAATCTCCCCCCTCCCCCTCTAAGGATTAATCCCTTTCCATATCACTCATTTTAATAATCGTTTTTAAAGTTAAAGGACTTTTAAATGAATTCAGTCATTTGTAATGAGGTAGTTTAGAAGATTACTTATCATTACTAATTTTTAAGATCAAGCTTTAAAAAAAAATTAAATAATCTAATTTTATTCGCCCGATTTTGTTCCGTAAACATGGATATTTAAAATATTAAGCTTCTCGTATTTTTTTTATAATTAGTTAAAGAAGATCTATAATTTTAAAAGCAGATTTAGAATCTACGGAATTAATCTGGGGAAAAAAAAAACAACATTATTTTTTTTTCTTGTTGATAATAATAATAAACATTATCATTACTGTAAAAATGTACTAACGCACGTTAATTTCCTTGTCTAAATACTAACCTTGTTATAAATTAATCCCTTGATGCTATGCTAAACGCTAGCGGGGATTAATTACTCACCCCGTTTTATTCTTGATTTTATTTTGATGTCTTTGCAATTCAGGGGTCATTGATTTGTATGTTTGTCCGTTTTGTCTATTCGTCCCATTTCACTGAGCTTAGGTATGCTGGATAGGTGGAGCTGATGAGAGGCCAAAAAGCCTCGAAACAGCGCTGTCCTCCATTTCCAGCACTAATATCAAAAATAGCTCAGTGAATTTGTGTTTTGTTTTGTTTAGTTATGTGCGTTCTTTGGTTTTTACTGTAAAAATGTACTAACGCACGTTAATTTCCTTGTCTAAATAATAATAAACTTACAGAAAAAATAATCGATAAAATTCGTGTTTTTTTAATCTCAAACCAGGAAGAATTTCAGATTTATTTTTCTATTTACGATTACTTTCTAAACAAGATATTGCGGTTAATAAAAATAATTGTAATTTTCCTCTTCATGGTTATTTATCACTTAAGTTTTTGTGAGAATCTTCTCGAATAGTTGGATGTGTTCGAGAGGTCTACTTCTGAATACTTCGTTCCTATCCAGAAAATAATTTCGTAAATTCAGAGTAACTTCCAGAACAGTGTTCTAGAAACTTCTGGTAAGCCACCAGGTTGTCTGAGTAACGTTCTTGTAAGGTAACGGTTCAATGTATAAACCATTGAAGTTATTGAAATAAAATTGTATTGACCTTTGAAAAAAAAAATCGATGCATAGACGAAAAAACAAACCTGTTTCTGTTGTCACAAAATGATCTTACCAAGATTGGTAACATTACCTTATATTGGTTTATCTTTCTGCAGGAGAACAAACCTTTATTTTCTAAATTTACAATTACCTGGAAGACCGTCCTTTGCTCGGTAAAATAAAAGCGAAAATAAGTATAAAACACTGTAGACAAGCACCTGGTTAGTTGACCCTCTTCGCGGAGAAATGAACGGAACACATGCGACAAAAGTCTTTTAACTTAGCTTTCGCTAATAGAACTATTGTTTATCGTCTATTTTTTCCTCCTATCACCTTCCCCTTCTCAAAGTTCAGATTGAACAAACTGTGTGTGTGTGTGTGTGTGTGTATGTGTTTTTTTATATCGCTTGAATGTATTTTGTCTCTTTGGAAACTCTCTTAAATAATCTGTACGCTGTGTGCATAGATCGCCTTTGCTTCTTTGGGGGCTGGAACGCAGCCAAAACCCTATGTCTTAAGATTTTCCTTCTTTTTTTTTAAAGAAAAAAAAAAAAAAAAAACTGCAATGACTTCGAATTGTTGTATGATAAGATGGCTGCCACAAAAGACCAGCATTGAGTTGGAGAACACAAAACTTTAAAGCTGTCTTTCTACGAGAAATTGGCCTTTTTTTTTTCTTTTTTCTTTTCTCGCTTATTTAGAAATGAAAAGAATGTAAAAGAAAGGTTTTATTTCTTGTTGTTCAAAGCTTTTATTCAGCGATTTGGACTGTATTGACGTCAGTCTTCTTGGAGAATTTTTTTTTTATTTTCTTCATTTCCGAAAATGAAAGAAAAGAATCTTTAATTAAGTCTTACTTCTATGATTTCCGAGATATTTGGTAAACAGGAAAGTTGTTGTTGTCATGCAGTTTTTTTTTTTTAAATGCCAGTTGTATCAGTTTATAAAAACAAATTAATTCTGCATATTTAGTTTAACTATGGTCTCTGATCTTGTTATGTCTAAATTACAATATAGCAAACTATTAATTTAAGTTAGTTAGCAACAACTGTAAACATAAATAAGCAGACCTAGGGAAACAGAAAAGTGTAGTAAAACTAATGGTAAGCCAACAGTAGGCCGAGTTTCTGGGATGAACTGTTATGAATTGACTGATAGGCTAACCGTCGGGCGATCTTGCGGACAAAATAAGTTCACAGTCGTAACTCAATTCATTTAAACGTTTAGAAAATCACACCCCCCCCCCCCCCCAGTATAAATGAGAAACATTTCTAAAAATGAATACCGAAAACATCTACTATAAGTCATTAAAAATTATTAAAAATTTTAATATATATAGCAATAAAATTGTTCTTCAACAAAACAAAAACAGCTAAAGGGTTGGGGAGGGTTAGAAACTTGATAATGCTTCAATTTAAAGTAGAGTTTATTTCTCAATTTATCAATAATGTCTTAAAAAGGTTAATTGATCATTCTTGAAAGAGAATGAGGCTCCCGCGATCGCAATATGAAGGTCAGAAGACCAGATCACCCTCGCGGGAGGGAAACGTAGTCTGACAGACGTAAACCTTAGGACCAAAAAGGTAAAATGAGAAAAAAAGCCTCAACCACAAAAGGATTTCCTGCATTTTCATTTTCGGCATCTTAAATTCTCTTTTTAAAAGCACAAATAATAAAATATGCAGTCTTTTAACCATATAACATCATACTACGAAGATTGGATGAAATATTTTTTTTTTCTTTTTTTGCGTAAATGATGATTTTTTCCTTTTTTTTTCTTTCCTCGCATCCTACATTAAGAATGCTTTATTTATTTAGTTTGTTATTTTACATCACGATTAGAGGGATAGGGAGACATAGAATTTGTTCATTCCACTTTCTTTCGTTAGTTTCTGTACTTAGGAAGAAACGGCGCTTCTTTCGTTAGTTTCTCTTGAATCTTTATTTTTCTTCGGCAAAGAGACACTCAGTTCCGGGAGGATTTCGTTTGGCTCTTCCTTGTCCGCCTTCTTTTCTTTTTTTTTTTCTTTTTAAATCGTCTTAAGGCGCTGTCATTCATGGCTGCCCATTCGCTAACGTGACTGCCATGAGTTGTCGTGCTGCTGCTGCTATAAGAAAAAGCCCAGAGCGTGGCATACTTTAAACGGGCGTAAATAATCCTTGTGAGCTATGACTCTCCGTCCTCCTGACCCTAGCCCTTGCGAAGGGGGGATATGCTCAAGTGAGATCGCGTTTGCATCCTCCGTAATAACGAGAAGCCCTTGACCCGTTCCTCCCCTGACCTCGGCGCCAAATTGAAACTTAAGATACATTGATACAGGCAGTCTTAAAAGAAACGGTTTTGAGTTATAGTAGCTAGTTACGAAACGTACAATAACGTAAGTATGCTCCTGATAAAGTTAATAGAAATTTGTTTTTATTTCTAAACTTTATATACTTATTGAAAAATGAATAGTTTTGTCCAATTTTTTTTTTTGCCATTATGTATAATTACAATCAGTTTTATAAGTTTCATTATCAGATTAATTCTCAGTACCTGGAAGACCGAGCTTTGCTTGGTAAAATAAAACGAAAATAAAGTAAGAATACTGTAGACAATAGCCTGGTACCCAGATCCCAGGTCAATCATTTACCCCTAAATGAGTTTTCCCGAAGTCGAGACCTAGCTAAATCGCTTTCTCGCAACCGAAAACGGTAGATTCACCCCGTTTGATTAAAATACTTTGGCCCGTTTACAAGATAAAACTTACAAGAATTGCTTGCTTTATATTACGTATTTGACAGATTTGAACAGAATTCCCTCGTAGTTCTGTTGCTTTCTAGAGGGAGGATAACAGAGTTTCTATGATAAGTCGCAAGCTCTGCTGCTACCTTCGTAACAGCTTCTGTATTATTAAGTTAGATTTAACTCAACGTTTCTTCAGATATTTTTATCAGCCAATATGAAAATGAGGCTTACCAAATTAAGTTTATATATATATTGTATGTCGTGCCCAATAATTTTTGAACCTCAGGATGAATCCTCTTAAAACAAGGCATACATATTTACAAGGCGCACTACAGTGCTCTCACTTAAAGTTGAAACTCCCAGAATGCAAAACAGATTATAGATTGTCCTTTCCTGGCCGTTCGCTAACATTGAAATAGAAGAGAAGCGACCTCTTCTATTTCAATGTTAGCGAACGGCCAGGAAAGGACAATCTATAATCTGCTTTGCATTCTGGGAGTTTCAACTTTCAGCGCGAGCACTGTAGTCTTTATATTTGACGTATTTTCCTAGTAGATCTTTGATCGAGAAATGAGCACGTGAAAGTGACGAAAATTTCCCTAGAAAAAACATTAGAACCGAAATTTCGGAATTTCTATCTTAAAACCAATGGATATTAATCTGCCCTTCAATCCTCGTAGCACAAGCTGTAATTGAAGTAAAAGAAGCTGATTTACTTTTTTTTTTTATTATTTAAGAAATTGGAAATATTCTACAGTTTGTATTCAGTTACTGTAGTTCAGAAGTGAATGAAAGACTTTCGTTTTCATGATTTAAAATAAATAATAATAATGCTGTTCTCTTGTGAATCTCCATACAGTTAAGACACAGCCACAGAGAGACTCGATTAAGCGGAGTTGGCGGAGTAATACATAAAATGACAGCGTCGTGACGTTGAGATCACAACTGCTGTGAACGACATTAATTATTCTGGTGTTCGGGATGAATTTCAACCTTTGAAATACACAATTTCCATTTCACTTGCAGTTGCTTACAAAAATAAAAATCTTTATCATCTAACCTTAACTGTTTCGAATAAACGGTTTTAAAAATATCGTATAAAATCAACGTTCCTAAAAATGTTTGGTTTTTATTTATTGTAATTCTTTTCTTATATTTTAAAACAATACAAATGAAAAATTTCCTTTTTTTCCCTTTTAATTTAAAACATCTTCTTAACTCCAATAGTTTTTTTCTGAAAAACAATATTATTATTTAATTTCACATTTTATTTATTCAAGTTGTTTAAATGCAATGAATTTAAATATACCAAAGCTTGCGTAAATTAGTGGATTACCGAAAGGAATAATATTTATTGTTAGAATATCAGTGAAGATCCATTATTGACAAAAGTTGACTTAGAAATAAAAAGTATTGTAATATATTGTTAAAATAGATAAACAAGCACAGCAGTTAGGGCCAAAGTGATGTTGGGTAAAGTAGGACAGACAGAATCACGGAATTTAGCAGATCTATGCTTTTATTTTGAAGAAACCTGATAGTTTACTGTTCTCTCGAATTTTTGTAACGTGTAAATATACTTGATAATAGAAAACAATAACTTATTTACAAGATTATTTTCAACATTTATGAACAATTACAAGAGTGCTTTTGTTTTTTTTCAGTTTTTATTCTTTTATTTCCATTTTTAGTATTTTCTTACGAAATTCTGTTTGAAAAACTAGGACGTTTTTATTTTTTTTCTCCTTCCCCCGTTTTCGAGTTAATTATTTATTGCACGTAAAATCTAAACTTCCATGATAGGAGATCCTTTTTCGTTTAGTCCCCCCAAGGCTCGTAGATCGAAAAACCCGATCCGTTTCCAGAGGACGATGACGACATTCGCATAAATCAACGGAAGACATTTTTTTTTTATTATGTCTGAATTTGAATCTTCGTAATGTGTGGAGTGATTTTTAAAAGAGATATTTCCGGTTTTAGTTTTTATAGAATTACGTTTAATATTAACAGGTGCACGGCAAGTGAAATTGTCGTCCACCTGGTTTTATCTCCGGACGAAAGAGGACCTAATTATGTAACCACGTGTGTTTTTCCCGTAACAAAATTTTGAGTCAGCGAATGACTCTTCTTGATAAGTCGATATGCATGTTTACGGAGCAGGAACCATCTGATTTGAGGAACTTCTTTATTTTGTGTATCTTCGGGAATGAATCCAAATTTGAATTTGAGGTAAAGACAGCGAACACCGTTGGAGCTACAGTATCACGCGCACCAGTGCTTCATTGTTGCTCACGCTTCGATGTGATCAATTGATAGTTTGCAAAAATTTGTGATTTAATCAGTTTTCAGCATTTGGCAAATTGAAGATAGATTGTTGGTAATTTGCAGATAAGTACTGTTCGTTTTGAAAAGGCAGAACCACCACTGGCGGACGATTCTACTCCTCAAAGGGGTGATACGCTGAGTTGGGCACTTTCTTAAGAAATTCTTTTGGACATTTTCGCTTTTAAGAAAAAAATAACAGAGGAGCATTTTTGCAATAGTATTTATTGTTTCCATAATTCTTTCACGAAAAGCGCAAATAGAAACCAGCTACTAGTAAACTAACACTATAAAAAGTAAACATCCCCTCTTTATTTCTCCTCGCCCCTATTTTGAAGAAATCGAGGGAGACCTGACGCATGTGCAACAGCGTTGATGGCTCTCGTAAACAAAACCGAACAGTAGATCAACTTTTCCTAATCTACATTACTAAAATCTTTTATTTCTCCGTCTGTCCGGCGCAATTTCCTTTTGAGAATGGAAAATAGAAATAATTTTTACAATGAAACGTCCGCGACGGGAATTGAACCTGCAGCCTTCTGATCCGAAGACAGACGTCTTATCCATTAAGGCCACGGGAACTTCAACTCACTTTATATTGTTTTTTGACTTATGTCTTCTTCCCCTTCCCCCCATCAATAATGAATGTATTCAACCTTTTTTTTTTTAATCTCAAGATTGTTTATTTATTCCGATCCGTCTATTTATTTGTAATTCGAAAATGACAATTAGAACTGTAATTGTCGAAACGTTGCAATATTTTAAATATAATATTCTTACTAAACCAAATTCTATGTGAAAAACAAGCGCGTGTACACGGGGGATGGTCTAGTTATTAAAAAAATAAAACCCCAAGATTTTCAGTAGTTTCTAAATTCTTTGAGGAACTTCCTGTATTTCGGAAATCCTTCTGATAGAAATAAGCATCCTGTTTTAGGCCTTTTTTTTTTTAATCTATGTATTTTTTTTTAGTGAACTACGATCGAAACGAGTCCAGCAAGTGGGCGAATTGGGATCAACTCCGAAACCTCTTTACCGATTTAAAATTCATAGAAAGTCGTTGAATCCTATTACAGACATAGTATATCCGAACGAAGAGTTACAAGATATAATAACGGCGTTAAACATCACTAAGGGACTTTTACTGAAGGTTTTGTTAATTCCAAAGTCGTTTCCACTCCGTTTTTCTTTTCCCGCTATTCTTGGCAGCAAATTAGCAACACTAATTTACGCTTCTACTTCTAGAAGTATTTAAGAATTTCAGACCTTAAAAGTATTTTTTAAAGTTGCTACAGACAGATCCGATACATGATACGCCGAAATAGCTCTGTCCTGGGATGCTTAGAAGATTTGAATCTTAATGCTTTCAGGAGGAGAATCATGCTGTAAAATTTCTAACCGATCAGTGTTGTAGATCAGTAAAGGAATAACAAGGTAGAAAGTTCTGGAGAAATAATTTAAAGATACATTAATGTAACAACTCAAAAATCCCTAATATATAATTTTTCAATAATTTATATTCTTCCATTTTTTTTTTTTTTTTGTTGCTTGTTAATTTTTTAAGTAATTTCAGTTAATTTGATAGAAAAATTATCAAATTAGCTGAAATAAGATCAGAATAGCGCTTTTGTTATAATTCTGACAAGCTACTACAATATTTTCATGAATTAAAACTAATAAAAGTCTTGTTAGAAATCTATATTAATGCGAAACCACTAAAATGCAAGATCAGTGATTTTTTCTCTTTATGTTCTCCAGTCCCATTAGGTGCTGTATTATAGATGCTGGAAATTTGATATATCTCATTAAGATTAATACAAAAAAAATCAGTAATAATAAATTTACAAAATTTTAATCTATTATCTCACATAGAAATCGTCTGTTTACTTTTAATATTAATATAATATTAAAATTTAGAAAATCTTTTTAATTTTATTATTTATTATATCATAAGCCAGTTGATTTTTAATTGCTTTTATGCTTCCAATATTGTAATTATCCCAGTTTAGCTGACCAAAAAGTTTAGAATAAATATAGTCACTTATTCTAAAACCAAAATTACTTTTAATTTTAGGTATTTCAAAAGCTTTTAACCAATTTGATCTATTTGAGATATAATTTTCTTTTATATTTTTATATTTATAAATATTTTTCAGAATAATTTTTTAAATAAATTTTTCTTCAATATTTACAATTTTATATTTGGTTCTTATTTTTAATTTATTTTCCATGCTTTGATACTTAAAATTAGGAAAAATATTATTAATAATTTTGTATATCAATCTATTTATATTATGTAACTGATGTTCAGTTAGGAAGCACCAACATTCGAAACCATAATTTAAGCATGATTGAAACCATGATTGAAAAAGGAATTCACCAACAGTTATTCATAGAAAGACTGATAGCTTTTCCAATCTTGAATAAGAGTAGGTTTTCTTTTTTCCACTAGTGTCTAATAACGCAAGCACTGAAAGCGATCCTGTAACGTAATCTCTAACATTAACGTAATGTGAGTGTACAGTAATTTGATTGAACGCATTCTTATAGATACAGAATATGTTATATACTTTGATATTCCATTTCATAACATCCGTAATGATTATTGTTATTTATAATCACTTAAATATAATTATTTTTTTTCTTGTTTTAAAGTTGCATGCGGATATAACGGTATCTGGCTTCCAGATGGTTCCAGACCTCAATCAATCAGTAGCTGTGTTTAGTTTTCGAAGAGAAATCTGTTTCATTAACAATAATGGAAGCGCTTCGCTCTGCTTTTGAGGGTTAAAGGGGCCATTGACACCATAAAACTATCTTTATATCTGCTGCATCTGGTATTGAACAAAAATACAATGCACGATGTAAAACGAAACCTCTAGGGAAAGAAAAAAAAAAACATATGAAATCTACTTTTAATAATATTGCAGAAAACAGAAACGGAGTGGATAAAATACGAAAAAAAAAATATAAAATTTGTCGTGTGGAATTAAAATTTTTTCACTTAACTTTTTTTTTGTGTGTATGTGTATATGTCCTTTTTAAAATACCGAATTTTGAATCACCCTGTAAATATAAAAAGCCGGACAAATGTGGAATTTATTAAAAAACCAACTCACACACCAGATTACAGTTTTTACAAGGATACGGCCAATTAAAAATGAGATTAAGATTAATGAAATAGACAATTGTAATTAACTTTAATTATAAAATACAAAGTTTGTAATGACTTTAAATGACCTTTATTTGCTTGATTAACAGTCACTCTTACAGCGATTCGACTGAAAAGTAAAGTTATAGGAAATTAAAGCGAATCGAAAAAAAAACTGAAGATAGATGAATTTACTGTGTATTTTACTGTGAAAAGTTTTAACACCTAACACAAAGCAGAAAGTTTGTTTATTGGGAAAAAAAAAAAAAAAAAAAAGTTTGCATCTACGAATACGTCGTAGTTGGTTCAACTACGACGCTGTTCATATATTTGTTTTCAGAAATCTATAAAATATGAATATCGATTGCCTCTTACAATCGAATAAGTGCAGTAACTATTTTATCCCATAAGATTAATCTTCTAAAATTCATTAAATGTTGATAACAACTAGACTTTCGACAATTTCTATTATCGCATTATAGAAAATTTCATATAATGTAAATCTGTGGCTTGTCTCAGCATTGACAAGGCCCATACTGAAGGATTCGTGTACCATACTTTAAACGAATTTGTATTTTCATTAAATAATCATAAATATAAACTTTCGTTAATTGCTAGTTTTTCTATTTGATGTACATATTCAAAATGAATAAAAATCATTGAATTTTTTTTTCTTGTTTACTTTGCTTGCATACATCACATAGTGTCTTTGGGGAGACAGAGAGAATCTCATTGAAGTCATTGCTTGTGTTTTGCTGTTATTACGTCATAATTGGTTTCAGATGTTCTGCTGGCAGCAGTTCGCTGCTTTTTCAGTGAATAGCTTCCTTTGTGAATTCGTATTGCGTCAGTGTTAAAGTGACCACCGGATAATTCATATAAGAGCTGGCTTCTAAAAATATCCGCAATTTATCACTGAGTTTTATTGGAATTAAATTAGTTTTGTATTATTTGCTTTTAAATCAACAAAATACGCGTGCAATTAATTATTCAGTGAAAATAATTTATAGTGCTTTTATGTTTCTGATTTTAATAGTAGATTTGCAATATCGCTCATCTTTATCTAAAATACGTCGAGATCAGCGTTTTGAATTGTCTTGCTCAAGTTTAGAGCGCCATTTTGAATGTATTAAATTTTAGACACTTTTTTTTTTTTGTTCCCCAGATTTTAGTTTCTAAATCAATGGTTTTCAAAGTTTTTTTTGCTTCGCGACCCACTGTAAACAAAATCTTCCTAGTGCATTTCGTGTGCAAACTTAAAAATATATTAAACTATGTTTTATTTTACTTTAAATTATGAATAAAGTAACTGAAACTATAGAAAAGTATTATTTGCCATACGGTCGTGCTTGTTAACTGATCATGTGTGTAAATAAATCTCTACACAAATGGGTTTCTTGTCATTTTCAAAATATATTTTCATAATATTCGCAGCAAACTAGCCTTCTCTTGTGCGCACCATTGTACCCCTTACGGTTTGAGCATCACTGTTCTACAGCAACGGCTAAACAGTGTGGCAATGCACTACATAAATTTTGTAAATATTTATTTTTGCTGTATGAAGGCGTATTTACTAAAAATTAAATAATAATAATAATAATAATAAAACGAAACAGCGAATTATTTTGTTGTTTAGTATTCTTGGTTTTCCTTGCGATTTCTTTTTCCTTAAATATTCATTGCTGTTATTCCTCATCAGCTAGGCTTAGTTGTTGTCTAATGTCTCTAAATTTAGTAATGGTAGTAATTGAAATTGTAAAGCGTTTTCCTGCGAGTATAGAACAGGAGTACAGAGAAAATAAGTTGTTTGAGTTTGTATACTATTTCCCTCAAAGCCATAAAAATAGCCAAGTGAAATTTCCCAACAACGCATTTTTGTGGCTCCTGCAAAACACTTGTTTCCCAGTTTTTTTTTTTTTTTTTCCATTATATTTTTCTGTGTGCTGATATTTAACTGTGTTAAATTTCTTTTTTTGTGAAATGCCACTGGATCATTCACTTTCACAAACATTTATTTTGACCCTGGATATTCATTGAATAAAAGAAAGAAGAGTCCTTTCATTATAAATTAATGACATATGAGTGCACAGATACATTCAAAAGAGCTATTTTCACATTCATTTATTTGTATACAATAAAAAAAAAAACCAAAAAAAAAAACCGAAAAACTAAAATTAAAATTCTTTAATCCAACTTCTGTCTAAATTAGTCTTGTAGTTTATTTATTTATTTATTTATTTTTTATTGACTTCGTAACTTTCAGTAATTGAGAAACCCCGTATATTTGCTCTGTTTAATCTTTTCTTCTTTCATTTGCGCATTCCGATATTTAATGATTAATAAAACATCTACGCAAAGTATATTACGCAGTTACTTTGTTTGGATAGGATTGGAAACGAGCTCCTCAGACCTTGAGGTGAATCAGTGAGTGCGTGTAAATTTGTTCTTCAGCGGTCGATATACCTCCACACTAACATGGCTTCGACTGATGCGACCGTGATGTTCGGGCTTCACCGGCGCACATTTATCAGAATCCTTATCATTTAGGTTCTGTTATTCTCAAGATATCTACAAGCAGCACAACCGCTCGATTCTGAAATGACAGTTCTAACAAGCTTGTTGAGTTTTCGTGATATCTTATTCAGTTTTAGCTTTAGTATCCTAGCAGTGGTCTCATTAAATCAGTCTGTCTGTGTCTTCCCCAATAACCTTTGAAGTGCTGCTACTTCTTGAATCGTGTGGTATTCACGTTTATTTAATGACTACAGACTATTTATATTTGATGTATTTTCCGAGCGGATTCTAATCAAGAGCCTTGCACGAAAAGATGACAAAAATTTCCTGAAAAGCTTTAGATATATCCAGAAACAGTGGATATTAATCCTTTTAGCTAGTTCATTAATTTGCGCGCTTTTGATAACATTAAAATTAATCGACTTTAGACTATTTAAATAAATATGCGGATTATTGAAAATTTGTACTATTTGAACTGTAATAATAATAACACAACACGCATAGTTAGGAAATTTATGGACATAACCATATAAATAAATAACGTTTTTTTTTTTTTTAAAAAAATGATTTTAATGTTGGGATACTCGACCCTGTTCCTAAACTGGAAAATTATTCTTGAAACAAACAAGGTAGCAGCAGCAATCCCAGTAGCGATCGCATAATACCCCACGGCTTCTATACAGAGAGAATGTTAAAATCTCGGGAACTTTACAACTTCAAAACACCACAAAAAAAGAAAAAAAATAGCAGCTCTCCATAGATTTGGGAGATCCCATTCTAATAAATATAGGCCAATCAATGAATTTCTCTCGACACAACCATTAGGAATTTGATTTGTGTCTTTACAGTATTGACTATGGACCAAAAAAAACGTGATTTCTTAATGTATTTATGTTCTTTGAACGCTTTATAATACTTTATTCAGTTGCAGTATTTTGTAAAAAAATGTTTTTAAAATCCATTTGATTTGGAAAGAAGAACCACATATTTTCGTTCAGTTGAACCGTAATAATTAGTAATTATTTGTTGAAATAACTCTTTCAATTAAAGTTAATACATTTTTACCTTGTGTGTGCGTTGCAAAGTTAACTGATTTTTTTTTTCGGGGCGATTTGTGAAAAGAAATAGTCCCCATGTTGGAAACAACACACAAAAAAAGAAAGGTTTAGGTTGTTGTTGTCTGAACGCGTGAGTGTCGTCATTCTCCATTAATTGCTAATAAGATTTGCACACCCTGGTCTTTTTAAGGACCTCCTCCACCTTGAAATGTTCTTGGAGTTCGTACAGGCGCCACACAAGCATAAAATGTTCGTTCATTGTTGGCTTACTTAAAGTTCCCACTGGGTTTAACATCAGCATTTTATGCTAATACACGGAATGGTAAAAAAAGAAAAACATCCCATCTAGTTTTCTGAATTAATATCTGTTAGATACTTTTTTTTAACATCGGAAAATTATTAGCAACTGAATAGAATGGAATAGTAATTTACAGGTCGTAATAATTACACCAATTTATCTCATTAAGGTAACGATCAGTTTTAGGGCATTGGCTTTTGTTTAATTTCTCTTAAATTTTATTTTACTTTCTTGAAATGAAATAGTTTCAGAAAGAGCTGTTTATACATGGATTTATTGGTATGTAAAAGTTAATGGCTGAACGCACTATCACGTTTACGTTTCCGTCTATGTAAGTTAATCGTTTCTGTGACGTAGTTACGTCTTCGAGGTCATCATTTTCCGGAATCAACGAAAACCCTTACGTTTGTACCTTGATAACGTAACTACGTCAGTAAAGCAATTAACGTACATTTACAAAAACGTAAACGTAACAGTGCGTTCAGCTCTTTATATTTTCACATTTATCAAGAAAACGTTTGAATTTCTGTAATTTTAATTAACTACTACTAATTATAAACTAGACAATTTTACACGAGGGACAAATAAGCGTTCGGTAGGTGATTTCGAGATAGGATCTAGTTTTACTGATAAAATGAAGCGATTATATTGAATAACTTATCTCTGATCTGAATCACATCAACACGCGGGAAACCGTTTGCAGACATTTTTTTTTCAGTCTTTTCAATTTTATTTTTAATAAATGATAAATTTGGTTTAAGTTGTTCCAGGTAAAAACAGACACTTTACACAGCCTCCAAGTAGGTCAGAATGTTTTGAAATATTTTCGTAATCTGATATTAATTTGCTTTTTAGTTTTGCTGTTCCGTCTCAGTGGTTGATTCTATATTGAAATATGCTTTCAATGCCATTTCCATATGAGTATATCTTCGTCTTCACGCCTAGGACTCTCCTATTTTCAGGCGATCTGATAGCGCTTATTTTCATTCCTTGATTTCAGGTGGGCGGGATTCCTTATGCGCCATTCATTCGCTTCCAGCAGCCACACCTCGCCTCCTTCATTTCTTTCCTAATTTTACCTGCAATAACAAGCGGTCGGCTCGTTGCTGCTGTGTAGCTATGGCGCTGCCAAGTTTATTTTTTTATTTGGTTTCCGCAGTTTGTTACTATTTGAAGGAGCTTGGGATTACTTATGTTTTTTTTTTTGTTTTTTTTTTCTGAATATTTTCCTATATTTTCCTTAATCTAATTTCAGGTTTTGTCTAAGAACAAGTTTGAAAAATCTGTCTCTTAACGAAAAGTTTTACGGAAATGTAAACTACCGTATTTACTCGCGTATTTCCCCATACATGTAGACTTTATATTTTTTGAAGTTAAATAATAAAATAAGCGAAATAAAACAATTATTTCGCTCCTTTTTTCGAGAATAATCCTCTTTTCGAGATCTCCTCTTTTCGAGAATAATCCAGAGTCGAGTCGTATCATGAAAATACCACAATGTGAAACCAGTAATTTAATTCTGCTTTTGTACTATTTTTAGGAATCGAGAGTTGAGTATTTCGCCGAAAACTAATATTTTTCCTTTCCAATGATTCTTCACATTCCTGATTATTGTTCTCTTTAGACATTACATTGTTTTTGTTAAACGACTGCCGTTCAGGCACAGCCTCGTGGTCAAGGCGGAGGCCTGCCATGGCTGACACATCTGAACCTGGGTTCGAATCCCGCGTCGGCATCGACGTGACTTTCTTCTGCTGTGTTTCGTCTGTTTCTGCGGGTATCATCTGAGCTTCCTCCTACGGTTTATCCTGGGCAACGATTCTTCGGCTAAAAACTCATAACTAGCCTCTTGTCGGGCACTCGGAAAAGAAAGAAAGAATTAAACGATCAAATTCAGTGAAATACGTCAAATAATAAACGCACTAATTACAATGTAGATAGTAGAGAGTCATTTCAGAGAGACGAAGCATCTAAACTGGGGTTGTATCTTCTCCCTCAACCTGTATGGCCACGATGGCTGCTATTTGCCCATAACAACAGTTCAATTTCAATTCTACCGTTTGATCTAGTTGGAGTAAAGTCATACTTAAGGGATAACCAATTTAATTTTGTACAGAAAATTTATTGCAGTAATTTGAAATTATCAAATTACTGTAATAAATTTTCTGTACAAAATTAAATTGGTTATCCCTTATATATATAGCAAATATTTATGTTCTATCTATATTAGAAAATTAATCGATTTGTGAAATGCTTTGATATGAAATTTCATAAAATCCAAATTTATAAGAAGATCTCCGTTTTACAAGGAAAAAGGCAAAGATAGTAGATGGATGTCTAATCCTAGATCACATTTTTTTGGGGGAAGAAAGGATATACTGTATATATAGAGATCTGTGATAAAGATCTTCACGCTTCATATATATTGTATATATATATATATATAATAAAAAAACAACAACAACAACAACAAACTTAATAACTGAAAACGAAAAAGAGAAAAGAAAAAAAGAACAAATCTGTGGACAATTGAAAGTTTACTATCGACAACTCTCTCTCATCTAAATTTATGAAGGAAGACCATCCACACATCTGAGACCAGCCCAACAATACGGGCAACAATTTCTCTCTATCCATTAATAATTTGTCCGAAACCCTTTACCTCAAGCATTTTATTATTAATTGTTTTCTTCTTCACGTTACAAATGACTTTGCCTTCCTTTGACAAATTAATAAATAATGTAATTGAAAACAATTCCAAGAATTCGTTTTCGGTGTGATTACAGATCTGTTTCTTCCTGTAGACTGACAAAGTAAATAAATAAATAAAATAACTATCAAGAGTTATGATTGGTAATAACTTTTGAAATAAAATGATTTTAATAACTAAAGCAAAATTAGTAATCTACTCAGAACAGCTAAGATTTAGTGCATAATTCATAAAAAATACGCTTTTATATTTATATATTTATATTGTGTATAAGACATTTTTAGCAGAATAAAGAATCAGTTTTTATACATTTGCATATTAATAAAGTTCTACACTTGTTTGGCCTGCCGTAAAACGGAAACGGAAGTTAGAGAAATTTTACAATTTTGCAACTTTCAAAATAATGTAGGCTACTCTTGAAAATTATTTTTAATTTTTTTGCCTTATGCTTAGAAATAATAAAAAAAGTTTTGAAAGATACTGTATTATTATTATTATTATTATTATCGTGTTTGTATGTTTCAAACCTTGGGTTTCCCCAGCAAAAACAATATGGCGGGTCAATGACCAAAGCACATACTGCCAAGTGTAAAGATGTGTGCAAGAATGATTAGGGATGTGTGCTTGTGTCCAAAAATTTCCTAACTATGCGTGTAGTATTGAGTACCACAGCCTTCTGCAGTTGTGCATAAGTGATTTTGTGAAGTCCTAGTGTGCTGAGACTGTGGTGCAATGTGTGAGGCACCAGACCAGTGGCAGACAGAACGATGGGTACAACACGTACTCGATCCTGCTTCCACTGCTTCTGGAGCTCGTGTGCTAGATCAGTGTATTTACTGATCTTGTCTGCGTGAGTTTTCTGCATGTTCTTGCTGATAGGCACTGCAATATCAATTAGATAGGTCTGTTTGTTGACCTTATCAACAAGTGTGATGTCTGGTCTGTTGTGATGTATGGTTTTGTCTGTGTGAATGGGGCGCTCCCAGTATAGTTTATGAACGTCGCTGATCCGCTACCCGCTGTTCGCTAAGCCCTAACGATGGATAGCGTGTGGTGAAAGCTTGGTGTAGTGCCTGTCTGTATCCTGTTAGTTGAGTACCTAACTTTGTAACAGTGAAGAAGTCGCGCATAAGATCCTGGTTCATCTGTGGTGACCATCGGATGCGCTGGCGTGGTTTCCCAGTCTTGGTGGTCGCCTGCTCTGGCACAGACGAAACACTTCCGACTGTTCGGGCTGGATGGTGTTGCCCGGGCATTGTGGTAGCCATACTACAGGATGGGGTGCCACTTTCTCCACCACCACCTGCGGGAGACTGTAGTATATTTTTCGAACGGAGGCCTCTGCCTAACCCCCGAACGCGGGTGACTTTATCCTGCGCCACACCCGATGCAGCATAATCTATATTAGAACGTGTTCTCATCATAAATGGTTGGACCCTTTAGCCTACCCTAAAGCTAGTGTAGTTCCCGCCCCCACCGCGAGGAGGTAGGTTATTATTATTATTATTATTATATAACACTAGAACCTGTTTGGTAGGGAATCTATTTTCCCGAATGGGACTGTACTTTAAATTTAAAGATAATAAATAAATAAATAAAAAACAAAATTTTTTCACTAATGTCAAAAAAATTTTTTTAAAAAAAATGATGAACTCCATATATTTATACTTAACATATTTTAAAAGTAGTTCAAAACATATCATTTAATTAGAATATCTTATTTTGAAAGTCTTTTTGCCAATCAATCCGTTGGCCTCCTAAGTTCAAATAGGCACATGATAGATAAAGTTACAGACACATCAAGGAGCTAAAGAATCAAGGAAATACTGTGAACTTAAAGCATTTTAACAATAAGCAAGTGGTTATACAGAGAATTAAATTAGAACATTAAATTAAAATACAGAAAATTAAATTAAATAGATATGTATTATCCGTGCGGTCAAAGATGAACCTCCCAGAATCCGTGACCGCAAGGATAATGATAGTTTTGATAATAGTTTTGTGAATATTATTTTAATATTCGAGGTTCGTTGTAAATAAATTTATTTTTAAGTTACGAAATTTGTTAATGTTAAAATGAAAGATTTGTAAAGAAATAACAATGTAATGTCACAGCAGTGATGTGAACAATGGAAGCACATGAGGGGATGCTTCAACAATTGATCTCCTTGGTGATAGAAAAAGATGGAAAAATGGTGAATGTGATGCTCAAAAAGACACGTATTTTTATAGAAGGAAACTTATAGTAACTCGGAATAGTAGAAAGGAAAATAAAGAATAACTCGAACTTCACAAGATTAATGAATAATAGAATGTGTGCACAATACAAAGATTTAAGCAAGTAAGAAAGAAATTAGTCATTAAGATTAGGATAGTGACCTGGATATGAGAGTTATCAGTGAAAACGAATATAAGTAAGAAAATTCTAGTAAGTAACTGTTATGAACAATTATATCGTGAAAGCTGCTGTGACTAGAATCCCTTTATATGAAGAAATAAGTATTTATAGACATCTTAATTTCATAACGATTCTACCCATTATCATTCACAATAAAGATATTAATTTTAATAACGTGTTCCAAAGTTTATTAAGAACTATTCTGCGAATTAAGATAGATCTTGACAAATATAAAAGTTAATTACGATAGTTACTCAAATTGGTATTTGTCAGTGCTTTTAACATTTACAAGTTATTATTATTATTATTTTTATTAAAAGGATAAGTAAGCGGGAGATTTGGAGATTCAAATATCTCGCGGAAAGATTGAAAAAGGTCTTTGTAAAGAGAGGAAAAAAGGGAAGTCTCTAAACGAAATGAAATCATAAGCCTGCCTTGAAATTATTTTTTTCCCCAATCAGATTTACATCTTTTTTGGTTGTAGGGAGGACAACCAGGACATCTGCCCTCGTAATCAACTTGGAGAACTGTTGAAAGATTAAAACTACAAAAATAAAAAAGCATTTCGAAATTATTTGATAACTTTTTTGATGTGATATTGAAGGAAAAAAAAATTATTATCATAAATTATATAATGACGTTTATGGGGGAGTGATATAGCTACCTAGAATGATAAAAATATTAATAAATATATTTAATGAAGTACTTATATATTGCTCAGTTGTTTCGTAACGATGAAGAAAATTCTCGAAAAATTGTAAATTCTCGAGTTTTTATTTACAGTAAAACCTTTCAAATCCGGCCTAATGTGGCGCCCAATAGGCCGGATTACAGAAAAGCCGGACTACCGAGCGTGTTCTTAAAATAACTCAATAGCTCAATTTTTGTAAGACATAATGCCAGGTTTAATTAATTTAACCCAATTTTCATAATTTTTCACTCAGAGTGTTTATTGAAAACAATACAAATAAAAAGTGTATTTTGTAATTACAGTAGTCTTATTTATTGTATACAGTACAATGATGCAAATGCGTTAAACTACATTTTAACAATGTACGTACTGTAAAATAAAACATATAAAAAAAAACATCTAGTCTCTTTAATTTAGATTCAAGAAATAACTCTTTAATTTAGTCATTAAAAAAAAAAAAATACTCAGGACCAGGCCGGATTACCGAGGGCCGGATTTGAGAGGTTTTTACTGTATTTATTTATTTATTTTTGTGACGGCACAATTAAGATTACTAATAACAATAACAATTGTTCTGTAATGATTTTAAAATTCTGACTTAAACTATATCTCTAGCCTTTATTTTAGGCTACACTTAAGAAAAAAAAAAACCTAACGAATGAAAAAAAGCAATTCAAATCCAAATTCGTTTTTATCGTAGACATAACTTAATTGCATTTTGTTGTCTTAAGGAAACCGTTGACGCTCGCTGCTTCATGTATAGCTTTCAAACTAAATATTTGCTGTCAAGTTGGTTGGTCCCTAATTTATTGTGAAACCCAATATATGTTCAATTATCGAAATGCGATATCTCTTAATCAAATTCATCCGTGTTCTTCCCAATCGTGTACAAAGATAGCTAGCAACACATTGCGACGCCATTACTGTACTTCTCCCTCTTGGCTTTTTTTTAGATGGTCGGGATTCTGCAACAGTTTCAGTTAGACATCGCGAAAATAAAAAGAAATACAGTGTTGACATTCGTCCTAATGGAATCACTTGAAAGCGAAGAGAAAAACTGCAAGAACCATGTTGAGCCTTCCTCGAGAAGATAAAAAATAAAGATAAAAAGAGAGAGACCCTAGAGAAGAGGGCTTGTTCCCAGTATTACTATGTTAACCTTGACGATAAAAAAAAAAATGTATTTTTTTTTTTTTTATTTCTTTTAACCAATTTTTGAAGCAATAAGAAAATAGTGTTAGATTTATAGAAATGTCAATAGAAGTCGTGTTGAACAGTTTTAAAAAAGCTATAGCTTGTTGGATTTAAAAAAAAATAAGTTGTAAATTTGAAAAAAAAAATAAAAAAAAATGAGCTGATTCGATGACTACATCTTTATTTACGAATTATACATGTAAGGAATGCGATAGCTGATGACAAGCTGTATTTTAAGCCATTATGAAGATCTATGAAGATCAAATGTTTTCATAGAATAATAACTATAGGAGCCAGTCTGTGACGCTGTGCATCTGTTCGTCACGTGCTGGGTAATCGGTTCCACACTTATTACGAGTGTACGAGTCATCGTAAATCTCAGCTTTATTTTTTTATTTTTTTCCCTTAATACATTCTTGAATACAATTTTAAAATTGTCGGATCTTCGTTTTAAATTTATGTTAAGTAATTACTGTATTTGCTTTGTAAAATAATTCTAGAGACAGATCTATTATAGACTCCATAGAATAGAAATTGTTATAAAATTTGGCGCCATCTAGCAAGAGGAAGGAACTTTAATGTTTAAATAATATCTAAATGAAAATAAAAAAATTGAACGATGTTTTATAGATAAATTGTCAGCTAAAGTAAATGAAAAAAGTAAATACAATTAGGCAGTTCTCCGCTCATTTTTCTGTGATTTTTTTTACATCTGCAGTTAAAAGTCCACCGCCATTTGTCTGCAAATTTTATGGAAACCATTGCTTCAAACTATCCACCATTAATTGCAGCGGACGTCTAGTGTGACTTTAAAGTGAGAATTCTGTTTCTTGTTTCGAAATATTCCTCTTTATATAATCAGAATATAGTGAAAAGATAGTTTTCCTTTCTTTTTTATCAGTATTATTAAATATTTAATATATCGAACTATTTTTTTTTTGTTCCTGTTCCATTATAGAGATTAAGGAATTTGAAATTAGATTGGATTAAAAAAATAAAGATTCTCTAATTTTCTCAAAAATATTTTCTTCAAGTCACAGGACCATTAAAACCTAATGGCAAAGTTTTGCAATTATTAAAGGACTTAATGCAAAACGGAGATTAAACTGCGCAGGCGTGGATTTTCCAAACATTGCACAGTGGGTCATTTGTCCAACCTAGCTGAACAAAACTAGTTATTGTGAATTCTTAATAAGTTTATTAAGATTCGTAAAAATTAAGGAAAAAAACTTACGAAGAGGGTAAGGAGTTAATATTGAATATTAATTAGCAACGATCGGACGCGATGATATATAACTAAATAAATAATAGAATAGAATTTATTTATTCAAAAAAACACCACTCAGGTGAACATAATACTTAAGTACAATGCACTATGTAAATGTATATCTTAGTATCAGAAAAGTACAGTAAAGATATATTAGTGCTTAATTAACATTGCAAAGATTAATAAACATTACTGAATGTATAACATTTTGATAAAAGCAGAAATTCAGGTTTCTGCATCAGTTAGTATTCTTTGCAAGGTCGTGTAATGTCATGGCAATATCAAATGTAAGGTTAGTTTATATCTATTGGATTCCAATTATATAAACAGTCATATGATAGACATTCTACCGACTCTGTTTTGTTGTTATTACATGTACTGTGTGTTAGATTATCTTACTTTACCAGATATCGTTAAAGTTGCCACAGACTAGTAAGAAATTGACTAGCAAGTTCTTCAATAAATGAAATTAATAACTGGCGTGGATAATGCTTGAGAGATTATAGGGAAGAAGATTATGGTTACTTGGTCTTTATAGCTTTTTTTGTTTTTGTTTTTATAACTTGTTTTGAATAACATTGACTGCTTAGAAGTAGGCGCTGGTCTACAACGGCTGCCTTTGCTTCGTTATCTGTCTGCTAATATCCTCTTTGCTGTGTCCTGGAACATAGAACAGTTCTTTGTTATTATGCGATGTGTTGATCCTAAGCCATATTTCCTGCACCATTGGCATTTTGCTGTTGTGTTTCTGCAATACTTGAGTTGAGAATGGAGAGTAGTAAATTAGTGTACAAATTTACATTCAGTGATTTGTTTTGCAAGTTTAAAGCCCACTTTGTTGCAAATTTGATTGCAGTGGTATATCCTAGCACTTCGGCTTGAAAGATGGTGGTATATCCTAGAAATTTGTATCTCAAACATAAATAAACTGGAGTTTTAGGAAATTTTCTTCCCTCAAAAAAGCTAATTTTTATAAATGCTCTGGTGTAATGATTGCTTGTTAATTATTGCTCTAAATTTTAACAAGCAGTAATTAACATTTAAGAGTCTAAAACCTTGGTTGTTTGGAATACTAAATTATTAAATAGATACGAGACTATAAAAACTAATGAGCTCTGGAAACTGAAACATCGCTTAAGGCGCTTCATGTTGATAGCTATATGAACGTGGACTTAACCATCTACGTTAACTAGATTATGTAAGTTAAATTCGACAGTTGAGTAAATATTTCATGTAACTATATCCCTGTTACAAGGTCTTTATTTTTTTTTTCTGACACAGTGGATTCAGTGCAAAAAATGTCATTGATTTTTAAGATTTCATACTCTTAGCAAAATAATTCCTAGATAAACTAATTTGTGCACACTTTTGTAGCGATAAACAGCGACTGTTGTAACCTTAAGTAGTAAAATAAAAGTATGAAAATTAAGTACATCTAAGTTACATCTTAATTTTGCCAACAATATACTTCACATTTAGAGTTCCTGTCAATTCCAAATATCTTATTAGTAATAATGAAATTTTAGATTACTTGATGTGGAATATTTACTTTATTATTTTTTAAGAACAATTGTACGATTGAATCCGGCAATTCAGATTGCGACCGTGCATTGAACTCTGTTTATGTGCCACTCTTTGACTCCGCATTGTTTCTCATGTTGTATGAACACCGTTCAGTTATCGGTCTGGAATGGTAAAAGATTTACTAACAATCATCACAACAGTTGGTTTAGAGTTTAGGCCTAATTTGGTTTTTGGATAATTTTAGAAAGTGTCTATTACAGTAAAACTAAGACACATTAACTCAGCTAAAAAAAAAAATATTTTAAATTATTTTTGTAAATATTGCTTACTGCTCAGTACATTTTATTATTATTTATCGGATTTCATTTATTTGACTTTGAATTACTTTTTACAAACTTGAATATTTAATTCGTTACTTCGCGTAATCAAAACCACACCCTGTCTTCAATGAATGTTATTGTCTGTCGTCTGTAAGAGTCTGATGCATAATTCTGGCAGACCTTCACCATTGGAAGCACGTTTCACAGCCACCTTGTCCAGAGCATTGCCTCCGTCTGGCCACTGTCAACATCCCTTTTCTTTCGAATTGCATAATTCTATTTCCTTATGAGTAGGTCCACCAAGATAAACACAGTGCTTGCTCTTTCTCTCTTCCCCAGTAACTGAATTGGGAAAGAATCTGGTTATCCAACCAAGGTCTTTGGTAGATCTTTAAGCAACGGGTTGCGGATGGCGATAATAAGACTCAGTTTAGCCAATTGGACGCTTTCAATGCTGTCACGCCATCTGTTGACTAAACTGGGTGTTTTTTTTTATGCTTTAATTCAGTTTGGATTGTTGACTCTTTCTCTCAAGCACTCCCGCTTCAACACTAACGAATCTGACAACAGTTTATAAGAATTAGCACAAGAGCAAATCGAATTACAATCTGCTTTGCATTGAAGAAAGAGTAATTGAACGAAGTTTGTAATCAACTCACCAATTTTTGTCTAGTTTTAGATATTTGATTAAGAAATTTGTTTTATTATTTTTATTGGATCACTGTTGTTGGTTTTTTAAGATTTTAAAAAAAGAAAAACAAAACAAAACAGGAAAGCATTTTATTTTTAAACGCTTGAAAAATTTTAACTGCAGACTATTCTTACTAGTATTTAAAATTAAGTTAGAAGTTTTACTGAGTACATCGTTTTGGAAAGTAGTTCTTTAATTTCATCTATGGAATAAGAGAGAGCTGTTTCGAGGTATCATCTCTCGTCAGCTGGGAAAGCCTAAAAGTTATCTCTCCCTGTAATCATTGTAAATTATGTTAAAGTTCACCACGGCTATTCTTCTGGATATTTCTCTCCATTGTATCTGTCCTGGAATGCTGAAAATGTTGAAAACTATTCCCCGCCAAGCCAAAGATTGACTCTGACCTTGAACTACACCCATGATCTCTTAATCATTCCAGGACTGAAGTTTGTCGAGATAAACCATTCACAATGGCGACTCTCAAGCGAGGCAAACCTAACAGAAGCCAAACACTTTCCCGCCATAAACACTGACATATACAATCGATTCAAATTCTACTATTGCGCCATCTGGTGTCCACGGTCGTTCTTTCGCTGGGAGGATTTTAGTTACGCTTGTAGCTCCAGACGTATGAAGAAAGCAGGGATGACAGAGTAGGAATTTTATGGTGAATTAATTGGGATTTAAAATCTTCAAAAACTATAGCCGAAATGAAACATCTAATAAGCGTAGTTCCTATAAAACCATTATATATCTCATCACGGAGAAAATTACTCCCGATTCTAAAGTTATTCTAATAACGCACGATGTTTATCAGTTTTTCTCAAGCTATTGATCGCGGATTCTTGGATGGCACATTGGTTGATTATGTTCGTTATTTTGAAAATGAAGATAGATCACCATTTTGCAGACAAAATAGAATAGATTGCCCAAAAAATACGAAGAACGCCGACATAAATATGATCATAGGCTTATAGTATCACTGATGGTAAATGTTTGTATTAACGCCAAGATCTCAATTTCGTTTTTCCGGCTTAAATTAATAGCTTTTAATTAGGTTCGGTTTTGGGAAAGAAAAAAAAAATTTTTCGGGGTCAACTTAGGTTTGAGAACTTTAAATGCTATTTTCTCGACATTGGTGATACTTGGGACCGAGCCGAAACTTGCTGTAGGTCATCCTAAAGGATGTCTATCTAGAGCAGGTGTCCTTTCGTCCCTGTCTCGAAAAAAAATTCCTTTCTATTATGGAGAGGAGACAGAATTCATTTTTGATTTTAGCTTATTACAATTATAAAAGTTGTAAAAGGGCAGAGGTCAAAAAGTTTTTCAGTTCGGTTTGTTTTTCATTTAGACCTTAGCCAAAAAAAATTCAGATTTAATAATACTGGAAGGATTGTATTCAGTAATATTTCACTGATTTTATTTGATAAAAATGAAGCAGTATTTTTTTTAGACCATTTTTTTTCTCCATTTAACTCTGAATTTTTGCGTTTAGATCCAAGGTAGTCAGTATTTGAAACATTTAGTTACATTTGCAGGCTTAGTTTCAATAATGTTTGGATGAATTAGTGCCGTTATTGTTATGTTTAGTAAATTAAATTTGTTTTATCGACACTATTATTCGTAAACATTAATCTTTGCATAAAAACAACCAAAAAAAAAAAATCGTTTGCCACCTTGAGACCTTGGAAGAAGACATGCAAATTAGCCATACAGTATAATACTATTATTGTTCTCGTGTGATAACAACTTTCCTCCTCCTCCGCAGTTTCTTCCTCTTCTCCAGGCACCCGGAAAAGATTCAACCTGTTTCGGTAGATGGAGAGAAAATTGAATAATAAAGGTAGCAGTCGTCACCTTGAAGGTGACTCGGATCAGCTTTTGATAAGAAGGCAGCGCCGTAGCTCTCTGTACTTTGGCGGCGCTAGGACCTCGTTCTGGCCGTGAATTGTTACGGTTGGGGATCGATCTGATTTCTGGTCGTTTCGTCCATATTTTTCTCATGCGTAAACCATTTTAAGCCCACGAACAGCAGTGAACTAAGTAAGGACGATCGTAAATATGATGTCTACTTTGAATAAAGCAGATCCCGATAAGTCGTAAAGGAGAACTAAATGCCCCTTTTTTTTCTTTTTTTAATCCTTTATGGAAAAAGGAAAGAGCGAGAATTCACGAGGTGTTTCTAAATTTTAAACTACCAATAGAAAGAATTTGAAATGTAAATTTGAAACATCGATTGATCTTCATGCATTGACTGAATTTTCGGTTCAGGTTTTTTTTTTTTTTTTTTTTTTAAAAAAGCGAGAAAAGAAAACAAAATAAAAATATAGATGCTTCAATTTTTATTTGAGATCCTGGATATAAAAAAAGTACTTCTATAAATAAAGGATATACATTGTAAACATATACTTATGAAGATTCGTTTCCATACTCAACCGAAATTTATATTTACCAATAAATATTTTTAAAATATTAAAGCCTAAATTAACAAGTCAAAACTTCATGAAACTTAAAATAATACCCCCTCCCCAAAAAAAAAAAATGAATCTGTAATCAGGATTTTATAATCATTGAAACTTGAAATTTTGAAGGTGTCCAAAGAATTAAACTATTGTTAACTTTTTTTAAACAAATATAAAATATTAAAGGAATCTTCTAGAATAGTAGATCAACATTACTTTTTTGGTAGAATTTTCAGTTTCTCGATACACTTTTTCGATTTTCGCTTACTGAAATTTTTTTAGAAACTTAAAGATATAATCACAGTTTATATAAATTTATGATTTTTGAAGTAAATTTTTTTAATGGTTCCTTGCTTTCCATAATCACGTTGAACAATGTTAACAACACAACGAAACTTAAGCACAATTTGATTGTATTCTTTCTTTCTTTCATTTCTGTATTCTTTATTCTTTCTTTTCTTTTTTCTATTTCATTCCTACATTAGTTCATGAGAAGCATTCAGATAACACTAATAACAAAATATAATTGTTTTATCATTAATATCTCAAATAGTAGGCAACAATAATAATAAAGGCATTTGTTGACAAAATCATTTACAAGCTTTTGAATATATATATATATATATATATATATATATATATATATA
>JAFIDM010003189.1:35667609-35694350 GCA_023159025.1 Thereuonema tuberculata | reverse complement strand
AATTAAAGCCTAAACTAAAATAAAAATCACTGACAATAATTAAAACTGTCCCTAACGAAGTCTTTCGCCATTAGCTTTTACAAAATAATTACTTTGAAATTATTTTTCTTAATTGACATTTCTTTTGTCTTTACAATGATAATAATATTAATATTCTAATATTTTAATAGTTATAATAAATCGACATATGAGTATTGTCACAATATATATATATATATATATATATATATATATATACGTTTTAAATTTGAAAATGGGCTTAATTTGAAATTGAACTTAGTAGCATTACAAAAAGAATTTTATTTAATTCGTTACAATAACAATAAAAAAATTGCAAACATCGCAGTAGAATATCACATCTATAATTATATAGTTTTCCAATTCTGTGTGTAATGAAAGATATCAAAAAGCTGCCCGGCAAGTCTCAAATGTACTGCAGCGCAGATGGAGGAGTGTCAGATGATCCAACTGATGAACGAAACTATCCTGCAGAGTTTCTTCACACACTCACATTTTCCGGCATGCCATCTCATCAGCTGGACCTGAAGAAAGGATCAATTCTGATGCTCCTTCGCAGTCTCAATCCAGAGAAAGTAATGGCACACGATTGGTCGTTAAGGAATGTCTTCGCAAATTATTCACGCAGTAGTTCTTTCGGAAAGCAACAGAGGTGATATCGTCACTATTCCCAGGCTTTTTCAACCGAGTAATGTCAATTTACCATTCAAATTGAAGCGCCGTCAGTTCGCAGTAATGCCCGCGTCAAGCCGTCCATCAAACAACTTCATTTATGTTCCTAGCAATGAATTCATTTTAATCGTCATAATATATGACTGACAAATATTCTAGTTTAACATATCGTACAGCTTATTTAAAAAAAAAAAAGCTTTCCTCGAATCCCTACATAATTTCACATTTTTTTTGAAAAGTCTGATCAAATCACGCGTCATCAAGAGTTATAATCTACCAACATTAGCAGTGAGCAAAATAATTCAACAAGGACAAGGCGGAAATTATTGATAGAAGTTACCAGAAAATAAGAAGTAGATGTAGCTGAAGAAAGACGATATTAAATAAGCTATTGTAAAAAAAAGTATTTTTATAAAAGAAATCATTATCAGAAGGAAAATTTCTCTTTAGAAATTGATTACTTTAATTCAAAATTCATTCATATGTGATGGAATTAAAAACATTCCTGTCTTGTGTTTATCAATGCAATTCATTACGCAAATCTGAAAGTCATGTCCGAACGCTTGAATGAATTGCCAATATTTATCCAATTACAAGCGCATTTCTGATGTTATTAACAGCCTTGCGTTCTTATTGTGGAGGTAATTTTATTCTGAGAAAAGAGGAAATTTTCATTTCTTAATGACTTACCTTTTGATATCACTTGGCGTGTATCATTGAGTTAGGCCTTTCCATCACGTGAACAGCAAAACGAACCGAGGGTGATCTTCACCATTCGAAATTTAATATTGTTCTATTAAACCCTAATGGAAGATGCTTCTTGCAAGGTGAATTGATAAAAGCCTGTCTCCAGGGTCCTTCTGCCGCTTATTAATTGGCTCATATGACGTCCTTTCAAACGCAGCGATCAATACCTTCCAATTGCAACATCAAAGCTCTGTGCTGACAAACTAAAAAAAGCAAAAATAGTTGAAAAAGATACATCGTGTCATTCTCTAACTGAAGAAAATCTATTTTTTTTAAATAAGTGTACAATTGGTGTGCGAATATTTGCATCACTATCTAACTTAGGAATTTGAATGAAGAAGTTACGATTATTGTTTGGGCTATGCTGCAAGACTTAAATAAATAAGATAACAATGATTTTCCATCATCCAACTTATTTTCTTCAGATTTTACGATAGTCATCATTTCCTCCACTGCACTAATGCTATCTGTATGGTACGATCCAAAATGACACTTAATATCTAGAAAAGCTTTTCTGAGTAACTTACAGTTATTACAGCGTTTTAAGAAGGTATATACTATCGACTCCTGACAGGAAGTTCTCCGTATCAGTTTAAATTCACCACTGTGAATATCTGTTAAGAAATTAGGGCTACAGTTAAACGACGATTATCCAGGACTCAATTATGTATGGTGTCCTCTGTAATACTTATATCCAAATTTATTTATCTATTAAGTTATCTATGTTTAAACGAATAAAAACCACGGAATTTCTATCTAATAAGTTTTTGAAAATATTCAGTTTTATATTTACCTACTACAAAAAAATGTTTTTATAGTTGTTTTGTGTGTGTGGTTTCACCAAACAAACGTAATAAGGGTTCAGACCATTTTTAAATTTTCCGGGACCCCCCCTCAGTTAAACTGATAATTGATGTTTCACTTGTTTCTAGGATAAATATATTCTAAGTTATCTTGATTTTATTTCGATTTAAATTTGGTTATGCCCCCCCCCCTTATGTCTCATTGAATTCATTGCCTTAATTAAATTGAATTCATTGCCCACCAATGAACCATCATCCTTTTTTCATTCTGTCGTGAAAACATAATTATGGTTTTATTTTCTTAATATTTATTTAGAACTCTAAAAAATAGTCTATTAATTTTTCTGAACTGTAGAAGAAATTCAAACATTTTGTTGTTAATCTTTTTTTTTTTTTTACTAAATTTTTTACTTTTTTTTTTGAAAGTGTTTGTTTTCTTCAACTTTGACATTTTATTTTGCAAGCATAATATTTATTTACGCCGTCACTACCTTAAAAAGAGTTTTGATATAACGTTTTTATTATTCTTATTTTTGTTTTTAATTTCTCAGTTCTTTGGCTTCAATATGAAAAAAAAAAATTAGCGAGAATGCGGATCTGGTGCCATTGAATTTCAATGTTTACTTAATGGAGAAATGAACGTAATCAGATGTCTGCCATTGGCTCTATCCTGGGCGATTTAATGAAGTTTCGTGTTTAGACGATCGCTCTGGAAAATAAAAACCGAATCCATTAACTAAATATTGATAAAAAAGTCGAGTGATTGGAGTAGCAGTCATCAGCATTGAGCGCCGTTTCATCACTTCCAATGCTTTCTTATTAAATTCTAAACAATATTACAGCAAGCAAGAGACAAATTATGCCAACGTTTGATATTTAGTAAAATGAAAGATGAGATGATTTTTTTTTTTTAAATCTTGAAATTGTACATTTCGAACAGTATTTCCCAAATTTTTCAACGCGCAGCTCCTTCTTTGCCATCGTGCCCAAATACTACCAATACAAAAGTGTGATAGATTTAATAATAGCTAATTTATTGTTCTATTAAACTTTAAAAAAAAAACGTAAATTGCTAGATTATTAAATAATCTTTAGAAGAAAGAAACAAAAATATAGCAATATACTGAAATTTTCTGTCGTAAATAATCTCTAATATGAAACAAATCTGTAATTATTTTGATAAGAATTTTAGAGATTTTTTATTTTTTTTTATTTTTTTTACAATCTAAACCGTAATTAAAACATCTTATATTCCTTTAATTCACGTTTTAAGAAATAATTTGTAAAATACATTATAAGTTCGTACATATTTGGAATTAAAATAACATAAATAAATAAAATATATTTTTAGTGATTAAAGATTTTAAATAACAACGAAAATATGTAGAGGAATAAATAAATAAATAAATAGTTTTGGTTTTTTTTTTGTTTTTTTTGCTGTATATTGTTTTTATCATCTGTTTATTTTCGTTAATAAGGAATGTGAAGGTAATGACGTTCTCTTCGAGTATTTTTATTTCAATGAATGGGAAACCAGTTTGGTTGTTGTCCATTGAGTAAAATCCTTTTCGCGATTTCGCAATGTATTGTTTACTATTGCGGCGCACGCGAGATCAGTCGTCTGTGGTTGATAATAGCTTTGAACTGTATTGAGGGGATAGACGTGTTAAAGAGGAATACGTGTTAAAGAGGAAATAACGTTAATTATCACGAGGCTGTTAATTATGTAATTATGTAACTTTGAATATCAGTAAGTTAATTATTGCTAGATGCTGAAAAAAAATTATCGTTTAAAAAATTATCACTTTTTTTTTATTTTATTTAATGAATTCCGGTTTGTAATTTATTGTAAACTAAATTATTAATTATACTATTACTGAATTTCCTTTTAATTATTTTCAAAATTAATAACAGAAAATATCTCAACTACATAGCTCCTCGTGGAACTATCAAAAATTTGTAAGCTATCGAGAGTAAAATAATAATATTTATTTATTTATTATAATTATTCAGGTGTAAGCGACGGGTTATCTGATATTACTTCATCTCGTTGGATGATGATCATAGAAGCCTCCATCACCTGTTCTACTTATCCCAAACTTGAAAATACTGGGGATGATGCTTTTAACCTATTTCGCAATTTTAAGAATATTTTTTTTTTTGTAATTTTTTTTTTCCCTCCTATTTTTTTTTAAGAGTAAATAAATAATAAAAATTATTAATCATTAAAAAGTAATTTAACGTGCAGAAAATCAATGAGAAATAGAAAGCAAATACCGCACATAAACAATCATTCACGCCTTTGAGTTTATCATCAAAGGGATTCGGGAACGGCCGTTTCGTCCCGTTTTTTGTTTATCGTTGTTTATTTTGTTCGGGAGTCTTTTTTTGGTAGCGAACGTGACCTCCCATAATTTTTCACGCCTTTTGGGTTTATCATTGTCGAGGAGGGTGGATCGGGCTGATGAGTCCTAAAAAGACCGAAACGGCCGTTCCCGATTTCCTATGATGATAAACTCAAAGGTGTGAATATTTATTTGTATGCAGTATTTGATTTCAATTTCTTAAAAATGATTAATGTTTATTGAAGAGAAACGTATTAAAAAGTATATTATAAATTTATTTTATAAATTCGTAGCACTAATGTTTTTATTTGGGTTATTAAATCTATTAGAAGATTGTTTTAATCAGTAGAGGCCATTTGACTGTCTAGTTGAGTGGGAGGGTGAATTATTACCTGCAAATGAGGTATTTAAAACTTGAAAGTGCATTTGGGAGACAAACGTTGATTGAATGCTGTAATTTTTGTACGCTGCTTTTGCGTGCCAGTATTATAATGGTTGGCTCGTTAAAACCAACCACATAAACGGCTGGCTATTCTGAGCAGAATGGCAATTAGGTGGTGCTTTGCTCTCTCTCTCTCTCCATCCCTGCTCGTCCTCTTCCCTCCCCTACTCCTACTTCTTCATCCCTCATCACATAAACTTCCCACCATTAGTCCCATTATTTACAAACGAATATGTGTGTGTGTATCTTCACTTGCCCACCGCCCACCGCCTTTTCGAAAGCCCTCTGAAGTCCCCCACTGGGGCTTTTAATAAAAAATAAAATGGAAATCTCCAACAATAAGCTAGAAGTGATTATCTCTTAAAGATTGCAAAAATTCTTACGAGACGTAAAATGAATATTCATGCTATGAAGAGCTGTTTGTTTATCTTGCGAACTTAGGTTTTGATCACGTGTTAATCCTTGCGAATGTTAATATATTCTGATATCTTGCCGTTTTAATTAAGGCAAAGATTTTAAGTTTTAAATGTGAATTTAAAATTAAAAGGAAAAAAAAAATCATTCTGCAATATTTTGTTAAAATTATTTAACTTTTATTAACTTATTTTAACTTTAAACAATACATCATAAATATCAGTCGTGTTATCCCATAATCAATACGTATATTCCTATACTCTGTAATAGATTGTAGTTAGTGATATTGGTACTTACTGATACTGAGAACTTAGATTCTTTTTACATTAAAAAAAAAAGTGAATTATTATTAATTAAATATATTATAAATGCCACGCTATCAATATAAGGATGAAAAGAAAAATTACATTTGTGAACCTACAGCTATCGGAGATAAGTAAAATTTCCTCACATTACTGAAAATGTACCATTATTAACTAAAAGATGGCTTCGTAGTCCTTTGAGCGTCTTTGCAACTAGCTTGTGACCCGCGATTTTCAGCCATCCATCCCTCGCTTAACGAAGACGTTACGCTCTAAAGAGCCCGTGGTACCTGAAATTGTCTAAGTGAGTGCTTATTCATAAAATTAACGTGCGTACAACAACATAAGAAAAAAAAATAAGAATAAAACGCACAAGGCTGAGAGTTCACTGGGAAATTGCGATACCGGGAACCCAAGATGGACCATTTCTGGTTTCCTGACCTTCGTCAGTTGGGTCCGCCCAGTATCTTACATTACAGTGAACTCGAGAGACATATAAAAAGAACAAAAGTAAAGTTATTTCCTATCTCAAAGTTTTGAGGCAATAATAAAAGTATAATTAAAAAATACTTTACACACAGTAATCTTAATGGCAATTAAAAAACAAAGTTGAAAAGATTAAAGAAACAGTAAGTAATGAAAAAAAGTGTATTTAATGCAGAGCATAGAATAGCAAAGGTATGTTGGGCTTTTTATAGACGATTGGGACCTAAATGTACTTCCGGTGTAAAGAATTGTCCGGAAGATCGACAATTTTTTTTGATAAATTACCGCTTTCTTAGGACAAAATAAATTGTTAAAGTATACAATACTTATCAATTTATTTTATGTAAAAATAAATCATGTATTTGTTTACTGAAAGTCCAAAAATGAATCTGAAATTTCAGTAAGAACTTTGCCGCTTCCGGAGTCGAATTTGAAATTTAATTAAAAAAAAATGGCGAAAAAGCAAAATATAAACTGGTGTAATTATATATCACAATTGAAACATAAATATTAATTCCAGCATTATTCTTTTCTCTATTCTTTTTTCGCTTTTTGTTTGATAGGTCATGCAGGTTCCAGTGGGCGGAGATTATATCTGACTTCCAAAAATGAATTTCACAATTTTATGAAGATTCAATCATGGTATTGTATCCAAACATGCAGTAAAATCTGTACTTATCATGTACATTCAAAGAAACATGTGATAATGATGAGACTTAAATGATGTTTTTCGGAATTGTCCGGGATTTCCCGTAACTAATTATAAATTCGATCGATTTCCTCGTATTTTCTAATATATTCATTGTTGTTGTTATATTTCTTACAATGTAAAAAATAAAGGCGTTCCATCACAGGTCTTGGAGACCCTTAAGTTCACACGAGGTTTAGATTGGACCAACGCAACGGGGCGAGTTGAGGTCGAATGGTCAGTCCGACCCCGCACACCTTTAATCACAGAGTAAAAAAGCCCGGTATCCATTCGACAGAAGGCTGAGCAAACTACAGGGTCCGCCGTGTAAAAATCCCCGACCACTCCCCGGAATTGGACCCGGCTTCTCGATCTTGTGCTTCCACCAGTAGGCTACCCGACCCTCTTTATTACAACATAGTCCTTTTCTTTTATGAAGAGCCATTCTGAAATAAGTATATCTTACTTATTAAAATACTGTCTTTGACTTAAAACAACTGATTCTTTGGCATTCAAAATCTCCTCATCGAGAAGATATGGTTGTTACAGTGCGTCATGTGTTTCTGTAGTAAACAATGATTACCATTTATTCAGAGGAGACGATTGTACGACTCTTTCGCCAACAATATTTCACTTGGTTTGGTTTTGAAAGCGATCTAATTTTTTATGATGAAAAACTAGTTAGTCCACCCGCCGCAGTGGAATAAGAATAGAGAGTATGCCAATCTTTTTAATACTTGAGGCAAGGATGGATGCCATACAGTTTGTAGAAGTGCCGTTCATTTTGAAAACGTTGTTCATTATATGTTTTGTTCGTTATGTGCATCTTACGTTCCTGAACTTTTACAATATCCATTAATAAATAACAATGGTTGAGACCACGTTTACAAAGTGACATCCTAGAGCAACTGTTTACGCTAATATGGCGATCATCAGCTAGGAGCAGTCACCAGTTAACTGCGAGGTCTCGTTACACAGGCCAATAGGAAATATGTTAGCAACAATTTAAACCATTACAATCATAGTAAACATCGAATAGTCTATACGGTACATTTGATTTTAGTTAAGTACTATACAGTAGTTAAGTATTACGTGTACTTAATGATTTATCGTAAACGATACACAACATAAAACAAAATAAGAGAAGAATAAAAAACAAGATATCATTTTTTTTAAACTGCATTTATGTAAATCTTACAATATTATGTTCACTGTAAGTTTGGCATTTCGTTTTATAAACAAACTCTTGTCTGTTGGCGACTTGGAAGAAATTTTATATGAATTGTGACGTTCGTTAAGGCGAATGTTAGTGTATCGAATGTTCGTAAACGACAGTTTGCTTGCACTCATCTGAATAAGCATCTGTATTCATGGATAAATCGTTTCGGTGACTGGCCCTAGACCATTAGAAAACCTAGATGTTTCTTTCATTCGGCGTTTGTTATTCCAGGAGATAAAATCGGTCTGCTTCTATAATTGTATCTTTTGCAATAACAACATCAAATTATTTTGAAAAAAGTTTTTCCAATTGCCGTCGCTTACATCCTTAATCAATCGATGAAAAGAAAAAGGGGAAAAAAAAAAAGTTCCTATTTTTCCCACCGCCACCATTCTAATCCGTTATGGCGTTGCCAACCTATTCTTTCCTCGACCAATTCCCAAAACGAATCTCGCCATACTTAGCTCTTTTATTTTTTTTGTGCGCTTCAAATTAAGCCTAATAATTACCATCCGTCTTGCCATAGCAAACGAAACGGATATACGCCACTAAGTGCACTTTTTTTTTTCCCATCCACATTCTCCCCTCCTTTCTATTCTCCTCCCAGCCCCCCCCTCCCCTCCCTTTTTCCTTTCAGGTTGTACTTTTCCATTTGTGTGAAATCGAATGAATGAAAATGAGCTCGGAAAAGCCACGGAAGATGACTCACGGCGCTCCGCAAAAGGTGCTGGGTTTCAGCCGACAGAGGGGCAGCCGAGGACGGCGGATTCTGTTACGTTGTCCGGGCAAATTTTTGAGAAATCGTATTTCGGCTCGAAGCGCCTCGAAGATAAGGGTTAAAAAAATAACTAACACTAAATGAAATTGATCCTGTTTGTCATTTTTTGTGCGAATTATTTTTCCAGTTCGCTAAAAATTTTAAAGATTTTTTTTTCCATTTAAATTATCCAATACAGTAGAGCGCCGATTAACCGGATTGTCCAATTAACCGGACCGATCAAGGACCATGCGGTTTTTTTTTTCCCGCCTTCTCCAAAAAATTTTTTTTTTCACGAAAATCTGTCTTTATCTTCAGATTCTCTAAAGGGGGTCGAAAAATTGCTTCTTTTGTCCCTTGGTTGGTGTCTTCGGAAATAGGGACCCCCCCCCCCCCTTTCTCCGCTCGCGTTTGTTCTGCCCAGTTTCAATGACGGTGGTTTTTTTTAAAGTTGTCCAATTATCCGGATTTTTCGTTAACCGGATCGGCCTCGGTCCCGACCGGTCCGGATAATCGGCTTAAAATTCTCGCTAGTTTTCTAAGGAATTGTTAAATATTAAAGAAATTATTGTAAGTTATATATACTTAGCAGTGGGGGGGGGGGGGTTCTCTTCATTAAATTAACTAAGCTTCAAAATTACTTTACAGCCTCACAAAAGATTCTTGACTGCTAAATTTATTTTTTCATTGAGTTATTTTCCAGTGCTTTGCTAGCTTAGTTTTATTAAAATGAGCGATTTTATTATTATTAATGTGTAGCGTTTATTGTAATTGCGGTGTCAAGGATTATCTAGAATAGTATTGACAGTCTACAACTCGCGGCCCGCCGGTACATTTGTTGCGGTCCGGTAGTGTCAAACTTAAAATTAAATTTGAGCCTTGACATTGCTGCCAACAGATACATTGAAAAAAATAGAGATGTTATCAAATCATAATTAGTAAGATATAGTAAGGGTTGGAGGATGGGGCGCTGCGGCCCTTCATCAGAACTTTTATAAAAATATTGGCCCTCAGACTTGGTTGTGCACCCCTGGTGGTCTATACAAGCATAATTTCAAACAATGTAAATGGAATAAATAAGCCTGCTAAGGAAAATAGTTATTGTGAAGGAAGAATTTCGCTAAACTGAGTGTTAGCGGATTTGGGATAGAAGTGACTATTTCGCGAATTGCATATCAATGTAAGTAACAGTAATTTAAATTAGGATTTCGATGAATACATATTGTCACCAACAGCGCCGAAACATTCTTGTTTGGCGCCTGGTGCGAAGTAGTTTTGATTGTTCCTTTTTTTTTGAAGTTAGGGACATACACTTAATATCAAAAGTTTATATGAATTGCTGTATTTACTAAATAGAAAATTGTTAAAACATATAAAAACAAATAAATTTGAGGTCTTGATCGCGTCTCCATTGATACCTGGTGTGGGGACACCACTGGCAACACCCTTGCTGCAGCGCTGGTCACCAATAATAATTACTTTTGGTATGTGGTGTTAAGCTGTGGGTCCACCTTCTGTCTTAGCTTCTTCCTCAAATAAGTTTAATTTGAATGTTGGCCTTCGTAAGCTCTCTATCACGCCGCAATTCTTCCACTTCGAGTAAAAGTAATTAAGATATTCTCGCTTCTTGGGAAACGCTTCTCTCCTTCAGACTCGTTCAGAATCACTATCTATAAACTTATTTTTTCTTTATATGCAAATATTAAAAAAAAAAAAAAAAAAAGAAATTAATAAAAATACGTTAGAACATGAAGATGTAAGTAGCGTCGCAGGCTAATTCGGGCAGTAATTATAAATTGTATTTTACCCTGGCCGCTCCAATCAAATGTAGGGTAGGGAATCTTTTTTTGCATTATAGGCTGTTTTTGATGTAAGAAGCAGTTATAATCACTTAATAGTTAGATATAACGAACACATGCAGGTTGGCAATAACTGAGCTACGACAAAGAGTTATAATGAATGATCGCTGTACGGGAGTTATTTGGCTGCCTAATGGTAAACATTAACATTTTTTATTACACATTGTATGTAAAGTTAATTAAATAATGGGAAATTGGATATCGAAGTTTTTTTTTAACGAATTAATACACATTTAAAAGTCACTATATTTGTATTATGTACGTATTACATATCTATTTAAACAGAACCAAATGTCTGTTCTGTCTGTAAACTTCGACAGCTGAGAAGGATTACAACATTAAAACTTTTGAGATTGAATTTTGAATAGAAATTAGAATGTTTTGTCTGTGATAACATTGGCTAAAAAAAATTGTTTATCTTGGAAAGCTGAAATTTTATTGGTAATTTTAGGTAATCTAAGCACCATTACATCTTGTTTTTTAAAAAATAAAAACAAATATTTGAAAGTTGATATGCGCCTTGTATATTGTATAAATAGGCCTAATATTTTTAGTGTTTTTTTTTTTTTTGTGTGTGTATATATGTATGTGCATAATCCTTATCTTTTAATTCCGAATGAAAAAACAAAAAAGTCTTTTTGAAATACTACACGTTTTCTGAATTGTTACTGCGAAGTGTCTCTTACGAAACAGAATAGGGTGATTCTGTTCATATCCTCTTCCTGCGTTGTTAGCGAATAACATTTCTTCGGTTTCACAGCTGATATCAATGGTGACAAGTTACACAGCGTCATTGTTGTTTGATATGTGTTTCACTCGTCTCAGCGAGCGACCAAAGGCATACAACGACATGGTGCCCGAATACTTCGACGGTAAGAATACGAAAGTTGGTTTTGTTTTGAATGATGTCTGCTTATTAAGGATCTGTGTTTGTAAGGGGCTTCTTTATAAAATGCGAGTCCATAAGGCCACGGGGTTATTTTTTTCCGTTTTGCAATTGATGCCACAACTAAGTCGCATAATTATTCGAAAATAGGGATTTTCCATTGTTATATTTCAATGTTAATTGAGTTAATAATTGGCACCGGAGCCGCAGAAAGGGTGTGGCCAGACAGACCTCTTTGATCATTTGTCATAAAAATAAATTTGGAAATTGCGATTGCTCTGCCTTTAATGATTCACCACTCACGACGCTTTGGGATCGGGAAAAAAAAATTAAAATCGAACAGATGCATTGATAAGTATTGGCAAAACAGTTTTAAAATTGCGAAAACTTTTTTTTTAAAAAGTTGCAACGTGGCTTCAAACGATTTACAAAAAAAAAACTGTAAATCGGTTTTCCATTACAATAAAGAAATTTTATTACAATTTCTAAAATTTATCTTTCCTAATTATTGTCCAAAATAATAAGAAAATGCATATCTTATAAAATTAAAAAAAAATGTTAAATAATTAAAATTTTGTTTTTTGCAAGACATATAGCCTACCTATCTTTATTTAGAGTATTTCATATTTTTGTTTTAAATACTTGAATTCGTGAAGCCCAAGGACTGTAAAACCCATTCTTTTTTCTTATTTCCTAAAAGAAAAATGTAAAATTATTCTTTTATTAGTTAAAGAAGCACTGTTGTGTCGTACGAAAAAACTTCTGTGTAATTGCAGTGCACGTTTGTATAATTGCATATAAGTCGTTAAGGTAAGGATTGTTTGAATAAAGCAACTTAGTAACAATATTAAAGACAAATTTCATTCACTTTTTAAAGAGCTTTAAAAAAAAAATAATTAAAATTTATTACGTTTCATGTTTTTCTATTTTGGTCCAAGAAAAGTTGCCTGAGTAATAAAACCTTACAGTCCATGCATTTACAATGAGGAATTTATTACTTTAAAGCGGTAGATACCAAACTTTTCACGTTCGCGGCCTTCCTTGATACATTCATTTAAGATTTTTTTTTTTCCTCCTATTTTATTTCACGTTGCGTTAAAAAAATTAGCATTGAAGAGTTTAAATTTCTTTCAATTAAATACATATCTAGCTTCCTTTTTATAATTTTTAATATTGTCAAAATGACTTTCTTATTACAAAAAAATATTTTTGTGAAACAGGATTAAAAAAAAAAAAATGTATCCTGCGTTATTTCCATCAAATAGTTAGAAATATGTGAAAAAGTAATTGAAATACTTTTAAAAAGAAAGATTGAATTGTTCTTTGTAAAACATCTGTTTTTATTCCTCTTGACCTTTTTATCCTTATTTCCTTTGCTCTTTAGATGGGATTTTACAATAACCAAAAAAGGTCATCAAATTTCATTTAAGGTGTTTTAATTTCATTTAAATACTAATTCGTTGTAGTTTCACAAATATACTGCTTAAGTCTTAAGTCTCGCGATGTGCTTAATTTTATTTGAAAAGAAATTTTTTCTTGTTTTAAAATCTACCAAAGTTTCGAATAATAGTAATAATAATAATGCTAATGAAAGGTCTTCGAATACATTCCTGGATTCATATTTCTAAAACATTTTAAATAGTTACTAATTATTTTATTTTCATGTTTTGTTGAAGCCAGTTTCTACGGACGTTTTTTAAAACTTCGTGCTATAATTTTTTTTTTAATAATGCCAACGAACGAGAGCTTAGGAATTCAACATTTTAGTCTTCTCTGAAATTTTAGTATTCTAAAATTTCAGAGAAGACTAAAATGTTGAATTCCTAAGCTCTCGTTGTTCGTAGGCATTGTTTGGTATATGATCTTACATACATTCAATATTCATTGGTGCTTATGGGATTGTTTTATAAGGGATTCTAAAGAAATTGAAATTTAACGTTGAGGTATTTTGTTAACTCCAAATACAGTCATTGTAAATTGCAGTATCTGAAATTCAATGAAAAAAGCTAATTTCGGTGTCACTTGCGGTGAAGTGGAAGATTCAGGAACCATTGACGTTTATAAGTCAAACGAATACAGTTTTGCCATCAATATATAAGGTAATGCTGTTATCAATATTACTAAAGGAGAATGGGCAAACTCTAAGGGAATTTGCCCCACCCTGTATAGTGATAAGATATATATATATATATATATATATATATATATATATATAGAACATATTCTATTATTACGATTCGTCTCAATTATTAGTCCGTTGGGAGTTATATACGTCTAGATATGACGTTTGAGTCATTAATTGTAATGAGTGTGGGTGCAGGGAAGCCAACTACCCACACCCAAGCACCCCACGCCTGTAGGTGGTTGGCTTCTCTGCCACCCACACTCATTAAAATCAATGACTCAAATGTCATATCGAGACATATATAACTCCGAACGGACTAATAATTGAGACGAGTCGTAATAATAAAAAATGTTCTATTGATGGAGATCTTTCCTTATATATATATCTTGGGGTTAGGGCAGATCTACCCATTCTCCTTTAGTAATTTCTACAATAAACAGATGAGTAAATTACGCAATATAAACAGATGAGTCAGAATTTTAAAATTAAACATCCTAACAAATCGAGGCGGCAATCTGTGTTGATATTCGCTTCGAACAGTCGTCATAGACCGAGCCCATTTTCAGTGGGGTTGTCCCCTTGATGGAAACTCAAGGGTTTAGAGAAAATCCACAATCAAATGGAAGCCGTCAAAGAATAGATGAAGATTTTTTTTTCCTTTCAGAACTGAGCTCAGAAAGCTTGCAGAACGTCAGAATACTGAAATTAGTTTTAATTTATTTTTTCGCGATGATATCACTACTTTTACTTCCGAAAGTAATTATGTTAATTTTTTTTAATTGTAATTTTTTATCGTATTTTTATTAATAATTTAAAAAAAAATAGTTTTCTGAAAAAATTAATAAAAAGTCGAGTAAAATTTTAAAAATTTCTATTTTTTTTTATGGTTGGGGTTAGAATAGAGAGACGTGTAGCATTTTCAGTATAATGCATAATAAAATTCCTCTTGAGATAAAAGGATAATTACAATAAATGTCTGTTGAGTTAACGGTGAAAAATCTGTGACCGAAGGATCACTGGATATTTCATTTCTTCAGGCTTTACTCTTGAGCCCAAATCACATTGGATCGTGTGAAAAAGAAAAAGGGAAAGATAGGAGAAGAAGAGAGAGGAGAAATAAAGAAAAAAGAATCTATCGTCTTCACGTACAGGAAGGAAGAGTATCAGCAGAATGCCGCATGCTAAAGGAAACGGAGAGAAGCCAATAAGGCAGGTGCTCGTAAAGCGTCCGACGCTGCCAAGTTGGAAGACGCCCAAAAACCGGGGAACGGTCGACGCCGTCGTCGCCCCGTCACCTGCGCCTTTCCACGGCTTCTTTCGAAGAAACAAAAGACTGTCTCTCGTTATTATAACACAACTCACACAATTATCGGCGAGAGTCATACAGGGTTAACGTACCTGCTCTCAAACAGTTTTTTTTTTTTTTTATCTGGGGGTTCAGGGGAACGGGGGTGACGAAAGCGACGTAGTAGTAGGCTTACCTTAATATGGAGGTATTTCTACTTACCGAAGCAGCTGTGACCCATTTCCATATCGCATTAAATAATAAATTTAAGGACAGGGGAAGACTTATGTCCATTTTGGTGTACGACATCCATTCGTATAAATCCTTTTGTTGCTTGCTTTTTTTGACTTAAAGTGGATGTGGCAATGAAATGAAGTGCATCCTTAATGTAATTGAGAATTGTAGGCTTATTTTACAGCCACTTTAACTTAAATTCTTTCAATCGCAATTTTCAAAGTGAAAAATGTAATTTTTAAAAGTAAAAAAATACGAGTGTTATTATTTAGCGTGCAGTTCTCCTACAATTAATAAAAATCCAATGCGTTCTTTGAAAATAACAGCTTAAATTCTGTTTCTATCAAGAATAAATTAGAATATAGAATATTCTGAATTTCTTAAAAAAAATCCACTTAAAATTTAAACCAGATTTTTCTTTTCAAGCGTTGTAGATGCAGATAAACAATAATTAAAAAATTTTGTAACTGTGTTTGTGGGAGATTCGTTGAGATGGGAAACAACGAGTCAAGTTCTGGAACTGAATTTTAAAAACATGCAAAACATTGGATTTAATAGTTGTTGATATTGAAGAATTTGATTGGTTAAGTAATTAAAAATATACAGAATGATTGGCTAAAAACATAACTCACTTAAATTAATCAACTGATTCAACTGCTGCAACGGAAAAGAATTTATTTAAAAATAAACATCAGTAATTAGGAAACAGAAAAGGAATGTTTTAAAATAAATAACGGTTAACGATTAAAATGAGTAAAATACAGATAAATAATTTCTACAAAAATACAAATAAATGATTTCTAAAAATATTTACATATAAATTGTTACAATATTTCATTCACTCTGCCATTGTAATTCTTAAAATATTTGTGTAAAGAACTCTAAAATGAAGGAAAAATGATTCTTGACATTTTGTTGGAAAATCTCAATTTTTTAATATGCATCCAGCAATTACCGTAGTTGAGGTAGATTTATTTCAAATAATTACGTAAAAACAACAAAGGTTGTTTCACCAGATAGAAATTATAATTCTTTAGTTTTCTGTAGAGGTAGATTTATTTCAAATAATTACGTAAAAACAACAAAGGTTGTTTCACCAGATAGAAATTATAATTCTTTAGTTTTCTGTAACTCATTCCCGTAATAATCTGTGAATAGTTTCCTACACTTTTCTTTTCTTGAAGACTGTTTTAGTATTGGGATGCAATCCCCTACCCCAAGAAGCATGTATCACCTGCTTCAGCATTCATTATGTCTGTCTGTCCGTACTCCACGTAACAGCCAATCCCAGAAGAGATATCTTCACAAGACTTGTGTAGTGATCTTACTGAATTCCTTCATCGGATTGTTCCAGACCTATTCAATAGAGATGGTGGAACGTAAAGGCCTCTGGTTTAAAATAACCCTTTCATATACATATATTATGATTCGATATATTCACCTATATTTATGTTAAACAAGCAAACAAAAAAAAAATATTTGAAAGCTACACAAATTATGAATATAAAAGAAAATTCAAATGTGATGTGAACTGATTTTTTTTGGTCATTTTTAGGCTTCTGAAAGACGCCTTATATTCCCGGTTTGTCTGTCTGTGGACACATCCCACAATACTTCGCAACGGCTTCTGTTAGCTCAGTTGGTTAGAGCGTCGTGCTAATAACGCGAAGGTCGTGGGTTCGATCCCCTCATCAACTTAAGTTTTTTTTTTTTTTTTTAATCATTATTAGGAATTTAGTGTATTAACAAAGTTGAGTTAAGAATGACGATTATTCCATGTAAATAGGGGTAGGTATTTTCTAGACACCCCGACACAGTCTATTCTAAAGATGACTTAGAAGCCGTTGCGAAGCACTGTGATTGGTTAACTAATCACTGTCCTACCTTGTTTATTATTCAGTTGCTTTTGCCAGCTGTATTAAATTATAAACTGTTGACAACGTATTTTTACTGGACTTCCATAATTCATTATCAGTTAATCTTTGGCTTGTTTTTGAGATTGTTTCAAGTTGTTTTTTCTTTTTTTTTTAATTTTTGGATTTGATATTCATTCTGAATTCACAAAACGACCGCGTAATTAAGCAACAGATGCCTATTTAAGATTTAAAAATAAACACTCAGAAATTGTTGTTATTTATTCCAAGATTCAGTTGGAGATCCTAGAAATTTAGCGAGAAAAATAAAACAGAATAAATAAATAAAAAAAAAAATCAATATTGGCTAGAAACTCGATCAGTGGTGGCTGTAACAGTTCAGCTCAGCCCTCATCCGCTTCCAGCAAATGAACTGTAAAAATTAAGACCACTTGCCAACTTAATTGACCAGAATTGAGGACTGCTGCTCACACTGCTCCTTTGTCAGCCTACGGGATTAACAGCGTCCAGGCAAGAGTAATGCCTCAAAGCGAGATCACATTAGTTTCGTTTTTATTTGTTTTTTTGTTTTTTTCCTCTATTCCATTTTCTGATAAAATTCATGAAAAAAAAACAAAAACACTTAATTTTACATACTTTTTAAGCTTCATTATCAAAGGCTACTATGTGTGATTTAATATTTATAACATGGATGCATCAGAGGGAGAAATAAAAAAAAGGCTTCAACAAAAAATTTAGGTTTTAATTTAAATGTAAATACTTTAAAGACGAAATATATATTGTAGGAAGTTGAAGCTTTAATAATTGATTTAAAGATTATACAACGAAATCCTTAGTGATTCGGGTGTCTATTGAATCGTAAGAAGCTATCGGGCCTAAAAAGTGCTAACGTAGCTGGAACTGAAGCGCTGCAATCTTGTTTTTAAGTTATTTACTTTAGAATTCTAAAAATTTAATATTTTTAAAAAAAAAAAAACAAGTCTTCAGTGGGAGCTGTATATTGAACTCATTAAGAAGAACTTTGTGCATCCCCCCCCCCCCCCCCAAAAAAAAATAATATTTAAAAGCGCTAATAATGTTATGCTAAATTTATAATCAATTGTCTGTTATTAAGTTGAAAGCTTTAATGTTAAAGTTGACGCCTGTTGAATTTATTTTATGCAGTTGGAACCTTTATGTACTGAGCCTAAATAACAAATAATTGTCATTCACAGAGCACTTTTTCTACGTGGATATTGGAGAAATACTTATAATATTCTTGTAAATCCTGCACAGATGGCATTTGATTAAAAAAAAAGCAGGAAATTCGTTCGAAGCGGATTTTTAGCTTATATTTACGAAAGAATTCGAGGAAATGTAGCTGAGTTTTATCAATATGAATGGGAATAGCTGGAATCGTGATGTATAGAGACGATTTTTATCTGTTATTAATTTCTGATTTCAATTTTTTTCGTCATTTTTAAAAATGAATATTCGGCAAATTTTCATTAGTAGAGCTTGATAATACTCAGTTTTAAATAACAATAATATTACAGAACAATATTTATTATTATAAAAAACATATAGATAAAAATACAGGCTATATAATCAAACAATAGAATCATACAACACTTGCAGTATGTCCAGTATTATCCAGGGACAGACCATCTTCACAGACCTGATCAGGAAATTCATCAGGAACTAGCAAAACAGTATGAGCTGATGGACAATGAGGTACGACCACGTTACAAATACATACTACAGGAAATAATGGAGAACAAAAATTATAAATTACATTGGAACACTTTTGTAAATAACAGATACACAATTCCACATAAATCATCCAGATATTCTCGCAATAGATAAGTTAAATCAAAAAGCAAAAATCATCGATATTGTAGTACATTAGACAACAATATACATAAAACCATAGCCGAAAAATTAAGGAAATATGCAGATTTATCTTCTGAACTCAAAACATATTGGAAACTGAAGGCAGTTAGGATTGTCCCAATTGTAATCTCCAGTAATGGACTAATTCCACATCATCTCCTTATAGAAGCCCTAAAAAGCCTAGAAATCATAGTATCTAAACACAGTAAATTAGTAAAAAAAAAAATTATTACTGATTTACCAGAGGAATGAAATCCTAGAAACCTGTCTTACAGTTCGAAAGGTATCCTATGTAATAACCCTGAAAGTTATATTGTGTTTGATTAAGATCTAATTGATTTTACCTGGTATATTCATGTTACACTGTATAAAACGAATATAATAATAATAATAAACATGAAGATGATATTTTCAATTTTTTATAGAAAAATTGGCTAATGATTTATTTTTAGCTATTAAAAAAGCTAAAAAAAAGTTTAAAGAAACATAGCCGACTGGAAAAAAAAGTAAAATGAACAAAAAAAATCAAACAAAAACTAATGAATATATTCAAAATATTCGTTATTTAGTTAAAAATAAAAATTTAAAGAAAGGATTTGCATTAAGTAAGGAATTCTCAACTTATGAATTTTTACTGGTTTCTATTTCAATAACTTTAAATTCCCATTTATTTTTTTTATTTACTTTTTTTTTATGAAAATAAAAGTTTTACCCTCATTTAATGATTATTTTAGAAATAGTTTTAGTTGCCGTCTTTGTTCTATTAGTTCAGTTAGTAGTTGATTTATTTATTTTACTTTTCAAATCTCTAAGGCTTGATACAACAGACAGGAAACCATTTTTTCGAAGATATTCCGATTGTCGAAAAAATATTAAAGTAAATTTTTATACAAACCATAAATGAAGAAACGGATATAACAGGGGATATCAAACGATAAAAAAATAATATTCTTAATAATAAATAAATATTACACGTGTATAGAAAATCATAAATATTGAACTAACAGACAACTTTACAATTTCCTATACTGTTTGTAATTTCAGTAAATGTGATTTGATTAAAATGAATTTTACGCAATTTTAAGTAAGAACAATGGAATGCTTTCCTGAAATCGCAAGATTTATACTGTTTATATTCGGCAGATAATTTAACAACAAATGAAGATTTTCGGTTTGTGTTATTTTTTACGGCTAAACTTAAAGTTAGTGAGCTTTAAATTCTTCAGAAATTTCTTGTTTTATATTGAGATAGAATTTGTTTCATAGTCAAGATATTATGTGAACTTCACTACAACACTTATAGAATATCATGCAGAAAACTCACGCAGACAAGATCGGTAAATACACCAATCTAGCACACGAGCTCCAGAAGCAGTGGAGGCAGGACCGAGTACGTGTTGTACCCATCGTCCTGTCCGCCACTGGTCTGGTGCCTCACACATTGCACCACAGCCTCAGCACACTAGGACTTCACAAAAACACTTATGCACAACTCCACAAGGCTGTGGTACTGAACACAACACGCATAGTTAGATTTATGGACATGACCATGTATCCCTAACATCCCTAACCTTCCTTGGCCACTTTTTAACACTGGCAAAATGTGCTTTGCTCCTTGACCCGCCATGTTGTTTTTGCTGGGGAAACCGAAGTTTAGGAACTTTGTTATAAAGACTCAATGATGTAATTCAATGCATTTAGATTACATCTTGATAGTTGTGTGACTTTATCGCAATTTAAATATTGAATAAATGCATTTTTAAATATGTTATAAATAACCAAAAACAAGTTAAAAAGTAACTAATTGAAGTAACTAATTAAAAAATAGAATAATAGAATTGTTGGCTTCGTTAATGCACCAAGCGTGTGCTCGAATAAAAACTGGAATTCTGGAACTTTCAGTGATGACGTAACGCCCCTCCCTATCAAACTAAATAAGTCCATTGAGATTTGGTGGGTCTCTACCGTTGGATGCTAATCGAGGCAGGTTAAATGCGTGAAAAAAGCGATTTCGTTTATGATAAATAAAGAAAAAAAACCCATGCAACATTCATAACTTTCCACCCTGATCATAAATGTCGGGCGGTTTTGTGGTGAATCTTCCTTTTTTTTTTTTTTATCCCTTCGGGAAATATTATTTTTTTTTTCGTTTATGGACGTTCGTACATCATCATGTGTTGCGACGAAACCAGGGGGTTTCACGGAAGGACAGCAGCTGCTCCGGGGTAGGGGGTCCTCAGTGATTCATCCACTGTTTAATGGCCTTTTCTCGATTCCATCGACAATCCGAATCACATTAGACTCATTCTTTTCTGTTTTTGATAATTCCAAACAGATATCAGACACACACAATTTGAAATTTAAAGTGTTCACGATTATAACGTGAAAATTATTTACGTAATACAAAACAATTACATTGATTAAAACAAGACACAAAGAAACAAGTAATGTTTCTTCTTACCGTATTTTTTATTATTATTAATCATTAAAATTCTGCATACTTAATATTTTTTTTCTAAATTTATAAATAAGTAAAATTTCTCAGTAGGCTGTATGGATCGTGGAGCCAATAACGGCTCGAAAGGCACTGGCGGCTCGCGAACCAAGATGCGCGGAATAAATAAACAGCAAATAACGGATTTCGTCAAATCAGTTACAAGGCAAAATTTATGCTTGTGGAAAATTTATTTTTTATAACATGTAGCGGACTAGAGAATGTTGCTAACAAAAATTCTCTTATAAAACTTAATTAATGTAGTTAAAAGTTACAATAATTTATCACAATATTGATTTTTTTTTTAATACATTTATTTAATTGATATTTTTTTTTCTTTATAGGTAAGTGTTTGACGTACTTATCTGTAGAAATTAGTCATTTCAAGGTAAGATTTTTGTGTATGTTTTTATTTATTAATTTATTAAAAACGTGCCAAGCTTACACGTTCCAAGGGACTCCGATTGCCTGCCAAGAAGTGAATATTGCCAGAAATTCAAGTTAACGGTTTTACAGTTATTTTGAAAGATGCTGTGAAATTCATTTTTAAATTTCATTTCTAAATCTGGTTTTACAGAATGAATCTCCGTAATGTTAGAATAATACTCGTTAATGATCCATGTTTGTAAATGGGTTGTATAACTAGATTTCTCTATTTCCATCTACTTTTACTTTTAATATTGCTATTTTTTATATATTATTTAAGATAATAAAAGTTCGCGTAACTGTGATCTTTAAAAACGAAAAATTTGCATTTATTAACTGAGGTTTAAACTTTCAAGTGAAAATTCCACCTACGTTTCACGAACGATTGAATACCAGGGCCGTAGCTACCACCGGGGCAGCCGGGGCAGTGCCCCAGGGCCCCCGAACGAAGGGGGATTTTTTTTTACGAAACCATAAACACTTGTTGCCCCGGGCAGAGCCGGCATTAGGGGTTGGTGAAGTTAGAAGAAAGTGGATAAAATAGGATTGTCTTTTTTTTTTTTTTGGTTGTTAAAATAGGATTGTCAAGGGCTCCGCACCCTCCTAGCGCCGGCTCTGCCCCGGGGCCCCTAATCCTCTAGCTACGGCACTGTTGAATACTATTTCAGTTAAAAATAATGCTTTAATTACCGTTGCTGTTTCAGTTAGGCTTAAGCATCATGTCAGGTAAAATTTTCATTTCATAATGGAAAAGTCTGGAAAAAAGAAAAAAAAAAAAAAAAGATTATCGAATTATATCACTTCAGTACGAAAACAAGGGGGAAAATTTTCTTTTTTTACAATAGTTATTACTAAACGAATTAAAAAAAAATGTTAAAATATGATATGATGTAGTACATTAAGAACAGTGCACTGTATCGTAGCATCATAGGCGGGTATAGAGGAAGGGCCTAAGTGCCCTTTTTACTTGAGCTTTACTAGAAAATTATTTTGTTGTTGTTTTTGTAATATTTATGGAGCTTATTGTTAAGGCAGTTTTAAGACTTGCCATTTAAGTAGGCAAGACCAATAGCAATGGGAGGTTAGATTGCCAATGAAAAAAATGCTTTAAAACTCTATCTTACACACTTCCATAGCCTACAGATTTCCATCAGACTACACTCATCTATTGCTGTCATACCATCATTTTACAAGAAAACAAACATTGGGTGTTGCAAAATTTGTGTGTAATATTCAAACCACGTGTAGGGGCATGGCTAAGGATCAATATATTCCTAATGAACCGATGTCCGGAAACGCCCCATTAAGGCGCTAGCTGGTCCTAAAGGGAGCCTTTCCGAGAAAACATATCCTTTGCTACACCATCAGAAATGTGTGGGCTCGCCTGCACAACATTTCTTAGCAAAGGATATGTTCTCCCGAAAAGGCTCACTTTAGGACCACCTAGCGCCTGAATGGGGCGTTTCCGGACATGGGTTCATTAGGAATACATTGATCCTTACAGCCATGTCCCTACACGTTGTTAGAATATTATACACGAATTTTGCAGCACCTGTAGAAAAGCCGTTTATTCAGTGCGTCGAATATGTGAGAGAATGTTTCTAATTAAATAAAAAGGAAATGTGTCTTTCATTTTTTTATCTTTTTGTGTTTCTTCGGTTTCAGTTTCGATATTTCTCGTTAAATCTCGACCAGCGACGATATGTTTTCGAGAATTCAATCGGCCTGCCGCTTCAGATTTTTAGGATGGAATTGGTTTTGGTTAATAATGTAGCTTTTTCTGGAAGCATCTACGAAAACATTGTGAAATGATGACTTCTATTCTTGGCAATCAATTTTACAGTTATAGTAGTTTATTAAACAAACACAAATGCAATTGGATCACAAGATCTACAATTCTACACTAGCTACTCTAATAAAGATTGCAACTACAGATGGCAGTCTCCTTTGAAAATAGAATCTGTTTTATGTTAAGAGAACAGAGGCAATCTCGGGTGATGACCAACCGATGGCGTGCAGATTGCCTACTGAAATGAGACGTCTAAAACGTTATTGTATTGTAGTTCACTGACAATGAATCTGTGGTTATGTGGGAAAAAAAAAAAAATGGTTTTTAGCTTACTTAAAGGAGAGGCAATGTACTGATACAGATTTTCTTGGAAATCTGCTTTAATATAAATTTTTGCTTTATTGTGAAATGTAGACCTGATAATTACACAATTCTTCTTGCAAATATTTCCTCGTGGGAAAAACATTCTGAATGGTTTGTTTATTATAATTCTCATCACTGCATTTTTCGATTTCCTTGGATGCTGGCCTGTTCGATTTCGTTAAGTCTCTAGGTGGATGAGCTAAATAAAATCAGTCAGTCGCTGTCACCAATAATTTTTGAACAAGTGAATGGATTTTTTTGAAACTTAACATGCATTTTTGCTGATATTAGACGACATTAACTTTTTCCATTTGAAAACGTTTCTTTTGGAATTCTTGTCGATAAAATTTGCACGTCCAGTTGATAAATATTCACATTTATTTTGTGTAGATATCTACCAACGCATTTTTAATCTCGTGCACCTACTTGAAATATTATTAAAATTAATTGAATTTAGGCAACCTAAAGACTATTGCTGATGTAGTTTGTTTTTGTTTTTTAACGAATTAAGAAAAGTTAGTTGTTTGTATTAAGTAAGTATTTTTAATCTAATCTTTTAACGTGTGATAGAAGTTATTGTTATATAAAAGAAAAAGAAAAATCATACTTTTAAAATTATATCATTCGTTAATTAAAAAAGTATAATTAGATAAAAAGTTAAAATATACTTAATACAAAAACAGTATAGGACAGTTTCGACGAGCGGACCTCTACGTCATCATCAGCTTGATTAAAGAGGATGAGAGGAAATACATAGGTAAAATGACGGGAAAAAGATAGACTATTAGTCTAACTAATAATCAGTACTGTCCTCCAAATGAGAGATGGCCGGCGGAAGTTTGAACTGCGCAGCCCTTCCGGTAGCTGATCAATTATGTTTTCCTGTCACAATGGACGACGGGGTCTGTTTTCACTCAGAAAGACGTGTTGATATTGCCAAATTAAAACTTCTCTCGACTATTTAGCGTTATTTCAATACCAGTTGCTAACAATAAGTATTTATATAAATAAATAAATATATATTATTTATAAATACAATGCTCTTTTGCAAAGTAACAAGCGATAACCTGTCATGGCGGCGTCCTGTCATTAAATCAGACGGAAGTGCCTGACCAGACTAATCGATGATACATGCGCAGATCTCACAAAAACAGGGCGGCCATCTCTCATTTGGAGGACAGTAGTGTTGTGCGCTCTTATGATTAGTTTGATTGGAAGTAAGCAACAGTAACTGCATTGGCGGCGATCTTTCTCCCGTCGTTTTTCCTAATTATTTCCTCTCATCCTCTTTATTCAAGTTGATAATGACGTAGCGGTGCGCTGGTCGAAACTGTCCTATCCTGTTTTTGTCATAAGTATATTTTTAACTTTTTATCTATACTTTAATTAACGAATGACATAATTTTAAATGTGTAATTTCGATTTAAACAAAAAAAAAAAAAAAAATCAATCTCATTTAGTAGGTACTTTTACTTAACAATCTAAACGGATACTGTATTTATTTTAATGAAGTGGAGGGGGGGGGGGAGACACTACACAGAAATTAAGGCTTAAGTTATTTAAGTAATTATTATCATTGGAAAAAAAAAAAGACAACTCAATAAATTATGATATCTATTTAATCCCACTTTATAAATAAGGTAAAATAAAATAAAAACTTGTAAAATTGATTGATCTGCTGCTGTTTTCGCAGTTTGGATTTTTTTTGCTGGAGCAGAGGCTGAATCACCTCCGAAAGGAAAAGCCGAAAAGGAGGTCGCCGACCTAAAGCGAAAACTAGGCCCTTGGAAAAGGGTTTGGAAAGCAGAGTAATAATAAACACCCGATATATCTTTCCGTTCAAACAGACCACCTTTTGTCTGTTTGCAACGGGATGCCCACTATAGCATCCTCCTCCTTCCCTGCTTGTCAGCACGACCAGGTTCCTTCCTTCCTTCTGAACTCCGTCAGTTAATAGTAGAATCCGAGTAGAATCGTAAACGAAAATTATTTTTAGTCTAGTCCCTTATTAGTCTAACCTATTTCTCTTTTTTTTTCCGGAATTGAACGACTGTAGACGAATGCCGATCATTTTTATTGCGGAGACCGGGGGGGGGGAGAGAGAAAAAAACAAAACAAGATAAACAAGATTGTAAATGATAAAGAAAATCACTACGTATTTGGTTACTTGTAACGTCCTTTCTTAATCGAGTTTGGATTTATAGAAGTGGTTTGAAATGAGGCGTGCTACCCCAATTGGTGAAGTACAGAATATTTATAACTTATTAGACTACTAAAATCTTTTATTTGTCTGTTGTCTGTCCGGCGCAATTGTTAATTATTAGTTTCCCTTGCTGAGAAAGTCAGATTATAAAATTTTCTTTTTTTTCTTTTTTTTTCGCCTTGCGTGGGATTCGAACCGAGGACCCTCGTCCTCGCAGTCAGGAACGCTAACCATTAAACTACTGCTGGTCCCCCAATATCCAATCCAACTTTTATTCTATTTGTTCGCGCGCTATCAAATAATGAGTTCATTCAAAAAGGAATAAAATATCACTTTTTGCCATAACCGCTTGGAATCGATTCTTCTTGGATTATCTCAGGGGGATTATCTCCCGGGGGGGGGGGGGGATGGCTTAGTTGTATTAAAGAATCAAAAAAG
>JAFIDM010003189.1:35653412-35667209 GCA_023159025.1 Thereuonema tuberculata | reverse complement strand
TTGCCATAACCGCTTGGAATCGATTCTTCTTGGATTATCTCAGGAGGATTATCTCCCGGGGGGGGGGGGGATGGCTTAGTTGTATTAAAGAATCAAAAAAGAACGAAAATAACCATTACAATCAGTAAACAGCAATTATTTTAACCTTATTAACTGTCTCTTTGGGGTAGATATCTCATAGTTTCATTTCTTGTACAAACTTCACGTATAATTATAAAGAATGGATTTTTTTTTTTTTTTTTTTTTTTTTATGCTCCATTATTATTTTATTACTTAAACATTTAAGATTTCAGTTTTTGCTTATTAATTTTTTAAAAAGTTCTTTTGATTAGCTGTTACTAATTTGTAAATAAATAAATAAATTACATTTGGTATCAAGAGCTTAGGTCTGTGAGTTTAAAGAGGAAATATCACTCTGTTTCTGAAATAGAATAGGTGGAGGAACGGGAATCTGATATTGGAAAGTTTGAGATTACTGTATGACTGAAATTTCTTAGATCAGGTGGTTTCGACTACGTAATCGCAACGTTCAAATTTTGAGTTCAAATAAGTTTTAATACCGGTAAATAAAGAAAATAATACCATTGTATTATCAATCAATAAAGATCAAAGTTAATATGATCAGAGTTACAATATTTTAGTCCATTTAATATTATTTTTTTTTTGTAAGTTTTACAAAATTAGAGACGTTACGACAAAACGCAGCTTGCGAAAATGGAGTTACACTGCAATTGTTGAGAAGTGACTATAGCGGGAAATAGGGAAGGATTACTCGAGCGTACGTTGCAAGTCCATTTATTAATATATGACTGACTGTTACTTTGCATCTTAAAGTTTATTTATAAGAAAAAAAAATATTTATGAAACGTTTAATAATCTGAGATAACTCCTTTGATTCGGTTATAAGCACGCTTTTAAAAAGAGTCTAACGTACATTTTTCCTATTTAGTATTTTAATTTAAAGGAAATGCTTTTTGCATTTATACGAATTTCCGCACCAGGAAGCGAGTTGGTGAGGAACGTGAATAGAACTATTATCTAAACTGCTGCATTTCGTAAGCCAGTATCTAAATAGATTTTTTTTTTTTTTTTTTTTGCGAAGTTGCTTTTGCCTTTACATCATTATGCCCTGTTGCTGCTGTCCTACGGATTGTCTGTTAAACATATATAATCGTTTCTTATTTGGAACCAACAGTACTTATTTAAAATTCCATAGGAAGAAGAAACGTTTACGTAAGTAAGAAAAACAAATATAACTTTTCGATAAAAATCTCGATTTGCGTCAAGGACTGAAACATTCGTAGCGTTTAAAATCTCTTTATTAAGACCACTGAATTGGAAGAGACTTCGTAAGTAGTTTAATTTAATTAATTTGTTAAGCTTTTTGTTTGTTTGTTTTAGGTTTTCGTTATTATATATTCATTATTTCAATTATTGACCAATTTCTCTTAGCTAGATGAATTGAATACCGGAAGAAAATTCGAAATGTTACTAAGATAAATTCTAATGAAAGATAATTGCGAGTCATTTCTTCAGTTACTAGGTGACGTAGTAACCTAACGTAAAGCTTTACTAATCGTCAGACAGACTTCGTAATAGTAATGATTATTGATTTCATAAATTGATGAAATCGATTGTGGCGTAGCTTTGAAAACTCGAATCCCAATTTAACTTTTTTCCCCCTCAAAATACTGTAATTTGCCAGCGAATAGGCATTTCAGTTCATTAAATCAACGAACATGCTTCTTCCATTTCTCTGAAAAATAATGGCACTTGTCCAATATTTGCTGTGAAACCTTCATAAATTCCTGTTCTTGAGTCGGTGGATTGTTTTTAATAATAGTATTCGAAATGGATCGAATTCGAAGCTTTAGGCCTAATAATGGATCTGGGACTGACTGGAGTAGATTGTTTTTTTGAGATAATATAATTTCATATTCATCTCCGGGGCAAAGTTACCTTGAATTGATTTACATATATATATATATATCTTCTTCTTTGCTATTTTATTGCTCATTATTTCCAATTATTGGACATAACCATTTGTAAAACGAAATGATTTTCTCCTGAAAGGTTGCCATGGTAACCCAAGTCTATCATCGATTATCGATGGGAATTGTGAAAAGCGATCTAAAAAAAAAATTAAACTTAAAATAAAATAAACTTTTAATTCTTATGAGCTGTCAAAGCGACTAAACGCATTAAATTAACGGACCAGAAACTAAATAATGATTTGTAATTGAAAACTAATTAAAACCTCCTGTATCAAAAGCGTCATCATGTTATAGGAATGTTAATTAAGTGATGCTATTTAATGACTGGTTGGACTGAATATGAAATTTGATGAAATTTAATAAAGTTTTTTAAAAAAAAAACAACTTTCAAATTTTTTTTTTGAAAACTTTGAAATTGAATAGTAAAAGATTAAAATCTTTTCTTTCCGAACGTGACGTCAATTGTGACGTCAGAACTTGTTGACATTCTCTTGACGTGAATTTATTCAACAGTCCGTGCATCTTTTCGATAACAACATTTATGCGTTTGTTACTGAAACTTATTATGAATGAAAATAAAATTCCATTTGTAATAAATTCCATTTTTTTTAAATGTAATATCAAAAAAAAAAAAAAAAAAAGTGAACCTCAAGTGTTTAAAAAAAATTGTAAAAATTGCTCCCACATTTGATTCTTTCTTTTGTTTGTGTGTAAGGTTCATTAAGATTCAATAATTGCGCTGGTGAAAGCAAGAGTCAATGAAATTTGTCTTCAACAAACTCCTTATCGTCAGTAGTTTTAATCTAAAGCATATTTAATAAGGTAGTTTTGTGTCGGTTTGTATTTTCGAATAACAAACACCACCTGAATTTCGTCCAGCTTACGGAGATTTAGCCTAACTTCCGATAGGAAATTGGGGCTTAGCAAATCACTTAATCTGTATGTGCGTCCGTGTGTACATTCCCTTTCCCTGACAACGTTTGAGCCGTTGACTGGATCTTTTTGCATGCATATTTGAGGGCTAGGAGTCTTTCGTAAAATTATTTTCTAATATATTATGATTTTAATAATTTATTACAAAAACTGTTGAGAAATGTAGCGCGTAAAAGCCACAAAAATTCCCCCAGAAAAGCAATTAGAATCGAAAAATGGATTTTTAATCCTGTTTTTCTGTTAATATCTCTTTGTCTTAAAAAAAAAAAAATGGGAATTAATCCTTTACGATTGCGCGTGGTTGGATACGAATAAAACGAATTCGATTTTAGGCAATTTAAGTAAATAATACGAAATTAATTCCTTTTTTTTTTCTTCAGAAAATGGAAAATTTATACTATTTACATTTGGTAGATTTTACATTAGGAATATCGTAAATGTAAATTTTAGTTTTTGCCGTTTTCACCACTTATAAAATTTCCTTTTCTTTTTTTTTTTTTTATGAAAGTCTCATTTTAAAGTAAGTAGGCTTTAAGTTCTTGTTTTTTATTTATTAAGAAACGAGACTTTGAATCTAGTTGTACATTAATTTCCTAGTATAAAATATATTTAGAATTTCAAATTTCTATAGATTCAGATTGTCTTTAATTGTTATATTGACCATAACAAACAAAGGTAGAGTCTTCCTTTAAAATAAATTTATCTAAAATTTAAGTAATATCATAATAAGTTAACCTTTAATTTCTTTTTTACATATTTATTTTAATAATTTAGGATCCACTTCATATATTAAAACTCTTTGCTAAACCAATCTAATTTGGTTTCATTTTTTTTTTTTTTTTTTTATTTCTCTTTCAAATGAGTTTAGTAATGACACCTAATTTTCAAACTGTTTTCCCGTGTTATGATTGGCCGAAAACCAATTCAAAATTTCGTTTACTGAATTAAACATAAAAACGAAACGAAATCGTAACATTTCATTGATTTCAAAAGTGCCGACCAACATTCACGACGTTACAAATCTACGCCACAAAGTAGTATTATAAGATTTAAATTGAGATTATTTGCTTTGCAAGTCCTTTGTGAAACGGAAATGTAGCTTATTGATATCTTGATTATATCGCGGTCAGATTTTATATCTACAAACTTACACATAACATCTGAGTTCTTGCCGCCTTTCCAGTTCAATTGAGATACAAACAATCAAATTGTAAAAAAAAAAAAAAAAAAAAAGCCGCATTAAACAGAAATATTTATTTTTTTGAACGATATTTCTTAGAAAGTAGTGTTGTTTGCTAAAGCTTTTTTTTTTTGTTATTGTTGAAGATGTTTTACTTTTTGTAAGGGCTGAGCGAAGAGACTATGTGATCTTCGATTTTTTTGCTGGAAGCATTTGTTTTTGCTGTGTTCATTTAGCGCTGCATCTCTTTGAAGTGGCGCTTTTTTACATGAAGCCCACACGTGTCGGATCGAAGAACCAGTCGTAAACATGTTATTCAATTCTTGAATGAATGGAAACTCAGTTGAAAGGGTAAAAAAAAAAAAAAAGATACTAAAAGAAATGTTTTTATTCAAATAGCTACTTAGTAATACACATAACGTTAGGAAAATTCGGAGAATTGGTTCAATTTCAGATAATTTCGATGGCTTTTTTTTTGTTAGGAAGTTTATTCTAACGCTGTTTGCTAATGTACAGAAGACTGGAAGTCACTTTTGTGTAAGAATTTGAACTGCAAACGGAACTGTCATTTCTTTGTGTTCGTAGCCACAAAACTTGTTTCAATTGCAACAGTTAGGCCTAAACACTTGTATTTATTTCATTGAGTTGGTCTGCATTTGCTTACCATGATTCTGAGCAAGAAACTGTGAAATGTTTTTCTTTCTAACTTTAAATTTTCCAAGTATTCGTATGTAAATCTTGAGAGGGAAAAGGAAAATCACTAGATTAGTTTTAAGCCATTTATCCAAAAAAATAAAAATAAAGGGAGGTAAAATAAGCATCGTTAATTACTGTGTTAGTGGAGATATTTACTTACGTACCAAACAGAATAAAACTCCGTGATTCATTACCGGAAAAAGTTAGGTCGTGTTGTCGTTCAGGTAAATGGAAAGTGTTGTTAAGTAAAAGAAGAAAGGCTAAATTTAAACAAAATAAAGGGGGGGAGGAGGCAAGAAATGCTTCCAATTTCATGTAAGTTATTAATTTTTAAGATAGTACAAATTTCTAATTATTATTATCAGCTCAATAATTTCGAGAAACCGCCGTTTCTTAAGTTTTAAATTTTGAAGATATTGTTTTAGAGAAATCATCATTTAAAATCTTCAAGCTTATCAATCAAAGGAACAGTCTGGATTTGGAAGAGATTGAAGCACGATCGACCACATTCGTATTCTAACATAAGCCGACAAGAAAAAAAACAATGAAATTCTTTCTGTGCTTGATTTACTGATATTAAGACATTTCACGAAATCACCAAAATACGACTTTAGTTACATTGAACTCATCAACGTATTTATCATCAAGATCACTTGGTGAATAAATCATTCACATTAAGATAAAAAAATAAAGCAAGATGGGAAAAACCCGAACTGGGAAATGCCATCTCTTCGAAGTCCTTTACAGCAGAACTTTATATTGATAAAAACAAATCAATTCACAGTTTTGCAGTTAAAACAAAACGAAGTGACCCTCGTTCAATTTACAATCAATCGAACGCTTCCGCTGCTAAAAGGGACACTACTTTTCATTGACGCGCAAAACTTATTTATTCAAGCCATTGTAATTCAAGGGGTTAGTACATTTTTCATCACGGTCTCCTCGGAACACTATTGGCACACAAAGGGGCTTAGGGGAGTTGTTGCCGCCCAAGCATTGATAGTGAGCCGGAATCCCAGGAGGGGGCGTATTGTATCGAGGGTCTCATATTCGTTCTCAGCGTAATCGATTCGGTAGAGAGAGACCTCAGTTCTGTCCGATTAGCAATATTTTCCTGACCCGGACAGTGGCCACTTAAAGCCGGAAGTGCCGTGGAGCGGAAGTCAGATTCTTTTTCTTTTTTTCCTGCCAAACGTGGGGAATGCAACGAGGTATGACTGTGGTTGTACGACTCTCCGTTTGTACTCTCTTTAAGTAACCTTGGTTTGGACTGTGGAAAGCGTTACACACACAAACGCAGACACGGGAAGAGCGCACGTTTTTCTTTTCCTTCTGGATATGTGTTACGCAATTTACAGTTGATGGGTTACGAGAGTAAAAAAAAAAAAAGGTTAACAGTTGGGTTAAAGATAAAGTTAATGTCGAAAACAAAAGTTATGTTTAGTGAATGAGTACAAAACAATTGCGGATTCAATTGAGAAAATCGGTCAATTCAGAGAAATGAAGAAAACGTCAAAAAAAACAAACAAATATACGGAGGAGATAAATTCGACTAAAAAAAATAACTTCATTCTCCACTAGATTCGGTTAAGTTTGATAGAATTTTGATAGTAATAATAATTGTATAAAATAATAATAGTAACGCACTCTTTACCAGTTTGAGAATCATTGGATAAAAGCTACGTATTTCCATTTCACATCCTACTCTTTCACATTTACTTTGAATGTGATTAGGTAATCATCTTAGCGTTCCTTTGTTTATGACAAATAAAATGTTTTCATCTTTTTACCTTTTCTTTTTGGAGAGAAACGAGATAATTTCAAGATTTTAAAGAGATTTCGTTCTTTAAGCGTTATAATATGTTTAAAATATATATCGTAGCATTTTCTTTCCAATATGTGAAAATTAGTTACAGTCACTCTGTTTTTTTTGAAGATAAACTTGTTTTCTTTTGGAGATTCTATCGATGAGGAAATCGGAATCCCAATTCGTTTATCTGTACTAAGTCTCTTGGAAGGCAGAGGCGTGTTTTTATTTCTGCAGTGGATGAATGAAGAGTGGAAATCTTCCATACCGGATTGCAATTACTCTAAGACAGACTTCCTGCGCCCCAAAACAGACCGTGCCTTCAAGAGGAAGTGGTGGGCGATTTGGTCGGCGCCCGCGTTTCGTGTCTGCGAAAGTCCTTTGGTCTTTGCCAGCTTTACACTCTGACCTTCAGACGCTCGCTTCGACGTCCGTCAATAATTCAGGGCAGAAAAACCCTTCAAACACTCGCCTCGGCTTTGTAGTAAGACAGACAAATCTCTCTCTCGCCTGTCAATCTGCTCACTGGTAATAAAAAAAAAAAAAAAATGCATTTCATTGAACCCCAAGTGCTTTCCTAACACTTCATGGGTCTTAAAACGAAAAAAAGAAAAACTGTCTTTAATAATGTCCTCCCAAAGTTAGCTCTTAAACATTAAGAAGTATTAATAATGAGAAAGAGCACAAAATTGAATTTATTAATCTGGATATTGCTTTCGGCCAAAAAATGAATTTTAACAGTAAAAGAAAGTATCTTATTTATTTTATTGTTTTAAGTTAATATTAGTGAACGTCATCATAGAAAAGCTTGATATTAAGCATTGCTTCCAATATAATGTTTTCGTAAATAAAATACTGCCTATTTATTGTTTTAAAAAACAGTGTTTAATATTAACTAAAATAAAAATTAGTCCTATCTTCTGAAGTACGAAACATAGCCTGACTTTGTTCGGAAGATTATTAAATTATTAAAAATATAAAATGTTTTGAGTTCTTCTTACTGATAAAAAATTTAAAATTATATGCAGTTAAAATTATATTACTATGAGCCAAATACGTACGATTAAAAAATAATAAAAGTTAAAAACTCACGACGTTTTAAGTCTCCATGGGTCAAAACTATTATCAAGTGATGGGACCTTCTCTCTGCGGTGTGTTCATCCTTTCATGGGATTCGTCACGTGAGGTTCGTTTTGTTTGATTATTCCATTGATTGAAAAGTAAACAAAAAAAAAGAGTAATAAATGCGGGTTATAATGTAAACATTAGAAAAAATATAGGAAATTTGCCTTTAATTTATGAAGAAATAAACAATATTCTTTTTCTAATGTTTATGAATGGAGGAATATTATTATTACTATTGTTGTTTTGATGAAATGGAAGTTTTTGTTTTGCTCGTATATGTTTTCTATTCTAGAAAAATTGTACATAAAGAAAGAAGCCACAACATTTTTTCGAATCTGTCCTAATCATTCGCATAGATTGTAATGACTTATTTCTATAGACACAATAGTAATCAGTTAGGATGAACGAAGAAATGGAGGCAGTTAAATTGGAAAAAAAAAATATATATATATTTATATTCAGTAAGATACCCTTAAACTTCTTATTTTTTATATATAAAAAAAGAATTTTTTTGCTATTTGTGTATATAAAATTACATATAAATGAAATGAAACTAAAGCTGTTTTCACCGAAGACAGTTTGAGAAATAAGGAAATGCCCTGAACTCTTACTCACACCTGGAAGTCCATATGCCGGCAGTTATTCAAATTCTTAGTGAAACAAAAATCAGTTGATTTAAAAAAAATTGATAATGGAAAAAAGAAATTTAGAACTTTTATTTATAGTAATAAGAGGCAAGCTTAACGTATTAGGAATTTCAATAATATAGAAATACTTTTTTTTTTTTTTAATTATTAGTAGTAGTTTACAATGGTTCAGTTTTTCAGCGATAGATGTCGTTGAATTACCTGGAATGATTAATTCATTACAAATTGCTATGCACTCTTTTATATTCTTGATATTTGAGCTATACTTGAGCCGAGGATAAAAAACAAGGATTTAGTTATTTTTATTTTATTTTATTTTATTTTATTTTATTTTTTTAAATAAATATTTTTAGATAAAACCCCCTCTGTCGCCACTTCAACCCAGATTCCTTCCTTCAAAAAGGGGGGGAAGGAGATAGATTCAAGGTGTCTCCAGTTTCCCTGTCTTTTGTGGGTTTGGATAGAAGGGTAAATTCGCCAAACGTCTCGAGAAAGTGGGAGGGGGGAAGAAGTGGTTCTGCAGAAGCACTGGTGTCGCTGGGAATATCGAATTCCCATTCTCAAGCGCCTTTATTTTATCCTTTTTCTCTTCTCTCATCACAACCGGAAATGGAAGCTAGCGAGAAGGAGTCGTCCTGAAACTCCAGCCAAACAGAAGGATCGATTGTTTTGGCTCGAATGGAAATTGAAATTTTAAGCGATGACGTCATGGAATTGTCATTCAGAACGCGCTCATAAGCAGCCGACACAAAGACAAAAGGAATAATTCCATGTTGAAATGCTGTTATCATTTAATAAAATATACCTAAAGAATTCATGTCAAATATGCTGTAATTTGTACAAACACATATATGTCATTTAAAATTAAATTTTTTTTAGAATAATAAAGAAAGTTATTTATACTTATATCATTTTAATTTTTTTAAAACTCGACAATTAATCGATGAATTTTTTTCTTGCTCATTTCTCAATATAGTCTCGAGATGATCTCGCGTTACGAGATTTGAATTCGATCTATCATTTTTGGACTTCAATTTGAAAAAAAAAAAAGGTTTTTATTAAAAGTATATTTTTTTTTCAGTAAAAATACTCTAAGAATAAATGAGACGATAATATTATTCATACATATCAGTTAGAAGGTTAGAAGACATTTTAGAACAGAGTAAATTGAAAGAAAAAAATACCAAAGTAAAACATATAAGAAGTCACTTGTGAGTCAGTTGTCAATTGCTAAGCAGATTATTATAACACATGTTCACAGTATATGGTAGAATGTATACTACTTCAATAAATTAAGTCTTTTTTATTAAAGGAGTTTGGTATTTAGCTTCAAGTGAGATCCTACAACGAGTGATATAAAAAAAAGAAAAACTCAGTAATCACTGAATAAACAAGAAACAATTCTCACAAATTCGCAATTAAAACTCTTGAGTAGATTTATTTTATTTATTTATTTATTTATTTATTTATTTATTTATTTATTTATTTATTTATTTATTTTTTTTTTTTTTTTTTCATTATTTTAATCCTTTTTTTTTTATTAAATTTCCCATTCGCCTTTAACCGCAATAGCAAATGTTTTTGGTTGATTTCTGCTGGAAGAAACGTTACTTTTTTTTTTCTAATTCTTAATCATGCATACTAAGTTTCAGGAAGGTCCATCGAGCGCTTTAAAGTTATTATGGCAAGACACAAACATACAGACTGAACGATCTAATAAGCCTCTCTTTCCGAGAAGAGTAAGCTAATAAAATGAAATGAGGATTTGGATCATTGTTCATCCCTTATATAAACAGCTATTAAAAATAAACAAAAAGTTGATCATTAGTTCGCTTGCTTCATGTAAAATCTTTATTCAGTAGCGTAATATAATTGTTCAAATTCGCAACCTGCAGCGAAGGTCTTTGTTTTTGGAGCAGTAAAATTTGATAACAAAAGGAATAACACTAAGTAATTAATTGCTCTTTATTTTGCAATTTGGGATCCCCAGTGCTCATAACCCTGTAGGTTTTAAAGTAGAAACACAGTTTCTAATAATTGGGGGACTTTAGTTTAGGTGAGGGGTTATCGTACGTTAGGATTATCAGGGGATTTGCTGTGACAGGCTGACGAGCCCCAATTCTGTTTTCAAAGGAAAAAAAAAAAAAAAAAAAGAAATCCGATGGCAAATAGTGTTATTTATTTCTGCCTAGAAGACAATAAAAGTTAATGAGTTGCCAGTATTCCTTGAGGGCTGTGGGGGTGTTATGCAAATGAGGACGCCTCGGGGAAGGGGTCTTGGGCCGCTAATAGAGACCTCGTCCACTAATCATCGCGTTCAATTGAACATCGACCGTCGCAATTAAAAGCCATATCCGAAGCGCCGTTCATATCTTTTGTATACGCTGCGCATGATGGGAAACGGCCATCTTTCCCCGCATTTCAAACTCTTGTTAACATAAAGCAAATTGAGGAATTTTCCATTTGGTACTGAGTCATCAGAGCTCTAGACATAGAATTAATTTCCCGGTTTGGCTTTTTTTTTTTTTTTTTTTTTTCATTGTCGGCCATAATTGCAAACAGTTGGAAGTATTTGAGAGAGAAATTAAATTAGTGTTGAATAAACTACTCGATTATAAGTCGTAGATGTTTTTATAAAATATCTTTAAAATTCATCGTTTTAACAAAATTTTCAATTTCAAAATGCGATTTTTCAAATAGTCCACTTTGCTCAAACTACTTATACGAGATAATGAGATGTAATAATAGGTTTTAAACATCTGCTGTTTGATTCTGATTATTTGGATGTAAATAGACTGCATTAAGGAACGTAGGAGGCCAAAACCCAATTAATATTTTCTGTGTAGGTATTTTGTGGAAAGTTTTTAATACTTTTGCAATCGAATATTAAAAGAATGAATGTATTAGCCCAATTAAATTAGTAGAACAGCTGACTCATATAACTAAATATTTAAAATTGTATTACTAAATACAGATATACACAAGTACAGATAACACACACATATTGTCAAATCATCTGCCGTATTCTTGGAACATACACAGCAGAAATATCTGCGACAGTTCGTGAATTCATAACTTTCAGCAAACATTGTCATTAAGCATTGAATTTAAATAAAGAAATTCAGGAACAAATCCCCCGTAAATCATAAATGTTACCTGGGCTTTTCCATTAGTTGTCGCTTTCGAACACTGAAAGTTCCATCACTGCTTTCTAACTGGTTAGCTTATTTTCTGTCATATACTCTATAAGCCTCTTCATGAATCCAAATCACTACTCTCGTCTGATAATCGAGGAATTTGAATGGAATTGTAGTTTTTTTTCGTTTTTTTCCTCGTTTTCTCGACTTTAAAAAAAAAAGAAAAAGAGGACATTTTAGAAAGATTTTAAAGAAATAAGCTTTTCCAAGTTCTTTCGAATATCTTGTTTATTTATTAGATTTAATTAATATAAATTATGAATTGTTTTTCTAATTGCTGTAAATTAAAAAAAAAAAATAAAAAAAATAACTTCCGATTGTAGTTGTAATTCCAAAGTCTTTTCAATTCTACATCTACATTTTGTTTTTCTTATTTGTATCTTAAATAATTTCTAAATTCTTATTAATTATAATTAAAAAAAAAAAAGCTTACAGTTTTCAAGAATTTATAGATATTTTAAAAACATTTTAAAAAATAGTTAGTAGATAAAAATCTAAAATTTTAAAAGCTTTTTTTTTTTTTTTCTTTTTCTAGACATTATTCTTCTACTTTAAAAAAAAAATAATAATTCGTTTCCTTTCAAATACCAACAAAAACCTCAAGAAGATGTAATTTGATAAATGCCAGTTGTAATGGACGTTATTCCAAACAATAATAAATAACAATTAATTGTGACAGTTATTAGTTAATGAATTTTCTTCCTTTTTTCTACGGCTTTTTCTTTTATTTCACAGATGACAGACCAAAAACCCATTTTTCTCTCAACGTCTTCTGTTAGACGAACTCTCAGTTAGAAAATATCGTAGGCGTTATTGGAGACCCCCGTATAAACACTATCTTCATTGGCACGTGGATTTCCTTATTTGATTTCAGTCGACATGATTACACAGATAGCCCTGGAGAAGTAGCAGATGCAGTGAGAATTGGAATTGCAGATAAATAACGTTTCTCTTTTGCGGTGTCTTATAGTTGAACGACAAAATTAAAGCAGCCAACAACTGCCTGCACTGTTTTAGACAATTCATTGATGTTTTTGCTTTCTTTTTTTTTAATATTGAAAAAGGTAACTTGATCGAAAAAAGTCAGATTTCGTAGGCACAGTGGTTTATTTATTTTATTTTTTTTATTCATTTTTGATTTACATTGAACATAAATTTAATAAATGCCTAGTTCATTCGGTAGGCCCTATATCTGACCAAACTTTACTATTGCTTTTCCTGAATTTTCATCTTCTGCTGGTTATCTATTTTTTTTTCTTTTAGCTATTTGGCAGCGTAGTTGTTAAGAATTAAACTTGAAAGCTTAAATTTTAATTTTCGTACCTAGGCTTGGTATTACATAATATTAATAATAATATTATAGTATTGTTATAATGTTCTTACCCTGTAGTAAGTAAATTGAATCTTATATAGTTAATACTAAATATATCTACTTTAAATTCAGACAACCAACAGTAAATTCATAGACTACGTTTAATTCTTATCTTTAACTTATCATAATATCATACATTGTTATTGCTAGTTGTATCCTATCTCGTTTTTTTAATAATACATTTAATCTTATGACAGTGTCCAAAACTTGTGGATATTAGAGATTATTTGCGGTCCGCAAAAGTTAAGGAAAAGAATGTAATTGTTAAACGTTATATTTACAAAAAAAAAAAAAGACCTAAATAAGATTTAAGAACACTTAACGCAAGTTACGAAATTTCAAAATGGCATCTTTATTGCAAGTTTAAAATTTAAGTTAAATAGAATCTCAAAAGCACAGCAGATTCTATTTGTAAATAAGTGGTATACGTTTCGATGATAGGAATTTTCTCTGTACAGTATATTATTATTGTTTGGCCGCAGCTGATTCTTGTGATGAATAGATGAACAGGATATCAGCAAGAAAGAATCCCCGTGCAGTACAGGTAAGCCTGTGGAGCTGGGGTAGATTACATAGAACAAAAACCATTATTAATCAGAAGTAATAGTAATGGAATTTAATATTCATTATCTGTAATTTATCCAGATTATTTACATTACATGTACATCTGAAAAGCTGTAATGTATTGTAGTTCCTTTCGGAAATTATTCAGATTTCAGTGCGATATATTAGTCGAGGAAATGGGCTTTCACTTAAAAGATTTAATCATTTCATATTTCCTATGTGGTCGAATACATCGCTTCCTTTTCAGTCGATTACATTTCGTGGAATTTACTTGGAATTTTT
>JAFIDM010003189.1:35630967-35653012 GCA_023159025.1 Thereuonema tuberculata | reverse complement strand
AAAATAACGAAACAAACCCACTTTTCTTCATTTCTTCAAAACTCTTAATTGGGATGAAATATAGTTTTGAAGAAATGAAGAAAAGTGGGTTTGTTTCGTTATTTTATATATACATTTTTTTCATTTTTTAATCAAGTGCGGTGGCTGATCTAAAAACTAATGTATTCCCTTGTGATTAATTATTCGTATTCATTAGATGTACAATTATATATTTGTTCCCATTACATAATCGGAATGAATAAATCCCAATGAATGAATGAAAAAATGTACCATAAAGTTCAAAGAAAACGGTATTTATTTATTTTTTTTATTTATTTATTCGTACTTGTTTAACGATGAACTTAAGAATTTGTTTGTTAGGTTAATTTTTTTTTCTTAATCTAATTTAATTTTCAGGTTATTATTTTCAACATTAAAATAAAGTAATTTTACTGACTTATTATTTATAAACAGTTCTTTAAAATTTGAATGATCCAATCTATTTTTCATTTAGAGTTAAATTGGTTTTTTTGTTTGACGCTAATAGCATCATCAAAATCATCATCTGCTTGTAGTTTCATTAGTTTTTGAAACGGTTGCTATGGCTACGGAAACATGGCGACCGCCGAGGTCTATTGCGTTGAATTTGTTCGTTGATTTTTCTTACCATCCCCGTCGGTTCTGGCGTCTGTAAGAGGAGGATGGTTGGCTGTGACTTTTTTATCTTTTTTTTTGTTCATTCGAGTTCTCTTTTTTTTTTTTCTTGTTTTAATCTCTGTTTGTCTTTAATAAATCAGGAAAGCCTTTACAAGATAGTGACGTAAATTATCTCGCCGTTGTCATGGCAACAGTTTCCCTTAGCAATTGCGGAGGCGAATTCTCGTTTCATTATATGGAAACAAGAGATCAATGGACACAGATAGAGAAGTGGTCGATTGATAAACATAGGTAAAATAAAAAGAGCGAAATTAAATAAATATATTGAAAATATTAGAATAAAATAAATAGAAATATTTCTATAAGGAAACTGACAAATTTTTATTGTTTTTATTGTTCTAATTTGTTTTAAATTTGTAGTAAGTGTTTCCTTCAATACTGCAATTTGTTTTGTTTTTTTTTTTATGAATTTGGAACTAAATTCATTATTGGTTAAAAATAACCAATTACATATATCCAATTAGATAAATAGTTAACTAATATATTTACAATTGTAACTATTTATAAAAATTTGTATAAATTATAATTTTTTCAATAAACATAAAACTGAAAAGATTTTATTTTATCAAGAAAGATTAGATTTTTATTTTTTGTTCAGAAATAAATCTGAAATATGTGAATTTACATAAGTACAGGGTGGCTCAAAACTTTGATCCATAGGCAGTTTCCTATACAAGTTTGTTTGTTTCTTCCACAGAAATTAATCACTTTTTTTTTTTTCCATCTTTTCAGGTGAAGTATTGCATACATTTGACAAAGATTACAAACTAATAATTTGAATCAAAAACATAATATGAATTAAAAAAAAATATGTTTAAATAATTTAATATGCGAAACATATACAGTAGAGTCCCGAAAACTCGACCTAATGTGGACCGAAGGGTGGCCGAGTTTGTGAAACTGCCGGGTAATCGGGAAAGGTGTTAAAAAAAGAAGTACGTCATAAAATACTTTTATTTGTTGCTTGAGAATACAACAGTTTACAAAGAATGCTGTAACTCAAACTTAAACTGTCTAAATAAACTTAAGAAAATACCTAATACTTGAACTGTATATAAATGTAACTTGTAACGGGTCTGCTCGCGGGGTTTTTCCGCCCAGCCAGGGGATGGCTGAGTTATCCGGACTGCCGGGTTATCGAGTGCCGAGTTTTCGGGACTCTACTGTACATGAGGATCCAAACTTTTTTGTGTTATCCTATAAAAATAAACATATCTTAATTGTCGTCTTTCTGAAGTTTTTCCGTTACCTATTTAATAAACTAGGTAATTTAATCGTTTTTTTTTTAACTAATAAAATGTAAATAATAAATATTGTAGAAATAATAAATCAAAGCCCACATACGAATGAAACAAAAAGCATTCTGTTTGTTGGACAGTCCTTCCAGGTGTATTTCATTGCTAACTTAATCGGGTTACTTGGTTTCATCAATCGGAAGAAGCCGTGTCTATAATCTGCATCTCTCGTGTCCGGTATCGAATAGAACTCGTGAGAGCGTTGCAGGGCTTTCGTTGTAAAGGCAAGATAGAATTATGAGGAGTTCACAACAAAAGAGAACTGGCAAAGTTTCAGTGGCAATTCTTTCTTTTTTTTTTTTTTGGTACGCTTTCGACGGAATTGGCATTTGGCCAGTCGTATTCCAATGTGTATAAAATGCAGGAAACGCAGTCTGTGCCTGCGTTGGGGTCTCATCTCTTTGCACTCGGATTAGCATTACTATCGGCCTGACCGTTACTGCGGAAATCAAGTGAAATTCATTATATCTGTTGTCATTTGACCTTTTCGCATTCCCAACCGTTTCATCGATAAAACTTAAAATGTACTAGGAGGTAACCCGGTCTGAAAGATGGTTTTCATCTAAATCAGTGGGGAAAAAAAAAATATTTTATAGAGATAAAAAAAACAAAAAAACAAGCCCCCCCCCCCCCCCACATAAATAAGCTTTCATGTCTTTGAGTTTATCATCAGGGGGAATCTGGAACGGCCGTTTCGTCCTCCTTGGGATTCATCAGCCAGATCCACCCTTGATGATAAACCAGAAAGGATATGAAGATCATCTTCGCACCCGAAAGTGACCTCCAAACAAATAAGTTATTTTATTTTGTTTTTTGTTTTATTTATTGCAAATCAACAGAAATTTTGCCTAAGCTAGATGTAACCAGTTACATTTTTTTTAAACTTTGGGGAAGAAATTTTTCATTCTATCTCAATTCAACTAGTATTTTTCAGTTGTCGACCCTCCTTTCGTATTTCTCCACACAGCTTTTTAGAAATGCTGTTAGAACCAATTACTAAAATTTTTAAAAGAGAAATTATTATCTTCTGCACTACTTGTTTTAATTTTTCCATTTTCCTTGATAATTAGTATTTTTTATTAGCGATATGCCCTTTTAAACTTGCCGATTCATTCCTGCTGTCTGTTATCGATTTAAATAATAAATTTGTAATTAAAAATATTGAAAATAGTGAATATATCTTTATTTCAGTGATTAATCTCTCTATGAATCATAGAGAAAATAAAATAAACCGTATACTTCTAATCAAATGACATATCCTGGAGGTTATTTTATGTTCCAGAAACATTAAAAAAGAATCAATTTTATTCGATATTTTTAGTACAGAACTTATTGTTTCTCTTGTTATCGACATATCGTTTTTAATATATATATTATTTATGGATTTTTATCGATTTCAAATGATAATTCGTGTATGTTGTCATCAAAAGATATTCAGAAAATATTATGAGCATTTTGAAGTAGAATTCGGAGGAAAGATTAAATTCCGAGATTTTTTTCTTTCTTGATCTACTTTCTGTAACTATTATTATTTAGAAGTGAATCAAGAAATCATGGTTTTAAACGTGTATGGTTGACTTACGACCATCGCACTTACGACCGAGATCCCGTAAATAAAAAAGTTTAAAAATTAGAAAAGAAAAGTATGTGTTTAATTTAAAAGTGTGTGTGAATTTAAATTGAATTTTGTTCAATGAATTGGAAAAAAAGTGTAAAAACAGTAGCCCCTCCCTCCAACCCAAAAATAAAGAAAGAAAGCATGAAAGAAAAAACTAGAAGAAAACATTTATTAAAGCACTGACATGTCTATATCTTATCATTTTGGAAAGTGATCTTTATTTCTTTTATAGTTTTCCAGATATGGTCTACGTCTAACGCACTTCCTCTGTGTTTAGAAAAATAATTTTAATTTCCTGTGAAAATAGAAATAATTTCAACAACGAAACGTTCGCGATGGTAATCGAACCTACAACCTTCTGATCCTAAGTCAGACATCTTATCCATTAGGCTACGGGGACTTCATTTTAATTATTGTTGTTAACATCTCTTATCACTCTGTGTGTGTGTGTGTGTGTGTGACGCAATGAGAGAAGAGCCAGAGAAAAAAAAAAAAACCTCATTAATTTTAGCCTACTGTATTAAAAATTTAAATTTCAATATTCATTTCTTTAACATACTATAACCGCAGGCCAGACGAGCATTAGATGCAGAAGCTCTCCCTCAGCGACATTTCTCGACATAAATGAAGAAATTACAAATGACGAGCAAATACTCTACCTCAAGTAAAACAGTCACATTGTTATCCCGTCATTGTTGATGTGGCGTATGTACTAGTTTATAAAATAAAGCTCTCACGAACTGTGAATTATATCGCCATCAGTTTTCGGTCATGATTTGCTTAATTCATCGGTTCCTAATCTGGGATCCGCGAAGCCAAATGCGGGGGGGGGGGGGGGGCGTAATCCATTTAATGATTTTTAACGTGGATATAGGAATAAATTTGTTTTACTCAAATACGTTTGCTCGACATAATATTTAAACACAGAAAACCCTTCTACTTCAAATACTCTGTCTCAACTAAAAGCCTTCACATTGTTCTCCCGTCATTGTTGAAGGGGCGTATTTGCAAGTTTTTAAATAGGCCTACACATGAATGGACTGTTTACAATATCCTTAGCCCTCCCTCCACCAAACCTTACTCCTTGGGCGAAACTGATTATATATATATATATATATATATATATGTTTCCGCGTTTCCAATTGCATTGCTTTCTTCTGTTATATAATGTTTTAAATAAATACATTTACTAAATTTTGGTAATTACAACTGAACCTGATAGTTGAATCATGATTCGGAATCGTGTGGGTGTTCTCTATTACATAAAGGAAGCAGAGCAATTACCGCTGCCTTCCGGTTTCGCATTTCCTCTGCTTATCTTCCGAACGTTTATTAATAATTAAAATTATATTTGGCGAAGGGTCCACCACCGCCGCCACCAACAGCAGAAGCTCCTCCAATGAACGAAACGAGGAGGAGAAGCCTCTTTGTAAGACTTTGGTCCTTTCTCAAAGAGAAATTTTAATTTCGTTCGCTCCTGAGATAAGGACCCTTCCTGCAATTGCGGACACCAGCAAGATACCAGCAGAATTAATGGAAGGGAATTAACAAAATCAGGGAGAACACCCGGGATTTGCTTCGTACTGTTTGTCATTGCGGCAAACTAGATAAGGATGCATCACAGCACACGACTTTACCCAAAAATGTGGAAAATATTCCTCTTTGCTCAGCAAATAAATAAACGGTTCCCGCTTCTTACGATCAAAATTTGATATTTCTATTGTTTAGTATTTTGTAATTATTAAGGTAAAAAATAAGGTTTTTTTTTTTTTATTATTTGCTTCAATGGAAACTATTGTAATAATGTCGATGAAATACAATTTTTTTTTATTATATATTTTTTTAAGCATTTTGTGTTCTGTTAACTTCAATATTGGGGAATATAATAATCAAACCAAGTAAAGTCCTCCCAGTGAATGATGGCCGCCCTGTTTTTGTGAGATCTGCGCATGTATCATCGATTACTCTGGCCAGGCACTTCCGTATGAGTTTATCACTGGACGTCGCCATTACGGTAAAGGCTTGTTACTTTGCAAAAGAGCATTGTATTTATAAATAATATACATTTATTTATTTATATAAATACTTATTGTTAGCAACTGGTATTGAAATAACGGTAAATAGTCGAGAGAAGTTTTGATTTGGCGTTATCAACATGTCTTTCTCAGTGAAAACAGACGACGGGCGTCCATTGTGACAGGAAAACATAATTGATCAGCTACCGGAAGGGCTGCGCAGTGCAAACTTCCGCCGGTCATCTTTCATTTTGAGGACAATAGTTCGTATTTTTCTGTTTTAGAATGCAACAATACGTCATTGTGAATTCATGTGTGTTAGCCTATTATTAATATTCTGTTGGTATGGTAACTAAAAGAATAATGCACTGATGTACATCAAACTTCACATCTGTGAAATGTACTTAGAATTGCTTGTGTAAGTTCTCTTCCTTAACGAAAAATAGAAAAAAATTCATAATTTTTTTTTTAACACAAACAATTTCAAGATGTATTAAAATGACGAGCGATTTAATGTGCAGAGATAAATTATAAATAGTGCAAAAATATACACGCAAAATTAGGCAAAGTTAAAAGTCTAAAAAACATTTACTTGTATAAAAATTGTGCGTCATTAATTTCTGCTGCTCCACGCAGCCTTTGTCAAATGTGCATTAGGCCTACAATTAAAAATCTCACATTGTAAGGTGGACAAGTCAAAAGCAGGGGAATAGACAGCAAGGAGGGGAACAATCAGGAGCTTCTTTGTAGATACGTCATCTGTCCTAGTTAATTCGCAAGGGAACAGTCTAAAAAGGACCTTAATCCAGGGGTGGGTAGACAACAACTTCAAGTATGTTATCTTTAGTTTAGGCCTTCTGCTAAAGCATCAGACTTGTTATCTAGACTGATTCGTAATTCATAATTCCGTAAATTATGCTGTAACTTAGTGAAGAATCCGAGTTTTTTATTTAAATCCGTTAGGCTCACTTTCTGAGCCAAAGTTAACCTGGTTCAATTTTTGTGCTAGAACAGTGAACTTCCTGTATATTGTTTCATTGGCTAGTGATGAAGGGACGTTGGCAATACCTTGTTAGAAATCAATTTGGATAATGTACTGCAGTTTCCAGCATTCTGTTTATACTATCAATGTTACATCCGAATTGTAAGTGCTCTAAGTTTAATGTTTAGCATATTTCCAACGGAAAAGTAAAGGGAGAAAAATTTTTTTTTAAGAAATAACGTTTTAGGGAAAGTAGTTTTTTCGTGCTTTCGAACTTCTCGTTCTACATAATATTATCATCAGATTATGAGTATCTTAGATTACGAATCTAGGTTTTAAAATCCACGTCGACATTTTTATCTCCTTATCGGAGATAGGTACTGTACAATCAGCACCCTCTCGTGGGGATTTCGGCAACTAAATCCCTAACCTTGTGGCCTTCATTACACAGAGCCTAACGTGTTGATTCCTTTGAGAGAAGCTCCCGTCTATCAATTCTTTTCTTGCCAGTGATCTTCTCTTTCGGTGCGGCATTGTGTTGGGAATCCTTTCGTGCCTAGCTATGGGTGTGGTGAGACTGCACTTTCTCTAGATATGGTGACTGAAGGTTAAACTTCACCGTAATTACGTAATGTGTGGTATTTCAGTGAACTCTACCTACATTTTTTATCTTTTAAGAGCTAATCAAGAAGAGATTTCTGTTACTTTCATTCTCTATCTGGTTTTTAATAGAATATTATCGATATTACATAATCGTCAATCTTCTTGCAAATTATAAGTAGATTTTTTTATATTTTGTTAGCAAATCTTTCACTCTTTTTCAAAATAATATCTTTTACACCACCCAATTCTCTTTGTCCCACACAGCAACTTTTGACGTTACGAACGGATCTTCTTGAAGCTTGAGATTGATATTTATGGACAAGTTGTTTTAGTTGAAGAAATTTTTACTTCATACTTACTTGAAATGGCGACGAGATGAAATCGTGAGACGACTGAAAATACAGTAAAACCCCGATTATCCGAGTTTCCGCTTTATCCGAGCTGTCAAATATTTCTAGGATTCTATTTCTTTTTTTTTTGGTTCTACATTTTCCATTTTTAAAACTACCGAAAAAAATTCCGAACTTGAACTCACAAACACTCAGGAAAATGAAAGAGAATTCGCAGAATATTGGTCGCAATTAATCTTCCTTCGTCTAGTTATATGACCCCCTACCTGGAAACATTGCTGCAGAAAAACGCCAAAGTAACATAAAACAAAAAACAATTAAGGACTTTTTTAAGTAAAAGAACTCTTTGATTATATCGTAACAATATGAATTGCATGTGATGTATCTGTATAACTTTTGTTAAAATAAATTTAAACCTATAGGATTTATTTTATTTACAATTTTCGCTTTAATTGAGTTTTTCGGTTATCCGAGTTCGGATAATCGGGACTCTACTGTGATAAGAAAACTACGATGCGTTTGGATGGCTTCTGTACCTGCGAATAGTATTGTGATATTGTGATATATTTTATTGGTCAATAAAAGAAAAGTGTGAGATTGGGTTATTAAGAGAACAGCTGACTGGCTTCAGTAAGAGCGCTCAGAATATACCTGTGAATTTGTTAAGAAATTAGACCTCAAGTTCTGTTAGTAACTACTTGCTTCTTTTAGCTAAATTGTAGGTTGTTTTTTTTTTTTCTTAGAGCGCTTTTTGTTTAATTTTTTTGATTTATTATTTGCTACTAGCCGGGTACCGTCGCTTCGCTCCAGAACCCTTTCATATATGTCATAAAAAAAAAGCTTTATTAGCAAATTAATATCAAGATGGGAAAAAATACACGAGTTCCCAGCCCGTTCCCAGGCCTTCTCCGGATAACTCAGATATATTGCGGGTTGGCGCCACACACCTATTATATCGCTAAGGCAACTTTGCAGCGAAAATGTAAATCCTCTTTATTCCCTATCCGGGTGAATGTCGAAACATCCGACCTTATTCCTTGTCTACATCATAAAGGGAACCTCTGTGCAACATTTCAGCTTTCTAGGTCCAAGGGTTTGGGCTGGGCGTTGATGAGTCAGTCAGTGAGTGAGTCAGGACTTCTCTTTTTTATTTAGGTAGATTACTATTGTTTAAATAGTAGTTAAGAGAAGCAGCGCGCGCCGTTGTCTGTTAGCGTTTTGTTTAGTTTCACATTTTCCTCTTGATTATCCTGAAAACAAATATAAAATCTATTTATAAGTAATACTTGAAATTACTGTCGAATTTAATGATGATGAAAAGATAGAAAATAATTAGGAAGATCGTACGATTGTTTTTCCTAAAAACATAAAAACGTTTTAAATTTATTGTCTGAACATAAACGTTTATTTTATACTAAATTGATAGTTTGCATAAAGTTCGTATTTGACTTGAATTCCCCCACCCCCTTGTTATTTAAACTTCAAACGGAAAAAAACAAAAAAAAACATGGACTCTGTAAATATGTATAATGAAAACATTTTGAAGGGAGGGCGGAGGAAGTTATTTATTTATTAGTCTTTAACCTTTCCACTCCTTGGGCAAAATGAGAGATGTTCCTTTTTTTAGAGATCCTGTTTTAAAACATTTCATAAATTCCTTTTTTTTCGGCAGAAGCCATTTAGATCCTCAGTCAAAACAAGTCTTCCTCTAGTTGTAAATATTATTGAATTTAATTAATAAATAACGATTACATTTTTATTACTAGAAAATCTGAGAGGTTATTTAGACAGTATTCGACGTTTTTGATTGAAAGTTAATTTGGTAAAGGATTAAATAGCACGCGCTGATTGTTGATTTCTTTTTTGTTTTGTTTGTTTAAGGCTGAATTTTAAAAAGATAATTTGTTCTCTTAATAAAATTGTTAATAGATATGGGCGAAGTGTAGTTCAAAATACCGTTATAGAAAGGAAACATTCTTTTATAGAATTCGAGAAAGCAAAACGAAGGAATATATCAATAAATGATGAATTTCCTTCTCTCTCGTTGATTTTCACATTTAAAAAATGATCGTAAAATTTGTTAGTTTTGTTTACAAAAGAGCCTACATCTTTGGCGCCCTTCGAATCCAAAAAGCAGATGTTTTAAAATCTTATTTTAATTTCCAGAAATTTCAAAATTTTTAAAACAAGAAGCGAATAATAAAATGATAAACAACTGAACAACGGATGATAGATTTAGGTTTAACATTATATAATCAAGTTAATGCAAAAAAAAAAAAAAAAAAAAGTTTTGAAAAAAAAAAAAATTATAATCACTAAACTTTTTAGCCTGTCTAATTTTATTTACATTCTTGTTATTATTCATTTCAGTCTATCTTCATTGTTGCTAATTCCTTGTTTTAATTAACTGAATAATGAATGACGATGTTAGTTTCTGTGGCATCTTTCAAATTAAATCAAACAATTACCAGATTGTCTCAAGTTAAGGAAAACTCACTAAATTAAAACTGAAACCGCGCACGTGTAATTAAAGTAAACCCATTCAAAGCCGCTTACAGAAGATTTAGACGCCACAACGCCAACAAAAAGTTTTGAACAACTTTTTACTTTCAAGAAAATCGCTTCCTCGTGTTCCGAAAAGTATTCCTATCACTTTGGTTTATCCATTTTTGATTTTCTAAATTTTTAAGTAATATCTTAATTCCTTTTGTAAATAAGTTTTGTCCTTTTAAGAATCCGGTTATAATTTCGAGAAAATTTGAACAAAAAATAATAAACGAAATATTTATTCTACAGTGTTTATTTCAATAAGTAGGTTTATAAAGCTTTTTTTTTTTTAATGCAAACACTTTTCCATATTGGCAATAATGTGAAATTCCGATTTACATAAAAGTAATATCTATATTAAGCATATTTTATCTTAGAAACAAAATAATAATAATAATAATAATAATAATAATAATAAAAGACCAACATTTCATCGTTTCCTGGAATGAAATACTTTATCAGTTGATATTAAAAATATTTTTTTCTTTAATTGCAAATGCATTATCAGATCGATGTTCTTTATTTAGCCTTGGAATTTAGATACTAAAGAAGAAAAAAATTAATTCAAATTTACTTCTTAAATTAGCAATTTAGTTTAAAACAGTTTTCAGTTGAAATTATTTTACAAGTTAGTTTAATTTTTATAATTTCTTTATTTCTTTTATTGGGCGATTCGAATGAAAGTAAATACGATTTGTTCTATCAAATTTCCATGAATTTTTTTTTTTATATATATCTTTTTAGAACCAGAATTTGTTCAACGATTGAAGCTAGTTTTGATGAAATAAGTTTTTTTACGACAGCGGCAGCTGTTCAATCAGTTTCCATTCAGACAATTAAGTATGTGACGCACGAGATGGAAGAAGCCAACAAAATAATTGCGTTGTCAGCTGATACTTTTAATTCATCCAACAGAACTTTGAAACGGAGCTTTAAAACCTACCTTACCCATGAAAAATAAATAATAAAATGTATTTTTCTTATCAGAACATGTTAGGCGATATTAAATGTTCAAAGTTTGAACTCATATCAAATTACAAAACATTAAAACGTAATATTGGAATTTTTAAAATTTTATATTTTGAAAGTTAATATTAGTAGGTCAACTTTATTCCGTAGCCACAGCCGATTGGGCGACCGCCTAGGCCGCCAATTCTTAGAAGCGCGCGTAATGAATTTTTAGTAATAAATTTGATTAAAATAAGTAGATAAAGAAATGTAGTTCTCAATTTTCTCTGTTTTAATTTCCGTTGAATTTATTAAATAAAATTCTAATTTGCGAGTTGCGAGATATGGCTTGCCCAGGGTTGCCAAGCAGCCTCTGCCGGACCTGTGTATAGCCTTCCGTTGTTAGTTATGTCGACCAATTTTGCTCTCGTATTACTGAAGCCCCATAAGGGACGTAGAAGATAACGAGAAACGCTATAATTTGAGTTTTCAAATTAGAAGATTTAGTTTTAATGCTGTGTATTCAATAATTTCGTCTGAAAATTAAAAAAGAAAGAAAAAGAGATTTATAGGATAATCAACAGTATCTGCAGTCGAAATAAGTTTGAAAGTAAAAAGAAAACATTAAATGCTAAATAAATTAAGGTAAATAAACCATGAACGATAACGATGAACGTAACAATTGCAAGATGTTACGATGAGATAACAATAATCAAACGTGAACTTGATGCTGTAGCGTTCATCTTTCGTTCTGATGTGCACTCAGTGTTGAAGATATATTGTTGCTGATATGTCGTGGCTTGAAAATAAGAACGGTAGCGATGAACTTTAAATTCATTTCGTCAATGAGTTTTAATGAATACGAAAAGAATAGAATATGGTAAACATGGACAATATAACATTGCGCTTCCAGTTATAAATGTGAGATTTAGAAGATTATATTTATCATCATTCTATTTGGGAAGTATTTGAACAAAGATGAAGATAGTAAGGAGATATTCTTCTTATTGTAAGTTTTTATTTGCATAAGTTATGATGTCGTTTAATGATCTAGATATCAGAGAACTTTTCCGCAAGTCAACATTCTCGAACGTGTGTATTGTTCATGATTATATTTATTTATTTATTTATTTATTTATTTATTTATTTATTTATTTATTTATTTATTTATTTATTTATTTATTTATTTTTAACTTAGAATGTTCTGCACTGTTATGAGTCCAACATTTCAGTTTCAAAAATTCAAAAAAACAAAACAAAAAACAACTTTTTTTTCCCCTCATAATCTCGAATTTAGAAAATATATAACTTATATTTTTATTAAAAGCCCTATAATTATGATTGGCAGATATGTGATTCGAATACTGTATTACATCTACTTGAAAATTGCCATTACATACATCCAATGTTGAAGACAGTTGTCAATGCCAAATCCAAAATCAATTCAAATATTCGATTGGAACACTCACAAAATTAATCTTCGAACCACGCAAAATATTCGAAACTGTTGGAAACAAAAACATTTTTAATTTTGCACCTGTATCACCGAAGAAGTTCAGAGATCAGATTTCCACAAAAACTTTCGAAAACTTATTTGAGAAAGAAAAACAAAAACAAAACAAAACTGGCATTTCTGATAAAAAAAGAGGACTGGTAAAACTGTACCACGCTGAAGAGTCATACCTATTAGTAGATTAAAGATACGCTATTTAAATAATTAAATCATGTGTCTGTTCCTAAAATTCAATAAACACAAAAACCTAGGTTCGTCCCTCCGTTCATAGCTCGGTTGTGGTTTGTCAGATTACTTCAGTAAAATCTGCGCAATATTATTCTTGAAATTGGCCTGTGGAGTCGCAGAAGCATCTTGATGTCTCTATTTCACGAAAAATTTGCATACACATTCTAATTTTTAATTTTATCCTTGACGTTTGACTTATTACGCTGAAGAAAAAAAAGCCGGGAGCTCAGCTGAAGAAGTTACTCGTAACCAAAGAAATATCCCAATTTATTTTCAATGTTACTGTTTTGTACATTTTAGAAATCTTTACTTATCAATTCTAACTTTTGAAATTTGTCATTCTTAATTCTTTTTTACGTAAATTTGAATCGTGACGCTAAGATTTTGCGGTGTTTTTGTACTCGTTGAATCCGCATAAGTTAAAAGTACACATGCAAAAAGTAAATAAAAACCCAATTATTTACTGAAACAACTTTATTTGTTCATTTAAAGTACAAAATATATTTTTGAACAAGTAAGGTAGCAGCTTTAAGAGCAACAACTCGTCTGTAGAATTTAATAAGTTCTCCAACTGCAGCTTGAGGTATTTCCGACTATGTTTGACGTAAGAGATTCAACAATTCTGATCATGTTGCTGGGTTTTTTTTTTTTGTTTTTTTTTTTACTTTTTACGTGAAGTCTTGTCTAGTATTGTCTACACGGATTCTATGGGATTCATTTCAGGGGACTTACTCGGCCAAGGAAGTCGTTTGATATCTTCTGATCCTCCCCATTCTTTTATCCTTCTTGCAATGGGACATGAATAAGCAACTTTTTTTTTCAATTGAACCTCTTGAGAATATCGGCATAAGTCCCCTCTTTTAAGGATAGAAAGGGGTCGTCCATTACTTACGTGAGGTCAAAAGGGGGAGGGGGGGGTTAACGAAAATCTCACGTAAACTTTTTCATTTAGAGAAAATATATATTATAGCAAGATTTCCTTTTTTTTTTTTTTTTTTTTTTTTTTTTTTGTTTTTAAATAAAGATTTCCTTTTTTTTTTTTTGGTTTTTAAAATTTTTGAAATCTCACCAAGGGGGAGGGGGGGGGGGGTCCGGCAAAATCTCACCAAATCTCACGAAGGGGGAGTGGGGTCCAAATTTTTGAAAAAACACCTCACATAATTAATGGACGGCCCCAAATGTGTTTTCCCGAATTAATGTTACCAACACATTTAACCAAGTCTGATCGTCCAGTGTTCCGTATTCTTCCCAAACCAAAACAAAAATGCCACCATGTTTGACCGTTGATTGTAGCCTGTTTGTATTAACATACTAACAGGGTAACTCCAGACCCAAACCCCATCCACTGTCTGAAAACTGAGGAAATCTTGACTCATCAGAAGAAATTATGCTGTGCCAAAAAAGCCAAGGACTTACCACTCCTCTCGACAGTCCATTCCTCTTCTTAATAGTAGTAGTCGTAGGGCTTCTTCCTGACTGCAAGTCCATAATAACCAAGCTGATGAAGATAACGTATTGCTGTTCTTGGGTTAATGTAGATTCTTTCTGCCACTTAAGCTTTTAAATGAGGCGTGTTTTCGATAGATCTTCAAACAGTATGAAGACGACCTATAAAAGAAAGTTTCACGTGCAGAATCTCCATTTTTGTTACTTACCAAATGAGAAATATGAAATATTTTGCTTAGAAATAAATAAATTATTTTTGTCGTATATCCTTTGCTTAGGCTAGTAGCAAAATTACAAAAATGCGTCGTTGAATTGTAATAGTTAATAGGAGTTTTTGCGATTGATTTGTCGAAGGAGCAAGAACCCATTCGCAGTTTCTGTGATAAGTTGCAAGTTGTGATGCGGCCATCGTATCCGTTTCTGTGATGTCAGGATGGGTTTGAACCAAGTATAGGTACAACCACTCAGAAAGAGCAGAAATACCATACATTCTTGATTCAGTTGAAGCCGAATTTCCAAATCTATGTCCAAATAATGAATAATTGAGCAATTTGCAAACCAACGGAGTTGCGGAGTTGCCTTCAGCCAAAATACGCTCTTTCTCCTTTAAATATTTTATATTTGGAGAAAAAGAAATCTTCACTCAAAATATCCATTCACCCTCTGAAGGTTGCGGTTTCAGTATCTCCGTCTGATTGCCAAAAGACTAATTTTAGATTGGGCAAAACAGAAATGGACGATTCTGGCCGGAAATACAGTCACACCATTATAAATTAATGTCCTCCACCCCTCCCTGTTTCGTAGTACCTGTCGTCCCACTGGGAGCCCGACTGTCCCTGTTCTTCGCCGACCCTTCGTCGAGACCGTTCTCCCGCGCATTGCCACCACCTGCCCATGCGGGTATCTTTATCATGAATTATGGGCGAGCCCCGTGCGTCGGTGCAAGAATCCATCACAGTCAGATCGGAGTAAAAGCACGATTAAATACTGGCAATTATACTTCTACGTGCTACTCCCAGACCTACTTAGCGCTTGCCTACCCAGCGCCAACACACTTCGACGCGAGGTAAATTTATTTGGCGATTTTAAATGGCTTAAAGGAATTTGCATTTTCGTATTTGAAAGCGCTGAGACTTGCGATGGTGGCTGTAGAATTTCGATGTATAAGAAACTAAAGAGCGACAGTCCGGCTGAAAAGACATCTTGGATTAAATTGTATTTTGTTTTGAAAACCTCAAGCTTTTTTTCTTTGATTGTACGTTGCTTTAGTTTGCTTGGAAAACAGACAAGACGGAGGAATTTTTAGTATTACAAAAACTAGGTATCGGCAAACCATCGTGTAGTGCAGTGCTCGGGGCTATTTTAGTGCACTGATTTGGTGGTGAAATATTATTCCTGCGTCTTATTGCATTTAATCATTTCCTAAATCATTTTGTTTTGTTATACTAAATATTTCACATTATAGTAATAACCTGGCTTATAATTATTTTATTCTAAGCTTAATTAGACTTTTTTTTTTCGTATAAACTGTGTATTCTCCAAATATGTTTAATTATACAAACTATTTCATTTACCGAACCGGCTTTTGGTCATAATTAGTTCGGAAAATCGACGTTCATGTATTAATATTCCAGTCTCTCCCCGATAACAGTTCGGGGGTACGAAATCCTTTTACTTAGCCTTATGCCTTCTTTAGCTATCATTTTAGGAACGTTACAATGGTAGAATTATGTAGGAACGTTAAATTCCTTATTTCATGTATTAGTGTTATTATTTCAGCTGTTATAAAAATATTTCGCTACAGTAAGGAAATGTTAATATTCGACTAAGGAATGTTACGCTAATTAAAACGCCATATCCGTGTGTACGCATCCCTTTAACAATTTTGAACTGGCGAAGGGACCTTGGAATTTAGTCTGCCTCATTATGGACAAGAAACGAGCGAACTTCGAAAATTATGCTTTTTTTAAAATGAAAATGAATGAAATTACAGATGTCTAAGAATAATAGTTAATTATCCAGTGTTACTTGGTTGGGTGATTGGATTATATTCAAAGTAATTCGATTTAAGTAACTTAAGTAAGTACATTAAAATCTCTCTTAATCGGTAACAACGGGACTTCGCCGATCCCGGATACAAGATCTTGCCGGATAATCGTATCTACATTTCGAGAACTTATCTGTTCATGTTTTGGTGAGGCTATCTGTAGCGACACCCACTCGGGCTTAGGAGCGTACATATGCGAATGCAAGTTTGTTGGCTGGAGTTCTGGCTGCATAATGTACAAAACAACCCACGTGATCTCTCTTAGCCAATGATCCGCTGGGAGTACTGTGTGAAGCATACGTACCAGGGCCGGATTTCCGCGTAGGCCAAGAAGGCCCGGGCCTAGGGCGCCAGCCAGCCGAGGGGCCCCGCCGTATTTTTTTTCGTTTTTTTTTTTTTGATTGTTGAATTGGAGATTTCTTTTTTTTTTTTTTTGTTTTTGGGGTTGGGGGGGGGGGGGGCGCAAATATCAAGTGCCTAGGGGCCCTGGGTGTTTAAGTCCGGCCTTGATACGTACAGGAATCGCGTGCCCCACGCGACTAGGCTGTACATACGCCACTGTTTGCCGGAATGCAAGCCCATTGCAATACTGTCTCATAGGTTTAAATTTAGATTTTCGAAAGTGCCGTTGTTTCGCTATAATTATGATTTATTTAGTTTAAATAAATGGAGAACACATTATTTGTATTCGGGTGATATTTACAAACATTCGGACTTTTTTAAAATTTTAATATCGTAGATTAGAGGCGTGTTCAAGAATTTGCAATGGGGGTGGGGGGTGTTACAATATCCTAACCGTTCAATCAAAAAATTAATAAATAAAGTTGTATCGTTTTCTGGATTGGAAAGGGTTACAAAACGTTGGTTTTCCAACCAAAAAATAAAACAGAGAGATCGAAAATGCTCGCTTTTCCATTTCGGATGCAATGACATGGCTTGGGAGATTAGCCCTCCCTTCGCGACACCAATGTCGTAGATAGATTTTGTTTTTTCACTGTATAAAAAAATGTAATTAATCGTAATATGTCAGTTTATCGATACTTTGGGTTTTCCCTTATCTTTGTTTACATTATTCAATTGATAAAAGTTAACTCTGCAGTGATATGAACGGCTTTTAAACAGATTAAACAACGACAAATAGCTTTTAACTGAAAATGAAGATCAAGTCAATAACATAATCAGAAGAATAAATTGAAATGTTCGAACAGAGGATGATATTATTCTAAATAAATGAATTACTTTAATACTGTTCTCGCTATCACTTCTCTTCCTCCACTTTTGCATTTTAATTATGTATATAATTTTCTTCTTTGCCATTTGTTTTTTTTTTTTTCCGCACGGTAATTTGACGTCAGCAAGTCACGTGATGTTAGCTTCGTTTCAATCTTCAGAAGAAAGTGACAGCTAATGGCGTCAGTCTCCGGGAGTGTTTTAAGTATATTTAAATATCATAAATTCTGCATTTGATTCCCATTAGCTTCGAAGGGTATTAGTTTTTTCTTATCAGATTAATCTGTTCTATTAGATAAAAGAAAAAAAAATCAAACCGCTTCTATCTTGTGTTTTAAAAAAGGAAATTGAAGTTTCATAAAGTAGAATGAAAAACGTGGTTTTAAAAGAATAACGCAATTAACTTTAACATTACTAACTCATTTAATGTTGATTTTTAAAGCGTGCAGTTTGTTTTTTATTTAATTTAATGAGTTGTTGTTGGCTTTTTTTTTTTTGTATTCGCGTATTAGTTAGATATCACAGGATATTATAAGTTTGGTTTGTTCAGCGTTTATATGTCCGTCCTTTCCATTCTTTCAAAAACTATTTGTCCTACGAAGGTGAAACTTTAGTAGAAGGCGTAGGTAAACCAACCCTTGTTGATTTTTCCTACTTGTCGTACTTAAAAGTACGTATTAAGAGCAATGGCCAAAAAACAGCTTTTATTATCATCACGCCGAAAGATGAACCTCCCAGAATGCAAAGCAGATTATAGATTGTCCTTTCCTGGCCGACCGCTAACATTGAAACAGAAGAGAAGCGACCTCTTCTCTTTCAATGTTAGCGGTCGGCCAGGAAAAGACAATCTATAATTTGCTTTGCATTCTGGGAGGTTTATCTTTCGGCGTGTTGATAGTAAATAATTGTCATTCTGTCCGATTCCATGATATCTGAAGGATTCCATGATTCAATGATATTTTTTTTTGCCCCTCCGGTATCATAGAATCGGAAATAATTGGAAAATAGTTCTCTTGCCTCTCATAAATTCTTCTCTCTTCCATTCTCAGCAAATTTTTGAATTACTTACTGTTTTTTCTTTCTTTTTTTAAAGCCTTCACACAGCACATATATTTTTTTCAAGTTCCCATTTTTTTTTATTTATTTTTTTTATAAGTGAACATTTAATTATTGTTAAACAACAATGAGTGAGACCAAATTGTTTACCAAGTGACATCCTGGAACAGCTGTTTCACGCTCTTTGGCCACATCATCGAGGAGCAGTCGGAATTTTTATGCTTTAAAAAAATTCATTGAGGCCTGCGCACTGCCGGCACAGGAATTTTCTCACTAATATTTCATTGGTGAGTTTTTTATTGTTCTGTTTTTCTCTTGAGGCACCACTGCACTTCCGATGACCACTTAATTATTGTTTTTAGCCTATTTGCAATAAGAAAGTGAAGCATTTGATTAGTCAGTCAGTGTGTATGTGTTTCCTAATAATTTTTGAACTGCTTCCTGAAACTTGGTGTACATATTCGGGGACTCTAGATACGATCTATTTGAAATCTTTTCCAAATCTTTTCCAAATGAGTCCTTGTCGCGAGGAGACAAAAGAAAATCCCTCGGAAAAGCATTGAAAATCTAAACAATGTATTTCTATCCTATTTCTATTAATATTTCATTATCTCAAACAATCCATATTAATCCTTAATCCATTACTCTATGCGATTTTGACAATTTAAGTAAATAATTCCATTTAATTATTATTATTTTTTTTAAGAAATGGAAAATGTGGACTAATTCAGTAGATGTTAATATACGTATTTGGTTTTTGTCGTTTTCAAGACTTACAAAGAATAAAATAAAGAAATTTTTTAGGAAATAACGTTTTAAGGAAAGCGAACTTTAGCTTACTTTTCTTAAAACGTTATTTCTTTAAAAATTTCTTTAAGATCTTTTGAACTCCTTATTGAAGTTTGTTCACGAACATTCTTGAATTCGACGTTTGGTAGTTGTATTTGTAGTTACATCTATTTGATATGATCGTTTAACTTCATGTCATTTCATCCAAGAAAATGATGTTAAAATAGGTTGAATGAATGCAAGTAAGAATATTCCTTTTTTTTTTTTTTTTTTTTTTAAAGCCTTGCTTGAATTCTTAACTCGAAACAACGGTCTTTGACTTTATTGTTTTGCAGAAACTCGATACTTATAATCCCCATCTTAAGTTCTGACTTTTCCCGCCCATTTTATCCAATTTATCTCGTCTTCAATCCCTGCTACCAATGGGATTTAAGTCTTCCTGTGAATCCACAACCAATAATTATCATCTTTCGTTTTCTGTTCCTTAAGGTAACAGATTACGAAGCTAAAACAACCTAAGAAATTGGCAGACGAGTTTTTGCAAGTAAATGTTACTTTTTGAATGCCTTACAACAACATTTCCAATCTTTATTTACGTAATTAATTCCTCTGTTCTTATTTACTTAGTTTATTTAAGTAAATGCAAATAATCAGCATTTAGTTCATCATTTCTGAGATACAGGAGCTGCAAGAAGTTTGTTACATTGAGAGAAATGTTGTCAAGAAAGTGATTAGAAGAGAATTTATTTATTAAGTTACTGTTGTCATTGCGCTAACCTTGACATCATAGCTCGTTCCATCTTTTTCCTTTTATCTTCTCTGCAAACTTTCCCCGTGGCGTGCTTTCTGTATTAGCCTTCTCTTCCTAAGATAGATGGTGTTGGCTCTTTGCTGATCTCGTCAGCAACCCCCAGGAATTGGCCTGTGAGTGGTGGTGATCGATAAAAAGGCCGAGGCCAATGGGATTTTTTCTTTTTTTTTTTGCACGGTGACACAGCACACAAACCAGCTGTGTTATTTGTCCAAACGATGCCGAGATTTCTTCTCTGAAAAATCACGCTGCGGTGTAACCAATTGAATGCTGATTCACGGGTAAAAATCAGAGCGTAAAACGTCGACTATCGCTGCATCAGTCACCAAGCATTTGAATGTTGTTGTTTTTTTCTCCCCTCGCCATCTGAAAGAACGTGGATTTTTACAAATGAATCGTTTTCATAAAGTATCCTGTATTGATCAACAAACATTCCTTCAATATTAGAACTAACATCTGCGTTAGCAACATTTCATTCAGCGGATGCTCAACTACTTCAGGGAAATAATCTGAGAAATTTATTAACTCCAACCTCTCTTGTAGAAATCGTTAATAAGAATTAACTTACAAAATTCAAAATACACAAATGCGACTTACAAAAATATGTAAATATAAATGCAGCGTGCGATTATCAATTAACAAAACGTTTCTATGGAAGTTTCAAATTCCATAGGTCAGAGGCTCCACAAAAGAAAGAGGAATAAATAATCACACTTAAATCATAGGTTATATCTGAAACCTAAGCATTCCCGCACTTATCAGGGCTAAATGTTTCACCCTAAATGCCGAGGATCCTATGTAGTCATTAAAATACAGATTATTTATTTTTTTTCCCTACAATGGACGATACACAAATTTTGTTTCACGAAAAAGTGGCTGGAATTTGCAGTTTCGTACGATTATACCAACAAATACACATATACATCAAAATAACAAAAGTTTTGTTTCCACTTCTACGAACTACCTCAATATTAATGAATTTTTAAGTCTCCTGAGTCTTTACAGGATATATAAATAGAAACTCTTGAACTTAAGTTTAATAAACAAATACTCCTTCAATATTAGAATAGCAATATTACACTTAATGATATTTTGAACTTGTTTTCTGCCAATCAGAATATGTTTTAAAATAGTTACATTATTTTTGATTATGTAATTCGTCAACAAACAAAAGGCGAATAATTTACGGCCTGAATTAAGGATTTTGATTTAATGGCCTCACTTTTCTTTTCACAAGCCATAATCAGAAGCGCCTTTTCTTGACGCTTGATTATCACTTAACATTCTTCTTTCTTTTCTTAGACCTCATTCATATCTTCGAAGAGCAATAATAAGTTAATAACATCATCCAAGTTGGTTTTTTTTTTCTTTTTCCATTTTCAAACTCGAAAATACGCCCGAGGCTACGTTCTAGAATTGGAGTCTTGATGCAGGATCTTTCAGCGTTTGGAGGGAAATATTCCTACCAATCAATTTTATTTGTTGTTTTCCCTCTCGGCCAGTCGAGTTAGAAAGCGAAATGCTCGAGGGGGGAGAAAATGCTTTCCAGCCACAACACAAGCGCTGCAGCGAAGTTCTCAACCGTGTGTAGCGCAAGTCGAAGAGTGGCTTTTATTATGTTAGATTTTTCAATTTAGGTTAAATTATGTTGGAAAATCAAAGCAAAAATGTTTAAATTTGAAGAAAGAAATGGATAGAACACACAGTTAACGGGTTTTTGGGCTTATCGTCTTCAGTTATATTTGTATATATAAATACTGAACGGTCAATTTTCCACATGTGACTTAATACATCGAAATATTGTAGTGACTTTTATATTTATTGTATAGTTTTATCGTTATTTTATCATTTGTATTTCTAGTTATTCCGTT
>JAFIDM010003189.1:35618757-35630957 GCA_023159025.1 Thereuonema tuberculata | reverse complement strand
AGTCTTTAAATACCGATGTTAGCTGTAAATAAACGAACAGAGTCAAACAGAGTCGAACAGATGCAGATCAAACAAGTCTAAGCCTCCTTTATTTTACTACGAACCAGACACATCGAAGCACACCACATATTTTGCTGCCGAAACCCCACAATATTGATTTCACTTTGAGTAAAAATAAACAACTGTGTTTTAAAAGAAATCCTTAGATCTTCACTTGTAACTTACGTCATTATTTTTTTTAAAGTTTTGTATTTTAATTTTAATTTTTAATTTTTATAAATAATATTTTCACTCATTTCTTTTAAAATTTAACATTTTTGCTTTGATTTTCCAGATATACTTGATTAACTTATTATTTTTCTTCTTTTTTTTTTTTTTTCTCTACATTCAGTTTTAATTTGAATTTAAATTAACTTATTTCTCATTTTTCCTTGGCGTACATTAATGTCGCCTTCTATTGATGAAACAGTTTCTACATTCTACTAAAAGTTTAGGCGATCTGGTATTTTGGTATCTTTTTGTTTCTTATTTCTTCATTATTTCGTTTGTCTTGTAACTTATTTTGAACAATTGTTGGTTCTGACAACTATTACATTAACATATCCAATAAGCTGTGTAAAAATTATAAATTAATAACGAAACAGAAACACAGTTGTAAAAACTCTTATTAAAACAGTATCATTTTGATGCATCGGATTATACTGGCCGAACACGAGGCGATATTTTGGGACAATCAGGCCCAATTTGATTGCTGGCAACCGTTTGCCCCAATTTGATTGCCCCAACCTGAACAATATTGCCCCAATTTTATTGTCGGTACCAAAGGAACAATATTGGCCCAATATTAGTTGGCTGAAAAAATTGCTGGTACGAAAGCGAATCAAATGAACGGATGACATCACGTGACAATGCTGACTTCGAAGGAGGCGGTACTTTGAACATCGGAAATTCAGTCACTCACGCCGGCTATTTTCTTTGAGAAACAAGGCTTAAAATCAGCAAAATGGGTCGGCCCAAAACAGATAATTCCAACAACAACATTTTGTCGATTGATAATGAAAGAATCGTAATTGATTTCTACAGAGGGACGGCGTTTAATACTATAGCAATTATGTACGAAAACACGCTCTCTCTTTAGCTCTCCCTAGTGAGAGGCGCCGTAACCATAAAAATTCAGGGCAATATTGGTTCAGGAGAAACTACGTGTTTGCGCTTGATAAAGACGTCCGCAATCAAATTGGGCCAACTTGTCCCAATCATATTGCCATTAAATCGCTCCGTGTTCGCCTAGCTTTACAAAACACGAACACGTTGCGGGTATTAGCCTTCATCAGTTCAGAATGATTTGAAATTTCCGTTGGTTCAACTGGTTTTTTTACACAGTTTTCCAAATGTATTTCTATCCGTTATTTATGTTATATTAACAGTTGAAAGCGGAATGATATGTGACGTCATTTAATAACTCGCCTCCAGAAAAAAGACTGAATAACATACAACTATCGTTTGTAGTATGTTTTATGTAGTAAATGTGGGTGGCTGAGAAGCCAAGCACTGCGACCGGAGGTCTATTTTACTATCCCACGGAAATAAGGACAGATGGAGAAAAAGACTGAGAAAGTATGGTGGGAGAAGTGCAGGGGAACCGGGAGAACCCCGAGAAAATCTGTCCATTGCGGATCGTCCACCATCACAAAATCGCTACCCAGTGATTATTTCTGATAAATATCATGCTGTTATTGTTTAGATTGCTTCATATGTTTATTCATCTCTGTACAGGGATTTTCTGCTTCCTTGCTGATATTACTACACAAATCTTGTTATTCAGATTCTGTCCTCGAGCGTTCTTGTTTATTCATAGTTTTTGCTGCTTTGTAAGTGGTGAAGTGTGCTCAGGGATCTTCTCTTCATTCTACTAGCTTCTTCCACTTCGCCATTGTTGTCTTTTTTTCTTCTTCTTCTTCTTATCTCTCACTCATATTCGAGTTACTGCTTGCGATAAGGGAAATAAAGAACGCGTCCTGCAGCGTTGAAGAGCCAAACAACGCTTCAGAAATGCAGAATCGACTTAGACTAACAAACGAGTGGTAAAGCAGACAAAAAATAAATAGGTAGTCATGCCTTAAGCAGCAGCGTTCGAAGGCAGGTACCAGAAGCTTCGGTTTTGCTGAATTTTTAAAGTTTTTGAGATCCGCAAAAGATGGAAAATTAAAATTAGTCGAAATCAACGTGGAGCTACAAAGCTTAAGTAAACAATAAACTCACCTAAAAAGAAAATTGGTGAGAAAATTCATGTGCCAGCGTTACATGCGCTTTAAAATCAAAATTGCAAATTTACTTTTGTTGAACATATCTTAATTTCCACAAATTAGCCGACACACCTGCGTACTGGTATTAAAAAAAGTACCTGTTTTCCAATAGGTGGAGCTGTTACCTGGGTTAATTGTATGCTTGGGAATTTTCCATTTCGCAGTGCATGATGGTAACCTTATGCCTTTATATTCATTGTTTGTTTTTATCTCATCACTTGAGAATGTGTATTCCATGTATTTACACGAAACTATAGTCGTAATTAAAGGAACTTTTTTTAATACCAGTACGCAGGTGTGTCGGCTAATTTACGAAAATTACATGCGCTTTTTTTAGTCTTCTTATGCGCTAAAAAAATTCATTGAGGCCGCGAAACACTGGCACGTGAATTACCTCACCAATTTCTTTCATGGTGAGTTTGTTATTGTTTATTTAAGCTTTGAAGTCCCCTCATTGATTCCGACGATATTTCTATTGGTCTGTGTGTCGAGACCTCGCCGCTTACTGGTGACTGCTTCTAGCTGATGATCGCCGTATTAGCGTGATACAGCTGTTCTAGGATGTCCCTAGGTCTCACCCTATTGTTATTGATTAAAATTAAGTGTTAGTGCAAACAAACCACAGCTTCCTGTTGTTGAACCACTACCTGCTTAAGTTCCATTGCTTTTATGTAGACGGAGTAGTTTCGATGATAATTGACACTCAAAACTTTTCGAGGTAGAACTAATGTGGCAGAAGACTTCGTGAATCGTTTTATCGTCGCTTCGCTTGCCAAGACGAGGTAAAAAGAAATCGCCATCAGATTTCTCTCGTCTGGCCGATCATGATGTTGCGCATCAGCTGCTTTCTGTAAATAAAATAGATCTGGTAATTAATGGAGATCTACGATATGTGTCACACTTAAGTCTTGGATAAGTGAATGTCACGAACTCATTAGCAACTTCAATGAACTTTGGAGATCCTAGTTGCTTTAGATTATTGTTAAAGTTAATAAATTTCTAAAGAGAGAAAAAAAAAAAAAAGAATTAAATATAACATCTGGCAAAGATCAAAATTTGAATTGTTTTACCTTTACTTCTTGACCTAATATTCTTATGATATGATGTACCACGTGATTGTATTATTAAGAGGCAAAATATTGTACAATGGCAATTTGCAAGCTTTTATTGCTGTATATTTATAAAAGATTTCATTTGACGCGCGCGCTCACACACAAAAATAGACTGTTTCGAATATTTATTACGTCCAAACCATTTTAACTATTAATTGGAAGTGAAAATTCTGTATCAACTTTTTCGAGCCGATTAATTATCCTAAGATTACCGGTCATTATGATATTTTATTCATTATTACAAGATGCCTTTTATAACAAAAACTTTACATAACAAGGTAATTATCTGTACAGATGATGAGTGTAAGATAATAAAAATTCTCTAAAACCGAATAAAGTTTTTCGAATATAAAGTGTTTTTCTAACTAATTCTGGCAGAGGGAGCCACCGATCTTTCCATCTAAACCGTTGCACTTCAATTAGATTTTAGTTTCACTTCGAGTATCACAACTCCTGTTTTTTAATTTCAACTTTATGAGTAAATTAATAACATGGAATGGAAAAGAAAATCTAAAAAATTGAATACTACTATCCTGCTTTTTAAACTGGCGCCATCTGCTTCATAATAAATATCTGGAGTAATTTAAGATCGTCTGTAATAACGATGCAGAATTGCTTACAAATCTATATATATATATATTTAACGACGACTCGTTAAACGCAGAAATACAATATAATCTTACTCCAGTTATTTCAAAGTGTTCTATTGCTTTTTAATGGTAAGGATTTAAAGGAGGATATTTCCTGTTTCTTCGCAAAATTTAATAATATTTCATTATTCTTCCAGAAATTAATGATTTTTATACATTCACATGTTTTTTTGGACGCATATTGAATGAACTTGGAAGGGTTATTTGAATAAATAGTAATCTAAGGTATTGTCTAAAATGAGTTTCTTTGCTAATAATTAATTAATTAATTAATAAATTTTTGTAGAAGTTAATATTTTATATATATATTTTCTTTTTCCCCGTTTTTTTCTATGTTTTTTGCATGTTTTGTAAACATAAAGCTCATATGGGTTAGGACTTGAATTATACATAAATGAATGTATATATATATATATATATATATATATATATATATATAAAGATGAAAAATTAATATTAATATTCTCTCTTTAATATCTTGGTTTTAATGTGTTTTTCGCTAAATGAAATTTCATTTAAGGCTGGAACTCATTTAATAAATTGTTTGGAATCCTACAATAACATCAGAAGCATACCCCGAGGTCTTTCCATTGATGATGTCTTGGTTACTAGAGGGCGCTTATGTGCTATTATTAATTCAGCTGGTAATTGAATATGATGACGTAATTTGAACGAGGACGCTATAATTAATGGCGAGAGAGGTTTAATGAAAGGTTTCTTATTATCGTCAGCAAGAACAGTAATTATCCAAGAAGGGAAATTTGAGGGGATGGGATGACAGACACGAAAAAGCAGAGGGAACGAAAACAAAACCTGTGTTTAAAGAGGTTTTACCCCAGGAGGAAAGACAAGTGGGCACTGATTTGGCGCTTAATTACTTTTGAACTGAAAATAACAGATATTTGAATGTCACAATCAGTTACAGGTCTTGTCAAGAACGCAGTTCACCATCCAACTGAAAGAGTTAGCGTTCCAAGATGGCGCTGACCAGTTGACAAGAAAAATCGAATGAAAACTTTAATGATCTAAGGAATATTATTTCTGAAAAAAGGCGTTTTAAAAAGAATTTGTAGCCTACTTTTCTTAAAGAATAGACTATTACTGTTGTCTTAATATTTTTTTTTTTTTTTTTTTTGTAATTGGCCAATCACACTGCCGTTACGAGAAACGAACCATTATATAAGTTGGACGATTCCATCTCTTCGTCATATTAAATTTGTCGAAACTAAAAATAAATTAATACAAACGGGATGTAGCCTTTCGGTCACAAATATGAATGTCTTCTTTTTAGGAAATTCTGGTTCAAAAATTAAGAGATGAGGCCAATAGCAGACACATAGACACGTGATCTTTCGGAAAATAACTTAGGCTTAAAAAGGACAAAATGTCGTATGACAAGTGCAAATTGACTTTGGCTTGGACTTTGGCGGATTCTACACAGTAATATCGTTTCATACATTACTACGTCGATAAGTCCCTACTCCTACATACTTTTTCTCTCCAGTTCAGATTGTTCCACTTTCGAAGAATGAATGTTATTTTGTATCTATTTACTTACCTCTAGCTAAAAACATATTTAAAGCATTTCGTAAATTTGTAAATATATTCTGAAAACCTTTCCACTAATTGCAGACATATTTATTTATGAAATGAGGAAAATAAAGTCAACAAGTCAGAGCCATTATTGTTGATTAGTGAACTGTACAATCAAGAAAATTAAAAAAAAAAAAATGGAAGTTCTTTGAATTACAATCCAGTAAGTGCTTTCAATTTCAAGAAAGCGAAACAAATCATCGTTTTATTTTCTTTTTTCGTCTTTTAGTTATATCGCCTTAAGATTCTTTTTTTTTTTCCATTTATTTCTTTAGAAGAAGTCCGGGAACTAGTATTGAAAAATCTGTTATTGATTCTGTTCTTAACATCAAAGAAATTTTTATAGGACTCATAGAAGTATACTTGAAAATCTTAAATTAAAAAAACAACAACTTTTGTTTTTTTTTTTATTTTCATACCTTGAAAGTCCTCGCATTTTTTGAAAAAATAAAACGTGTATATATATATATATATATATATATATAATATTTGCAGAGCTACTAATACTTAGTTTTTTTCGTTTTCTTAGAAACGTGTCCATCTTTTGATCGCAATTATGTAACTACGAAAGAGCAAGTTTAACCCCTAACCCGTCAATAACTTTTGAACCACTGGATGGGTCTTCTTGAAACTTGATATGAATATTGCGAGGATTAGGGACAGTCTTAACATTTTATATTTGAAATCGGCCCTTGACGAGAAATGAGCTCGCGACTAAAAAAGGCGACCAAAAAAAAACAAAAAAAATCCTGTATAAAAGGGATGTATACGTTCTATTTTTGTTGATGTGTCATTGTCTTAAACGATGGATATTAAATCCTTAATCCATTGCGCGTGATTTGATTAAAATTCATCCGGTTTTGAACAATTGAAGTAAGTAATGCTGATTTAATTGGCTTAGTTTAGAAAATGGGAAATTTATAGCGTTGATATTCAGTAGGTATTATAATTTGAATTTAAATATATGGTTTTCGCATTTGTCGTTTTTATGACTTCAAATAAAAAGAAAAGAATTTAAGAATTGAAAATAAAAAACCCAACAAAAACAAATAAACAATATCTTCAGGAAAAAGCAAGCTTTATTTAACTTATTTCTTATTTAAAATACAAAACTCACCTAAAAAGAATAAAGTTTTGCCTGTTTTATGTAATACTTATAAATTATTTCTCCAAGCAATTGCAAAACTCAATTTACTTCTAAAAAAGCCTTGCATCAGAGTCTTGTCATCTTGAATATCTTAAATTTCTGCGGCAATTCGTAGAAATACTCGTTGCTCTCAAATTAATTAAGTGCGAGTTAAGAACATTCGAGAAACGGGCTCCTTTTTAAAAGAGAACTCTGGGGAATTACATCCAATTCCAGAATGTTGTGTTTTCTCAGAAAAACACGCAGATTCTCCTCTCTCAGGCTTTCAGATCTCAATTTCCGGAAATTTAAAATTTCTCTTTTTTTTCCTCTCTCAAAATTGATACTTGAAGAACGGAGCGAGCGCCATGTTTGAATTCGGAATCTTGTAGTTCTCGTTTTCTTACGAGATTCTCTACGATGATGAAACAGTTTTAATTGTGTAATAAATCAGATAGCTTACTGCTGCTGTTAAGTTTTAGCTTACTTTTGTACGAAATGGAGGCTCATCAGATCGTTCAGTCTGTATATGCGTATATGTGCCCCCCCCCCCCTCCTTCCATTAACTTTTCAATCGCTGGATAGATCCTCTTGAAACTTAGTATGCATAAATAAGTACTAGATACGATCTCACTTTTTGTATTTGAAATCTTTTTTTTCGTGTGGATCCACATCGAGAAATAAGAAGATGGTCCCAAAAACTCCATTTGTAAAAGCATCAGATTGGAAATAGGGATTTTTTTTTTTTTCGATATATTCAATGAATATTAATCCTTTTAACTGATCCATTAATTTGCGCGTGGTTAAAAATTAATCGACTCGTTGGCAATTTAAAGTAAATAATGTGGATTTAATTTTTTTTAAAGGAAATTATAAGCCTATACATAGGTTTTTAAAATAAAAGGCTTTAAAATGAAAATAATTAACAATAAGAAATTTTAAGAATAACATTGTAAGGAAACTAGACTCGAAGTGCATTCAGGAACGTCCTGTTAATTAATACTAGATTTGCCGAAACTAAATAAATTAAAGCCAGGGAAAAAAAAAAGCTGCTTCTCGCTTTCATTTTTACTTTTTAAAATGTTTTATGATTTACAAGAACCTTTTTTTTTTTTTCAAAAAAAATCCTTAAGGTTTTTTTTATTTTATTTTATTTATTTATTCTTTTTATTTTAATTAATGACAATAAAGTTTGTGATTTAGGGATTACTCTTTTAAAGCAAGATCACAAGTTTTTTTGATTTATTTATTTTTTATTTTAATAAATTTCTTATTTGCTTAAATTTATTAAAATGTTTTTACTTTGATATCTTGTCATTTTGTTGCGGTTGATTTTTGTCAGTTCCATAAGAACATAAACGCTAACGGGTCATCAAGGTTTTTGCCATTGCAATTTCTTCTTTTTCAGTTGTCCCAATGGAACAGAACGATGGCTGACTTGTGTTCCAAATATGCCAATACAAATGATATTAAAACATCAGTAGTAAATATTGATGAAATATTTATTTAATACTTCTTAATAGTAGAATTTCAGTTAGATTTTTTTGTTAAAACGTTAGAATTATCGATTTTAAAAGTTAAAACCAGTGTAAAAAGATCTGCTTTGCTCTATATTTGTAAATATATATTTTTTGTAGATTCTGGCGTCACGCAATGACGCTAGAACTTCGTTCGCAAATTCCTGAACAAAAATTTCAGCAATTATTACATCGCTTCTATGACATTGACGTCAGCGAGACTCCACTGATCAAAATGCAAGACGGCGTTATTTTAATTATAAGTGTTTTCTTGGCATTCCTCTAAAATTCCGGGAAGATTCTGGAATTCGGGATGATATATCGGGATGGTACAAAGGCTCACAAAGGAAAAAAAACTATTGCTGCAGATAAGAAAATAGAAGTTGTTATAAAACGTACAAATCTTAATTATTTGGAAGTCTGAAGTAATTGTTGGTTTGATCAACGATTCATACACTTTGGTTGCATGCTTGGGCCTTAAATTTCGTAAATTTGAGTGTCATAATTTTAAGGTTGTGAGATATGTAGTTACCGTTGTCTTTCAACTTAACAAAAGAAACAATAAATAAATAAATAAAAAAGACTTAACATCTTTGGAAATACGCTTACCGTAATTTGAGAAATGCTGGATTAGACTTCATTTTTTTAGCGGCCCCTACATTACAGCTTGCCTGTAAAACCGTTAGGGGACCGCTCTTGGTTTTATCCTGTGTCTGTCACACACAGTAGCGGCCAAACGATTAGAGATATTCGAATGAAACCTTCACCATTGTGTTCAGCATCAAAAAGTAGGTGACCACGTATAAAAAAACAGATATCTCTGTCCCCCCCCCCCCCCCCCCCCCCCCCCCCACGGCGTTGTCTTTCTTTTAAAAACGCCTTTAAAAGACAGAAAACGCCTTGGGAGTGGTCCTAGAGGTCTGATTTTTTACACGTGGTCACCTACTTTTTGATGCTGAACACAATGGTGAAGGTTGCATTCGAATATATCTAACCGTTCGGCCGCTACAGAGTGTGACATCCCAGACAATAGCGGTCCTCTAGCGGTTTCACAGGCAAGCTGTAATAAGTGTATTGCTAATAATGGGTTGCTAAAAACCAAGAAACCTGGTATTATTTTAATTTCCTTGTTATGAATGTGATTGCAAAAGGCGCAATTGTTGCGCATAGTGTCATTGTTGGGATGGTTGTAGAGCTGCATTATAAATGTGATTGTGGCGACGTGCGGAAAAACGAAATGCTGATCAAAGCGAGAAGCTTCACGCTTGCGTAAAGAACGGTCTCGCTCAAAATTGTGTTTATAAAATTGTGCATATTTTGGGGCCGCTTTGCTTTTTGACACTGTCTAAAAGCATTAATTGCCTTTTTTTTTTTTTTTTTTTTTGTCTTTGTTTAAAAAAAGTTAGATTTAGATTTTTCAAACACACCGCACATAAAGGACGAAAGTCTATATTTTTTTATCGTTTTCAAACGATATTGAACTCCGTGTCGTTGTATTGGCGTCCATTATGTGTCGTGCAGTGAAGCGCTGTTACAAAAATAATGGAACTTCGAAATTTAATTTCGGAAAAGAGTAATATTCAGGCCGGATCGATTCATATCAAGAGTTGAGCGTTCGGATCGGTCAGGAAAATGGGGTTTAGCTCTGGAGTTAAAATCAATAGAAAATCCAATGAAGTCATTGATTTTATTTCGCAGTTAACTTATTTTTAAATCTGTTTCTTAAGATGTAATTATTAGAGATACGAACTTATAAACTATAATAACATTTATATATATAAATATTAAGTGAAAATCAATACAAACATAAAATCTTTGTTAAGTAACTTAACAGCTCACCGTCAAATACTTGATAGACCAAATATATACATCCTATTGGCCCTTTATCTCATTTCCCCAAATTAAGGGCTCTTACAAATTTAGACCAAATCTGCAACATTCTACATATAAGTTTTTAATTTTTAATAACATTAAAAAAAATAATAGTTTAAATTATTCCGTAACTAATTTTCAAAAACAAATACAACCTCATAAAAACAAAATAATTCATTGCTTCTTTATTTTTATTAAGATTAAGAATATTAATTGCATAGGCCTAAAGACACCACAAGTCACATGCTAATAAAATTTCGCACAAGAAAATCTTGTTTTGCAGTTAGTATCCCATAAATACAGGACCAGAGTCAGACTATTTTGCGCCGTAGATAAGGCCAGCGACTTGTAATCCAAACCGTAGAACAGATACGATTAATTGACACTAGAAGTCTTTAGGAAAAAGTTTCTCCAGAACACTTGTTTCTCTGAACCTTGCTGCCATTTTCAAGATTTTTTCTTTTTTACTATCCGCTTTTGTTTCGAAGCAAGTTTTTACTTGATTTGGTTTTCACTCAGCTAATTTAATTGCCTGAGGAATTAAGTATATTGCTCTTTGGGGATATTTATAAGGACTGGATAATAATAGATCTATTTCGTTAAAGTGTATTGATATTATTTTTTTGGAAATTAAATTATTTAGCTACAAGTAGATGGACAAAATCTCCATCTTCAGGGATAGTCGAGGTAATTTCAGCTACGGCATTTACGTAGTACATTTTTATTTATTCTGTTCGCTAGTCCAAAATAACTTGCTGTTTCTTTATGTAAGGATTTTTTGTTTATGAATATTTCTCATTTTTCATTCATTAATATTATCTTCTCATCTTGTAAGCAGATAAATTATTAATAATATCAGTTCGTGTAAATATTTGGTAAGAAAGTCAGAGTCAACTAACTTTTTTCCGTCTTTCTTTTTTTTCTTATTAAGTATTTTTTTCAGAACTTTTATCTTTGGGCCGGGGACACGCCCCTGATTTCCCGCCCTTCGTGTCAACGGAGCAACTCGTGCATTCCATCATCGGAACGCCAAGGGACTCAAAAAGAAGCCCACGGCAGCTGCTCACGCACGTTTGTCTTCATCGCAAAACAGAGAAGTTGGTCGAGTCGTGATTGCGATGACATTCACAGATCAACACGAGAAGCTCGTGCGTCACTGGCCGATCGATACGACGCAGACTCCGTATCTTTTTCTCCGAATTCCCACTCCAATCCCATCTCCGTTCCTATCTTCTTTTTCCTCCTCCAACCTTTCTTGTAAATCGCTTTTGAAAACGTTCATTGATGGCCGGTTTTGCGGAAGGTTGTGAGAATTCGAACGATTTTTTTTTCCCCACCCTGACTGTTCATATGGAACCTAGAGCGATCGTAAAAGCTAAAACAGAAAATATATTTCGTATCAATATTTATACAGAAAAGAATGGCTTTACCTCTGTAGTGTTATTTGAAGATCATCTAATAGAAATAATTTATTTTTTTGTAACTGGATGAATAAGCTTGAATGGTAACAATACTAAATCCCCATGGCTTGATTAAAATCATGAGATAATATTTATTTTTGTTATAGCCATCCCGTCAGTGAAATAGCAGCTTAGAAAAAAACCATGGTGAGAAACACTAAAAATATCTACCACTATCTAGTGATAGGAATGTGAAAAAAACTGAAAGAAGTTAAAATTATTCCCGCCATCATTTCTGCTTCTGTGGAATACCGTTGCCAACTCGAAAACCTGAAATCTCTCTGATGGCACTTGTAAAAACAAAATCTCCGAAAAGTACCTTAAAAACCTCCAGATTTCGTAAGATTTTGTTTTAGAAAATTATGTCGTTCAATCAAAGAAAAAAAAAAGCTCTCATAATTTCTCGTTCGAATGATAAAAAAAAAAAAAATCATCAGATTTCCGTATAATTCTGAAAGTCACTTCCCGTTTTAAGTTAAATTACAAAATATTATATAATATTATATATTATATAAATATATATAAATATATATATATTATATTATATAATATATATATATATTT
>JAFIDM010003189.1:35512396-35610351 GCA_023159025.1 Thereuonema tuberculata | reverse complement strand
AAAAATTTTAAAAAAAAAAAAAAAAAAAAAAAAAAAAAAAAAAAAAAGATTAACAATCACACAAAATGCAAATAAAAAGAAAAATGTAGATTACTATCGATCTCAAAATAGATAACAACCAAATATTTTAAGTAATTCATTTGTTAAGGATCTTGAATTTCGATAACGACATCTTTACGTGTGACAGTTCATGTTTCATTGAAGGTTTTATCAAGTTAACGTAATCTTTACAAATCGAAGTTCTTATCAAGAAGCTCTTTTGATAGCGGTAGCCTGAATTGCAGCAAATTTGTAGTTCGTCGAAAGTTGCCATTATGTTGGTTGGGAAAGCCAGTTTCAAGATGGTTGGTAAGTTTGTAAGTCTGGCCAGTCGTTTTGATTTAGGAGCTTTTGTTATATTCTGACTAATAGAACGAATCTTTGCCTATATTACATCAGAAATGAATAGCCGGAATTACAGGTATTCATTCTCAATCAATTGGTTCACACGGCGATAAATAAATTCCCAGTATTGTGATTAATGCTCGAGTTTTTCGAATTGAAGGATTATTGTAGGGCGATTGTTAACGCTTGTGTTTTGGCGTTGCATATTCACGAAGACATCTTTGGAAATAATCACTTTAATTTTCGTAGGCGTGGCTTGCCTCACTTGAATTCATTAAATTTAAGTTCTTTTAAGTAGGAAGAAAAATCAGTTTAATGTGATTTGAAAAGAGAAAAATAACGATCTGCTTATTCTGAAATCTTGGCAGATGGTATTGAAAACTGTAGAAAGGAAGTACAAAGATTGCTTATTGAAAAAAAAACAAAAAAAAGCAAACATGAAAACAAACATCAAACTTTGATGCAGGCTTGAAAACTGCTTGTGTGGGATAGTTTAATTTAATTTTGTTAGTTAGTCATTTTCAATGAATAGCCTATATGACAGTTGTTTCATACTTCTTAGCTCTCATTACTTAAGAATACCAAATCCAGTGATCGAAGTGAAAAAAATCGAAAAAGAGGTATAAAGCGAATTTCCCGCCAAAAATACTGTGTTTGAATTACGGGATTGTTTGGATTCGTTGATTTGAAATTTAATGTCGTTGTCGTGATGTCCTTAATTGTCGTAAAACTATGTTAATTTTTCTGTAAATACAGAGATACTCCTGCATCAGTTAGGAAATGAAATAGAAGTTTTCGTAAATAATAAGTTAAATAATCACCTCCATCGTATACTACCGTAGTAAATGGTGTTAAAAAAAATATATAGTCTATTTTTTTTTAAAAAAAAAACAACAACAATAGTTTTCTTTATACTTCTTTGTTATTAGAATGACGTTTTTACCATCTATAAATTTCTTGCACATAGCAAAAGTATGTTTGACTGGGATTTCTTGCCATTCTTTTATGATTGTACTCAACTTTCCCTTTTCAGTTACTTATCTCAAGTGATTTTTGTTTTTTTTATGTAACCCTTACTGTAAACCTTGTACTGTCTTACAAAGATAAACTTTCAGCGAAATGTCTTAATCTCAGTCAACATAAAACGTAAATTTCTTGCTCACAATGAACGCAAAAGAAATAAGTCAGAAAGAGTGCCTTTGCTGTTATATCTGAATAAAATATTATAAATAAGTAAATTACGCTTTCGCGGTGTTGCAAAATGGCGTTGTAATATTTTCTCGAACATGAAGAGAAACAGTGATAGCAAACACGTTAGACGTCTGCAAGTGTCCTCCAAGAGTAATTCAAAATGTTCGAAATTGCACTTAACCCGTGAAGGACCATTGTCTCGTCTCGTCTAACCTCTGCACTCTTTTAAGATGGCGACGATGTGGTATCTGCATAACGGCTCCCGCTGCTATTAGTCCAACCGAGCTGTCCACATCAACCCCCTCTTTTAATTACGCTTTTCAGTAGCAGATGAAGCGTTGCATTTCGATAATACTCTTGGCGGCCCCTCAAGTGTATAACTGTCAAGACAAACTCTCGAGTCCCCTATATCCGTCTCGTGAGGGATATTGCCTACAATTGCACGAGGGTGTAAACGAAATTGGCCTCTTCCTACTAGACCCTTTTCCGGCCACGTGCTCTTCTCGGTGACACTGATGAACAGGGGAGTCCTTCACTGGTAGACCCAGAACTTAAAAATGTCGATGCAGTATTTGAAATTGAACAGTAATTGTCTTACAGTACTGAAGAATACTCCCCAAACATCGGACTAACAGAAGTTGTAAAATAAAACTTCGACGTTGTAAGGAAAGATCTGGACTTAGACATTAAGTGTTCGGGAACTAATTACCCATCTTCCACGCCCGCCCTTCCCCCCAAAATAAAAGCAAATAGATATTAACAAATTTTAATTAGATGCTGAAATTGGAGTTTTGCTTAACTTTCAAATCCCTTATTATGATCTGTACTGTATTCTCCATTCGTTTGCTAATTCTTTGTTATTTTTCAAAATTCCTATAAAAATAAATAAACAATAAAGGAGATATTAAACGTAAGTGTTAATGCAGTAGATTGTGGCAGTTAATTAATTAGCTTAATTTATCTGAGGAAAATAGAAAAACTTTATCTAACTCAGTTAGGTAAGCCTCTCTAGTAACATCGTTTTTATCGTCCTTGCAGTTATTTTAGATCAGTAGCTCTTAAACTTTGCTTCCTTCTGCATGCGTTTGATTCTAAAACTATTCTAGCAGTCTCTGCTAAAGGTTTGCAAGAACTTAACAAAAATGCTTTAACTTTACGGATCTAATCAACCATAAAAAGATAGCTTTTACATTTAGAGTAATTATTATTATTAGTAGTAGTATTAGTATGTAAAAGTTTCAAATCTTGGGTTTCCTCAGCAAAGACAACATGGCAGGTCAAGGACCAAAGCACATATTGCCAAGTGTAAAGACATATGTAAGAATGATTAGGGATGTGTGGTTGTGTCCATAACTTTCCTAACTATGTGTGTTGTGTTGAGTACCACACCTTCTGGAGTTGTGCATAAGTGTTTTTTTGAAGTCCTAGGGCTGAGACTGTGATGCAATCTGTGAGGCACCAGACTAGTGGCGGACAGGACGATGGGTACAACACGTACTCGGTCCTGCCTCCACTGCTTCTGGAGTTCGTGTGCTAGATTAGTGTATTTACTGATCTTGTCTGTGTGAGTTTTCTGCATGTTCTTGCTGATAGGCACTGCAATATCAAAGAGATTATTATTGTTATTATTATTATTATTATTGCTATTGTAGTGTAAGAATTTGATATAATTATTAAACAGACACATAATGTTAATAATATTTAAATTTATTGAAATAGTTAGCCTTTTCCTCGTTTTTTGTGTTTTTAAAAATAGTGTTTATAAACTTTCTCTCACCCTATATTAAGAATCACAGCTTTATATTAAACCTGAAACTAGAGTTTCCGTTTAGACAGCAAACAAAATCAAGGTATGGTCGAAAGCAACGGACCATCACCATCTCGGTAGCGGCGTTGGCAGATCTTAATTAACTGTCAGGTAAATAAGTTGTCCCCCTAAAGCAAGACACGAAAGTACCGTTATCTCGCAGAATTCTTTATTACATCCCTTAACCCCCTCTGCTAACGGGTTTCACATTCGACATTTTTTCTCCCTTCTTTTATCGATTGGATATCACTATCCTTTGCCCTCGTTCTCTCGCCGCCAATGTTTTTTCCTCTCTACTGGAATGCAATGTGAAGTGACAGATGCATTGGCTGTGAAGCCTCCATCGTCCAAAGCCCAGCCAATGGTTCTCATGTTGGCGGAATCGCCTGGAAACTGCTCGTGTAGCTTCCGGTCCGATTGCTCCGTAAATAATCCAAAAAAAGAGAGCCTGAATTATTGAACTATTCAGTTCGGCTTTTTTTTTCCTCGCAAAGAATATACCTATCGAAAGCTTTCCTAACTACCTCGTCCTTATTTCATTTATTTATTTATTTACTTATTTAGCTGAAATTACGAAGAGAATTCGAAAACTGCAAGTGAAAAATTGATCAAGATCTGTATATACCGAAGCCATTTGATCGTAATTTATTCCGGTAAATGTTCGGTGAAGAGGAATGGAGAAAGTTCGGGAAGTTTCAAAGAGGAAATTGCTACATTTATTGCATTAATAACATATATTGAACCACTCCTTGAAGTTTTATAGCTTTTAATCAAGCAAATTATTGCTGTATCTAAAGTTTATTAGTATTGTCACACAAACACTAAAAGTTTAATAGTTGAAATTGTTTAGCTAGCTGTAAGAGAGAGATGATATTTTGAAAAAAAATATATTTTTAACTTACGTAGATATTAATGCATCCAACATTAGACGATCGTCGACAAATGAGAATGACTACAAATGTGAGTGTTATATATTTATTAGGTTCATTTCTACTTGACCATAAGATTCCGTTCATTAGGACTTTCCCCATGCCACACAATCAGTAGGGGGAATAAAAAACATTTATTATTATTTGTAAAAACGCTGTATATTGTCTTTCAGATGTGGAAAGGTTTTCGAAAAGCCGATTATTTTTCAATGAAATACAACTGTGTTGTAATCCGTTGTAATTGAATTTATACATTTAATAAAGCTGTAAATAATATACGCGTTTTAAGGGATTACGTAAAATTTTAAAAGGCCTAAATAAGGTAAACGATCCCTAAAGTAAATTATGTCAAAAATTTGGCTTCTCGTTTGGATAACATTTACGAGTCCTAAACCGCCATTTATACGTTGAATCACTGTGAAAATAAAATCTAAGAAAATTTTTGCAAAATCAATTCAAATTATCTACAATTTCTAAAATAAGGTAAATATAAATATTTTTATTTATTTATTTATTTATTTGATAAGAATCAATAATGCTTATTTTAAGGTTATTATTTTATAAAAGGAAATAAAAAACAAAACAAAAAGAAATCTGATCACATTCAACCAAATGCTTATGAAATCGCAAAAGTTTTTATTCTTTATCTTCAACCTTTAAAAAGAAATTATTAAAGTAGGAAAAAAAAACTTGAAAAATCTGAAATATCCAAAAATGTATAAAGAAATTCAATTTAATTTCAAAGTTTACTTTTTTTATGTATTAAGAATGTTTTTTGAAATGTTTATTGTTTAATAAATATTAGAAAAATAAACGATTTTTTGTTTTGTTTTGTTTTGTTTTTCTTTAAAGTAAATTTCCGAACTATATAATTTACTTGTTATCGTTCTCAGGTATCAATAAATCGGGTGGGTTCATCACCCACTTTTGCTAGGTACGTTATCAATAATACGTAGAGAAGTGAAATCTCAGTAGTGATGATTTAATGCTTTTTTATTCAGATGCTTATCTGCGTTGTAAGGAGGCGTCAGCGGTATCTAATTGTTTAGGATTGACCTGTCACTTGGCAACTAAGAACCCACAGTGGACTCGATCAGTTCCCTAGGCGATCTCCGGCCAACTTTATTTGTTTGCAGTCTTCCTTCTTTTATATTGACTGTCGCGCAAGAACTTGGCCGAGATTGAAAAAAAAACGCCCAGTCGTGGTTTCAGGACCATAACAATCGCCTCCGCAACCCGCCAACGCCGTTGTAAAGGCCAGGGAGATTTGCCTGTTCGGAGAAGCTTTTATCGAAAGCGTGTACATTGGGTCCTTCACAACAGATCCAATCATCGGGGTTGCGTATGGATGTTGCCCGGCGTCCCGTTCGCCGTCTGTCCGATTCCATTGTAACCAAAGCCGTTCTTATCTTTTCTGGACGCTGGGTCCGAGTTTCGCCCGTATCTGCACGTAAGATAGCAGCAGCGCAGTGTTTAAATCAATTTTGCTTTTTATTTAGCTTAAAAAAAATGCTATTAGCCCAATAAAATTCTAATTTTTTGAAATCTCGCTTAGTTTTATAGTTTGAAGAGAAAAATGCCTAAAAAGTTTTGTATCGTTTAATTGTTAACAGATGTTGAAAATATGATAATATTGAATGAAAAATAGTTAAATAGGATATTCGGTTCTTTTCCATTTATTGAAGGAAAGAAAGAAAGTGTCGTAATCATTAATTTCATCTTAATAATTATAACTTGTGCGTGTGTTTTTATATTTTTATTTATTTTGGTATGTAAATCATTTTCTTAACTAGCGGGATTAGCGGGAAATATTATTATAAATAGTCAATAAAAATAATAAATATTTAGAACGGTATTAAGTTTATTTATTTATTATTTATCTATATATATATATATATTTATTTTTATATATAATCGTTGCAAATTTAAAATCTCCTAAGTGTCATTTTTGTCGTAAATTAATTTTGCAGATATTTGAATAGCGTTTTTGATTAGGTACCGAACAAAAAAAATCTCTTATGTGCAGATCTTTGTATTTCGCTGTGGTATACATCCCATTTGTAAAATATGCTAAGTGACCGTCAACATTAAATTGTTCATCAAAATCATCTATGTGCCTGATGAATATATAAGAGTTTTTAATAACCATTTTGTTTTTCCTAATATGTCTCGCCATAATAATAATATTAAAAAAAAACCTCCTATGTGATCACTCAATGCTGTCTTTGGCTAAATCTTAGAAAGAGAGTGTAATATCACATCGTGCATGCACGAAATAACGTTTTTCTCAAGAAGTTACTTTTTAAACATGGGAGATTTTAAATTTGCAACGACGATATATCCTTATGGTTATAAAAAAAAAAAGCGTTAGAAAAAAAAGTGTTAAAATTTATTCTTTGTAATCGCCAAACTCAAAAAACTATATATCCTATACACCTGAAATTTTAGCGATAAGTTGTTTTAAGACAGATCCTAATGATTTTGAACTCCGTTAACGGTTGCTGTTGCGTCCTAATAACACAATTAATCAATTCCCAAACCAAAAAAGATAAGGAGCTCGAGCAGCAAAACCGTTCGTTCCTTATCCATTACGATCTTTCATCGTCTGAAATCAAGAGAATAAAATATTTTATCCTATAAAAAAAAAGCATTTTGTGGGAAAAATTCTGATCGCCTCAGAATCTAGTTTACAATTAACAACTGAAACTTTGACAAACAGTGGAGGTGTTTATAAGTTAAGAGATTTTGGTATGGAACTAGTGATCAATACAAATGAAGGAAAAGGTTTATTCGCGTACTCTTTTCTTTTTGACGTTTTTTAGGCTCTGTTAACATGCAAGAATTCGAAACGATATCTTGTTTTCTAAGATTTCTATAAATAAGTGGGAGGGAAAAAAAAAAAAAAAAAAAGCTTTGACGAATCATTGTTTCAAATAAGCCGATTTTGCATTTATTAAGAGACGAGGAAGCAAGTTAAAGTGATTTCTAAATTAATAAGGAAAAACTTCCTTTTAAGTTTATGAAATCGAAAGCCATTTTTAGAAATTTCTCGCGGTTATTACTATAATTTTTTTAAATCAGTATTTATTTATTTATTTTTGTAAATGTACATCGATGTATGTCACTTAATTGTCAATGTCTTATTTATTAATATTTATTAATAAAAGGATGTGTTGTTTGTGTTGTAGCAGGCATATGAGCTTTTTTGTTTTTGGCTTCGTTTTCTTGTGAATTTATTTTGCCCTGTTTTTGATCAGGGAACTGCCATATTCGTAGGATTGACCTAGCGTACATCTTGAAAGACTTCTTAGCGTAGCTTTTCTAGCCCAGTAGCTCTACATAGTTCCAAAACATTCTATAGACTGACCCTCAAAATAATTACAACAGCAGAGGATAACAATGAAACACCTCTTAGCATTCGTAGAAATTGGAATCACCGTGTTACTGAATAGAGAAATATTGACTTTGTATGGTATATCCTTTTCTTTTTTCCTTTCCTTTCTATAGCATTGTTCTGAATGCGTTCATCAAACTGTGTCTCTTGTTACTCTTGTGAATCAAATGATTTCAATTGGATGTTTAAATATATCTGTCGAATAATGTTTGAATGTTTGCCAAATACTTTGTCAATGAGAAACTCTGAATGGACTCTGACAAAGGAATCCGTTCCATAATCACTTCCTATCATTCATAACAACACAGTATATACGCAGTTTGTGTATTTTATTTCCTGCAAACATTGCATTCCGCAGTTTGATACTGTCAGGAAACAATAAAAAGAGAATCTTACATCCTGGGAAAACTAATTGTTTTTTTATTCACTTCACAATAATTTAACAATAAAAATCAATTGATAATCGAAGAGGGAAATTTTAATTCCATGAATTTAAATTTAAATTAATTAAAAAAAAGTTAAAATAAGAATTAATAAAATTATAATTCTTTTCAATATTAAAATGTAAATTTAGATGTTTATAATGGTTGTTACATAACTTTTAGAGAAAGTTCCAACTGTTTGTTTACTTATTTAATTATTTATTTTTTATAAATAAATAAATAAAAATTGTTTGTTTTTTGAAAAGCTTTTCAGATAAATGAATTACAGAAGGAAGAAAACATAGAAATTGCAAAATAATTAACACAAGACTTGTGAAATTAACTTTTTTGTCTGCAAGCAGTATTCATGCTGTTGTTAAACTAATTCTCTATATCTGTTAATGTGGCCATAATAAAGAGAGATAGAGACAGTATTTTTAAAACACAATATTAACCAAATTTATAAAAGTTTTTAAGATAATTGTTTTGTTTTTCTTGCAAAAATTATTAATGCTTTTTAATTAATTTTGAATGATTTTTTTTTTTTTTTTTTTACTAATATTTTCAATTACATTGATAGTAATTGTTGTTTTTCTTTCTTTTAAAAAAAAAAAAAAAATACGTTAGTAGCTGTATTGAAATTTGAGAACTATTACTTGTTTTTGTTTTTCTTTCTTTTTTAACGGCTTTTACCATTCCTGCTTCATATGAACTAAAAATACATTACGTGTACAAGGATTCGGGGATGATAAAGATAGCCAGTGAGCTTGCATAGAATTTTTCCTTTTAGCAAGGACAATGCATTTTTTTATTCATTGCTACGAGGCTGTAGCTTTTACCTCAGATTATGAATTTAAATTTCGTTCTTCTTTTGAAAAGATTTCTCGTCTTTTTGTGTGTTTTGGAGGGGGGGGGGGAAAAAAAAAAAGAAGAAAAACTATTAAAATCTGTGCAGAAGTAATACTCCGAATATTCGCTGAGTTTTATAATTATATGATACGGAATGCTTTCAAATGGTGAAAATTTCTTAATATAAGAGTTTGCTAAACAAATGGCGATTTAAATGTTTAGTCTACATATCTGATCAACAATACTTTAGCTATCCCACTGTTTATTAAGCTAAACAGTGCCTAAGGATAATTCATTTAAACTCATTTCTATTTCCGAAATATTATTATTACTTATTAAAAAAAAAGTGTTAATGGTCTTCAGTTTCAAGCGCTTTATATTTTAATTTTATCAAGAGAAGATTTTTAGCATAACTATTTGTGATTTTCAGTCAGGTCGTCCTTGAATTTTCATTATAATTTCATATTATTGGAAATATATGTTGATAATTTTAATAATTTGTAATTTGAACTATTTAAAAAGTACTTAAGAAACTTTCAATTAAAAAATAATATTTAATAACGTTAATATGTAATAATATTTAAATTCAAAAATTGGACTTTTTGCTCTGAATGCTGATTTGAAAGTAAATTTGGAATTATTTTTTTTTTATATTCCACTTTTTATTGCATATTTCTGTTAACATTGGTTCTAAATTCTGTCTACTTAGTGTGATTTTGATACGATTATTTAATGTGTTTTGAAAATCTTTTTTTAGGAATTGTCCATGAGAATCCAAGGATAGGCTCAGATGGCGAAAGTGAAGAAGCATCTGGAACTTCTGATGAGGTCATATCTCCTGTTAAGCTAAGGACAAAATCCAGGAGGTTTAGTGAGGTAATGTAGCGTTTAAATGCAGTTAACTTGAGTTAATAATAAATTATCGATTAAATTGATTACTAATTAATGGAGTCATGTTTCACCTGGTTGGCTGGTCAATAATGGCAACAGAAATGGAAGAGTTCGATTTTCAAAAAGCTTTTAGATTTGGAAGGATATTGTATCAAATCACAGATAAACAAATAAAAACCATAGGAAAAATATTTATATCCAAACACTTAAATTTTTTTGAAGCATTTATTTAATGATATCCTTTATATATTTTTTCACAGCAAAATCTGAGTCCTGTATCAAATAAAAATAAATTTTGAGGTAAATAGTAAATATATTCATAAACCACACAATATATACATGAAGATATTACAATGATTGTAAAATATTTGAAGGTAATTAAAAAGAAAAGATGATAAATCATAAATAAAAGGATTATAAAGGATCATTAAGTAATTATTCACTATTATTACAATTTTGTATTTTGGAAAGTTGAGACTAGACTTGCACAGACTACATAGCCAACTGAGAATTTTGTTGTAGGCACTACTTCCTTAAATATTGTTTCCATATTTTTTCTTTGAGTACTAAAAGACATGAATTTTTAATATAATAGTATGCTGATAATATTACGGTAGCTGAAAGAGCAAGTCTAGCTCGATAAAATAAAACGAAACTAAAGTAAGAACATTGTAGACAATCACCTGCTTATTTTAATCTCCTTTTGGGGGAAATGGACAGCTCCGCAGTGAATATACTCAACATTGAAAGGAAAAGTTTGAAAAATTATTATTTAGTAAAATTATTATTTTATTACAGATAAAAATAAAATTATTTTTTTATTACATGTAAAAATGCACAGAACATGAATTTATTAAGAATAAAATAAAACGAAATAAAGTAAGAACACTGTAGACAAAAACCCTAGGTTCCACATCAATCATTTACCCCGTAAATGAGTTTTCCCAAAATTGAAACCCAGCTAAATCGCTTTCTCGCACCTGAAAACAGTAGATTCAACCCATTTCATCAAAATCCTTAGGCCTCTTTTCAAGATAAAATTTACAAGAATTGCTCGCTTTATAAAGTGTGTGATTTGATTATATATTAGGCCGAGTGATTAGGGCACTTGGCTGCAGGTTGGAGGTGGCGGGTTCGATTCCCGACCTCGGCAGAGGGCAGGGATATTTCCATGCTCCTTTCTCCTCCAAACAGGTCCTTGGGTCTATCCAGCCCTCTGTTGAATGGGTACCGGATTTCTTTCTCAGGAGTTAAAGTTGGGCGAGAGTTGGTCTGACCACCCGACCTCAACTTCATCCCGTTGGTCAAGTAGCGCTGGGAGCCCTTATCTTCCGCGACCTCAAGGGCCTACATTGGCCTGTAGTGAGACTGCTTTAACTTTTTTATTCATTATATTGAAGCTTTATTTTTTTAATTTTTTTTTCGAATTTGAAATACAAGATGCTTTATCATTTCCTATTAAATCACAAGCATTTACTTTTTCATTCCCAAAACAAAATTACAATTGGGAAAAATCTAAATCTCATCTATCAGATATATTTCCTGAATTTCTTCTCTTTTTGTTGAGAAAAAAAATTAAACTACACTCTTTTTTATTAAGTAACATCAATTAATACTTTCATCATAAAAATTTCGAGACCAGAAAGATGAAATAAAATGGGAAAAACAAAATAATATATTAAGAAATGAAAGGAAGAAGAAAGTTGGATTGGGAAAATGTAGAAGAGCATAGGGATTTCATCAATTAGAAACTACCATTTTACAAATACACAGATTGAACAACTTTATTTCAAAACTGTGTTAATTCCACAATAGAAACTTAATTGTTTCGGGAATTCATTACTTCTGAACATGAATTGTATTATATCAATTTCTTTATTTAATCGTCACCAGTCCCTTATCCCACATTTTGTAGGGTTGATGTCTTTGGTAGTTCTTCAATTCAATTTGTTTCTGGCTGTAGCCTTCCATTTAACTCCACATATTACCACCGTGACCCCCATATCGAATTCAGGGCTCAGATACCAAATATAGTAACTCTCTCACTTAATGGTTAAAATCAGATTTTTAGTCAAAAATATCGCAAAAAAACACCACACAATTTCAAATTTCTCCCTTCTAAACATGCACACACAGTTATTAGCACTATTTTTAGAGTAAATTAATTTGACACCAATATCTACTTTTTCCTACTCAAAAGCTTAGAAAAAAAGATTGGAAAAAATTTGCTCTGAGCAAACATTGTAATGCGGAAAAGTGTATGCACATGGTTAAAGCAGAAAAGTAGTTTATATAAAATTTAGACTTACAGTAGAGTCGCAGTAATCCGAGGTAATTGGGGCTGATGGTTCCTTGGATTACACGGAAAAAATAAAAAATAAACTGGAATTTTCAACTGAAACGAATCAAATTTAATTCATAGTAGATATTAAAGTTACAGATACATTAACAATGTTATCTGGTTACATGAAAAGACTTTATAAGCATTTACAACTTTTAAAAACTGTCCAAGGTATTCTACTTCACAGTAGAGTAACGCTTTTTAGCAGCGATGTCATGCCATCATCTAAGTATAATAGTAGGGTATCGCTTGGGCATGCACCTCGGATTTCACGGAATCTCGGATTACCGCGACTCTACTGTAATTACAAAAAATAGTCTAGAAGTGATAGGCAATTTCATATAATTTTTTTTTTCGGTTAAGATCTCAGTCGGAGCCCCCTTGAGGGGACCCTGTTTACCATTGCATCCAGACTAATGTAACCTTCCATCTTCCACAATATACATCATTTAGGTTCTTTCTTATTATTTTTCATTCTGATGAAATGACCAGTCCCATCTTTAACCAAAGTTTTACATTTAATATATTTTTTTAAATATTTGAACTTATTTCACTAATTTTAAATGAGTAATTATTGACATTATTATAGCAGGACATCAACAAAAGGCTGTCCCTGCCAGCTGATATTCACCTTCCAGAGAGTTTTCTTGCAAAACAGTCTCTGAGTCCAACTCTGGATGGACCTTTAACGAGGGCAACCAGGCGGCAGTCTCTGGTGAGTAGTCTTACAATAGGGTGAGGAGGAACATCTGTCAGTATGTTATTACTATCAACATGCCGAAAGATGAACCTCCCAGAATGCAAAGCAGATTATAGATTGTCCTTTCCTGGCAGACCACTAACATTGAAAGAGAAGAGGTCGCTTCTCTTCTGTTTCAATGTTAACGTCGGCCAGGAAAGGACAATCTATAATCTGCTTTGCATTCTGGGAGGTTCATCTTTAGGCATGTTGATAATAAATTCTTTACTAAGTTGAAGAATTCCGAGTTTATACAGTTTCAATCAGTTTAACCAGCTAACTATCAAACGTATATATTTTTAAATTGAAATTGGTGCATTCTATCCTTCTTGATGAAAAAGTAGATTTTTTTAAATATAATGTAATAAAATTTGTTAAGAAGAAAAGAAAGTAAACGAACAAATACAAAAAAAAGAGAAAGAGAGAGGGGCAGAGATGAGTAGTAAAATCTCGATTAACCAACAGATATATCATTAGAATAGGATATGGCACATTGTAATTTAAATAGCTCTATCACAAAATAGTAAATGGTAAACATGGAATTGTTAAAACATTGATTCATGAATAGAAATTTTATTAATAACGAATTATTAATAACATAGGAATTTATTTAATAATTAAATATGCAGTTTTAATTTTCAATGTCAAAAAAAATTCTTTGAAGCCAGCGGAATGCTGGCACATGAATTTCCTCACTAATATTGTTTTAGTGATTTTTTTTTATTGTTTATTTTCGCATTGGATGCTCTAATGCGATTCCGACGATTAGTAATTTTATTGTTAATTATATAGTTAATTTTATTGTTAGTTTGAAATTTCACTGTAGATAGTTTAATATAATGAATATTATGATTCATCATACATATTTTAGATTTGCACGTAGCTAAGACATATATATATTTACATTAAATTACCTAGTGAGATTGTAGTGTCCTCAGTGAAACGCCAGAAATCAGCAGTAATATGGCACTAGAGCCTAAGGTCTGTTTAATCTACTTTATGGCAATTTAATGTCAGAGCAATATCCTTAAATAAAGTTCAACCTAATCAAGAATTTATTGCAGAAAAATTGGCTCAATTCTTTAAAAAGTTTTTTGAAAGAATTTTTTTTTTTGACAAATACATTTCATGTTTTTGTCAATAGCCTTAGTTATATTTCTAAATTAAAATTCTATCTGGCATTGTATTCCCCACCCCCCTAAAAAAAAGTTAAGTTTTTGGTCAATTTAAATTCAGCAATAACTTGAAAATTTTAAAGTAGAATCGCTACCAATTTAAGTATCTCAATTCAAAGTGTTGGTGTGTTTAAAAATGAGACATAATCATGAGACAGTCAGTTGGCAAAACATCAAACACAATTTGAGGATCGGTTTCACAGGAAATGAACAACAGTTGACTCGTTTGTTGGAATATAAAAGGATTTCTCGTGAATAGAAGTTCCATTCCACTTAACTCCAGTATAATAGGACTTCTTTGTAACTATCACATTGAAATTAAATGGATGGAGACCAGCCTAATTATCTGAAAGACAATTTTTATTTTCATCTTAAATCAGAATACAGATATTTCCATTGAAAAGTTGGTAATCAGTTAATAAGGGCATCAGGGATATTTATCATAGAAATATCATTCTAGAATTTATTGTTTAGATATAAAAATGATATCGTTATTGCTTAGATATAAAAATGATGGTTACTGTTTTACTGTTTGATTCTTAATTGCTTAATCATTATTTATTTCTGTGTTTTCAATTTTAAATTTAGTTTTTCAAATTTTTAAATTGTTTTTTTTTTTTGTCTTTTCAGTCTGAAATTGGTTTTGGTAAAAGTGAAACTTATACAAAACTAGATAAATTAGGAGAGGTGAGTAATTTTTTATATATTCTAGAATGTATTTGTGTTTGAAAAAGCCTTATTTATTACAATTAGTTAGTTTTGCAAATAATTATTAAATGAAGTATGAATAAGTTTATAATATAATTAAAAGGAATATTTACTTAAGTTCAACTTTCACACATCCCAAAACCATAAAGTAATAAATAAATCTGAATTTTTATTATTCAGGGAGTTTAAGAGCCCTAGAAAGAAAAAAAAATATTTTTTAAATAATGAATTACATAAATTTGTAAATAGATGTTTTATAAAAATTTCTCCATAACTGCACTATAACTTTCATAAAATCTTTTAATCGTGATATTTCGCATATTTTTTTCAAATTTGCTTCGTCGGACGTTGGCTTTCTACCATTGTAAACCATATTCTGTGTAAACCATATCATTGTTATGTATTCTGTGTAAACTACATCATTGTTGTGTATTCTGTATAAAAAAAAGGAGTTTCTGAAAAAAACGTCCGACGAAGCAGATTTGAAAAAAATATGCGAAATATCACGATTAAAAGATTTTATGAAAGTTATAGTGCAGTTATGGAGAAATTTCTATAATACAAGGTGAAATATTTTTCAGTTTTTTAAATAGATGTTTAATTAAATTAAATAGAAAATTTGCCTTTGTTTGATTTTAAATAAATTAATAAAACTTTTTAATTTTGTGGCACATATTTTTTTTTGGGGGGGGGGGGGGCAGGATAAGGCCAATTATAGAGGCAATATATTCACTTTACTGTTTCATTCCATTTTATTAATTAAGTGGAAGATGATCATTTCTTTTTTTTTTCTTCTTTTTCAAAAAATAAAGGGTACATATGCCACAGTTTTCAAAGGTAAAAGTCGATTAACAGACAACCTTGTAGCACTTAAAGAAATTAGGCTAGAACATGAAGAAGGTGCTCCATGTACAGCCATTAGGGAAGGTAAATAGGAAATATCTTGAGATTTTGTTTTTTAAGTGATTCTTTACAAATTTGCTTAAAACTTTAATTTTAAAATGTTACTAAAATTTCATGAAAAGGGAAACTTTAGTGAACTAGATTTGGAACTTAACTTTTATTATCTTGAATTTATTATGAATCATTTATTAACGTACATAATATGTTTATATGTTTTAATGTAGATATCTCATACTCTTGTCTTTTCTTTGGTAGTTTCTCTCCTAAAAGACCTCAAACATGCCAATATAGTCACATTACACGATATAGTTCATACTGAAAAATCTCTTACACTAGTTTTTGAATATTTGGTAAGTATCAATATAATAATAATTTTTTTTATATTTCTTTATAATGTAATCCTTTTGCCTCTTTAAATTTCCCTGTTTTGAATCAACATTTTTTTTTTCTCTCTGATTTTCCCAAACACTGAAAATTAAATATTTTTTTAAACTATCTCATCTTTTTTTATTCATTCTATGCTATATTTCATCCAGAGAATTTCTGGACTTCCTCAGGCTTCTTTTTGAAAATTAATAATATACAGATTTAAATTTTTAATAATTACAAATATTTCCATGCGACTTTGTCTTAAAACAATTTACAGACATTTTCATGCAGTCTTTGTTTTAAACAATTTCATGTGAATTTGACTTTAAAACAAACTTTTTTCTTTCACCTTTAACAATTTACAACAATTTCATGTGACTTTCGCTTTATTTTTTAATACTTTTTTAAAACTTTCTATTGAATATTATTTAATTGCCTTATTTATGCAATTATAATAGTTTATTATAATCTCTATAAGCAGTCTTGTTTTTCTATCTTTTATCTGATTGCATAAATACGGCAAAAGTGAATAAGTATTCAATAGAAAGTTTTTAAAAAGTATTAAAAAATAAACAAAATTCACATGAAATTGTTATAAATTGTTAGTCGAAAGAAAAAAGTTTAACAAAGTCAGATTCACATGAAATTGTTGGAAATTGTTATAAATTGTTTAAAAGAAAGACGTCATGAAAATGTCTGTAAATTGTTTGAAGACAAAGTCGTATGGTAAAATTTGTAATTATTAAAAGTTTGAATCTGTGTATTATTAATTTTCAAAAAGAAGCCTGAGGAAGTCCAGAAATATAGCAAATAATGAATAAAAAAGATGAGATAGTTGAAAGTAAATGACAAAGAGTATTTACGTTAATACAAGCATAAATCTTTATGCAATTTGTGATATGATAAATATAAAAAGCATCAATAGAATTTATGTTGGCCTTTCAAGAATAATCATATCTTAACCCCCTGTTTCCCAACGTGGGGCGCACGCCCCACAGGGGGGCAATTTGATTGTTGAGGGGAGCAATTGGGAAATGGAAAATTGTTTTTTTTTTTTTGGTTGTGAAGGCTAAAAAGTGGTTTTTTGTTTTTGGCTGTGAAAGTTATACCTAATTTCGTGGGGCATAGCATACTTTAGGTGGGGCATAGCACAAAAAAGGTTGGGAAACACTGTCTTAACCAGTTATTATTATAGAATAAAATGAGTAATTTTATAATATTTACTATGTACTTCATCTATTCAGATATATAATAACGGAATAAGGACTTTTCCTTAGCTCTAATACTGAGTCCAGTCTCCAATTTTCTCTCTGGTGATGAAAACGGTTCTAGCATGTTCATACTTCATCTCGAAAAATTCAATTTGGAGAGGCAGAGAGGGTAGAGGCCAACATTATGACAGAGAATTAATCTGTTTGTAAGAAACATACAAACAAACAAGAAAACAATTGTTTTTATGAAAAATGAATTCATAATAGGCAGTAAGTTCTTTGTTGGTTTTTTTTTAATTGCTATTGCTTTTAGATATTCTTTACAATCCTACATTGATTGAAATGAAACGAAAATGAGAACAGTGATTGGAAAGAAATTAGAAGTTGACTTCAAATGGTCGACGATTTAATTTAGAACTTTAGTTTGAAGGACACAAATGGATAATCAAATATTTTATGATTAAATATGAGAAATCAATAATCTTCAATCAACAAAAAAAAAAATAGGCAAAATTAATATCGTCCCTCACTAAAATACTTTATCTTGTATTAATAGTTGATGAATTTCTAATTTTTTAGATCTGTCATATCTACTCAATAACTTTCATCTTTTGTTTTCTATTAATGCAGTTAGATTTTTTTTATATTTTTCTTTCCAATAAAAGGTAGATCTGCCTGTCTTTTAATTCTAACAGTATTTAATGATAAATAGATTTAATTAGTAGATTGTTGTTGTTGTTTTTTTTATTTCTAAATAAAACAAATTAGATTAAGAAACAATTTAAAGGGTTGTCCATTAATTACGTGAGGGTAAAGGGGGAGGGGGTCCCACAAAATCTCACCAAGGGGGAGGGGGGAAGTCAACGAAAATCTTATGTCAACTTTTTCATTCAGAGAATATACGTATTATAATAGATTACAACATTTTGTAATATTGACTTTTTGAACTTTTTTGATTTTTTGACTTTTTGAAATCTCACGTGAGGGAGGGGGGGTCTCCTCCATATCTCACCAAGGGGGAGGGGGGGGTCCAATTTTTTTAAAAACACCATATAGGGACGGCCCCTAACGTGCGGCAGTATTCACAAACATTTAAATCGACGATCTTTAAAAAATCATAATCACACATTTTAAATAATAAATACCCATTTCTGAATTTAAAAAAATCTTAATAAAAAATTTTTTAAATCAAAAATGAATATTGATTTTTTTTTTTAAATGTGCATTATGATTTTTGAAAGATCATTGATTAAAATATAAATAAAAATATTATTAAAAAAAAATTAAGAACTTTTGAAATTAATTGAAAGTAATTAAAAAGACAAAACAAATTAGAATTTGTTGGGAAAACTCTGATTTTTGATGATTAATATTTTTCTTTGATCGTTCGTTTGATTATTAATTCATTTTTACTTTAATTGTTTTTCAGAAAAAAGATTTGAAACAATATATGGATGACTTTGGAGGAGTTTTGAGTATGAATAATGTAAAGGTGAGTCATCTTTAATATTCTAATATAAAATAATATTTTTAAAAAATGCTTCTGACAAAGAAAAAAATTATGATTTTTATCAATATCAAACAATCATTAACTATCCTACATAAACTGAGGAGTTTATTTTATTTTATTTCTAAATAAAACAAATTAGATTAAGGAACAATTTAATGTGTGACAGTATTCACAAACATTTAAATCAACGATCTTTAAAAAATAATCATAATCACACATTTAAAATAATAAAAACCCGTTTTCGATTTAAAAAAAAAATTATCTTACAATATTTTAGGGAATTTAAGGAATTAAGCGTCATTTAGAAATTTACTTTTTTTTATTGCTGTAACTATATATCCATCAGCCGTTTCTCATAGAACATAGATCTGGGGCCTTAAAAAAAGCAAACTTTAAAATATGTGTATAAATCAGTAAAATTTAGTGAGATCTAAGTATTAAGATTTAACTCATAAATATGACATTTGATGTAAATCAGTGCATTATTTTTTGAATTAATTAAGAGAATCAAATTTTTATCCTATTTAACATTAACACCTGAAATCAAGAATGTTATCAGATGTACTCAATCATTCTAAACTTTGAAATGTGAAGGTTCATGTAAATTAATGCTTATAGCATTAATTTAAAGTCACTTGAGGACACAGTATTTCAGCCCATATTGTACAGTGCCTTATAATAGGAGAAGTAAAAAGTTTTGAGCGTTTTTCGCTGGATGGCGTTAGTGAGCCATAAGTCACGATTTAACGTCGCATCTGGTCATTCTATACTGCACCATAAAAGTGAGATAACGCTTTACAAAAAGTTCTTTGACAGTTTTGTGGTTGGTGAAGCCAGTTGTATGTTAGAGCGTTCCAAAATGGAGGTAAAAAAAAGAGAAAATTCGATACATTCTCCAGTACCACTACGACCAAGGCGAAAAAGCGGAGCAGGCGACCAAAAACATTTGTGCTGTTTATGGATTCAATACAGTATCGAATGCAACAACAAAGCGGTGGTTCCAGCGATTCCGATCTAGTAATATGGACGTCGAAGATAAGGCACGTTCTGGTAGGCATATCGTCGAAAATGTCGATGAAATCATGGAATTCGTCAAGTCGGACCGGCATGCGAGCACTTATTCCATTGCCCAGGAACTGAAGATGAGCCAGAAAACCGTTTGGAACTATTTGCTTAAGGCTGGTCTCACGATGAAGCTCGATGTATGGGTGTCACACGAATTGATGCAAAAAAACCTTTTGGACCGAATTGATGCCTACGATTCTTTGCCGAAGCGTAACGAAATCGACCCAATTTTGAAGCGGATGGTGACTGGCGATGAAAAATGGGTCACATACGAGAACAACAGGCGAAAACGATCGTGGTCCAAGCGTGGTGAGCCGGTCCAAACGATCGCCAAGCCCGGATTAACGGCCAAGAAGGTTTAACTGTGTGTTTGGTGGGATTGGAAGGGAATCATCCACTATGAGCTGCTCTCATCGGGCCAATCACTCAATTCGAACCTATATTGTCAACAACTGACCAGATTGAAGCAGGCGATCGACGAGAAGCGGCCAGAATTGGCCAATAGGAAGGGTGTTGTGTTCCATCAAGACAATAGCAGGCCATACATATCTTTAACGACGCGCCAGAAACTCCGAGAGCTTGGATGGGAGGTTATGTCGCACCCGCCGTATAGCCCAGACTTGGCTCCAAGCGATTATCACCTTTTCAAGCATTTGCAAAATTTTCTTGATGGTAAAAAATTGGCCTCAAAAGAGGCTTGTGAAACTGAGCTGGTCAAGTTTTTTACCAATAGGGACGAGGATTTCTTCATTCGCGGAATTATGAAATTGCCTTCAAAACGGATAAAAGTTATCGAACAAAACGATGCATATTTGATCTAAATCCGATAATCCTAACTTTGTTAATTTTATCGTCGAAATAAGAAAAAAAAACGCTCAGAACTTTTTACTTATCCCATTATAATGGCACATGTTAGCATCAAAATCTAATTGAGTTTGGGCATAGAAGTAAATCCTAACAATGAAGTTGGAAATTTTTCAGTTAATTAGTATGAGTTATTTACGGAACATTCTATACAGGCCCTTAACAGGAGGTCAACAAACATTAATATGTGTAGAAAAGTACATTACAGATGTAGAGTTTGAATATGAAATCTGTGGAGATTTGGAGCTTAATAATGAACTGAATGGATTAAATGTCATTTTAATCACTGATTACGAGAAAGAAAGAAAAAAAAAATTGGTATCAGCATTTTCATTTGTGCTGCCATTTATCCAAACAAGAGTATCAGTTATGTTTTATTTTTCCATTTAGCCTTTTCTAGAAAGATGAGGTTCACAATGTCAGTCTGTGTGGGTATGTGGTCGTGCTCGCATGTACCCCTAACAACTTTTGAACTAACGAATGGATCATCTTCAAACTTTGCATGAATGTTTAAGGAGAAAAGACAAACTAACTTTTATGTTTGGAAATTCTTCTGTTTGAGATCCTTGCTGAAACACTAGCATGCGAAGGGGATAAAAATTTCTACAGAAATGCATTAGAAATAAAAACTTGGATTTCCACTGATATCTTTACAGTAAATATTGATACAAAGTTGAGAAGTCCTCTCGAATGGCCAATTACTGTCCTGTGATTGGCCTGATTGGGGGACCAATCAGCGACGTGTCTTGTCCTCTCACCAACTGGCCTGGACAGTACAAGACGACTCGCCGTACAAGGCGACTATGGTGGGATGGCTGTTAGCGCCGGAAATCACCGACTCAGCCGCCATCAGGACTCCTTCAGCCGCTCCCGTTGCCCGAACAATCCTTTAGCCGAATAGGCATTGATCTGCTTGGCCCCCTCCCGTTGACAAACAACAACAAATGGATTATCGTGGCTGTTAACCACTTTTCCCACTTGCGATTACACAAGCCCTGCCAAACGCTACAGCCTTCGAAGTTGCCCGTTTCTTTGTACGGGACAATGTTCTGTGCCACGGTCCTCCTGCATCAATTGTCAGCAATAGGGGTACGCAATTCCTCAGCGCAGTGACGCGGGAAGTACTTTGCGTCTGCAAAAGACGCTCCATCACCACACATCGCCTTACCATCCCTAGACGAATGGAGCAACGGAGAAGCTGAACCACTCCATTGCGAATATGTTGTCGATGTACGTGGACAAACATCATTCTAATTGGGACGAAATCCTGCCGTTTGTCACGTATGCCTTCAACACAGTCGTGAATGAAGCAACATCCTTCACACCGTTCTTCCTGGTCCTTGGTCGACACCCACAAAGCACATTAGACACCCTGCTATCCCAAGCCCCGGAGATCTCCACCGATTATGCAGCCGTCCTCCAACGCCGACTAGATGACGCGAATACCATAGCCAAACAGTTTTTGGTGGACGCACAACGGGAGTCCAAACTGCGCTACGACTGCCATCGCCGCGAGGTGACGTACAATCCAGGAGATCTCGTACTTATCTTCAGCCCGACCTGCTCAGTAGGCCTTGCCAAAAAACTGCTCCACCGCTGGTGAGGCCCATACACCATTATCCGCCGCCTGTATCCTGTCATATACGAGATCTGCCGCCTGCAACCTTCCACTCGCCCGCAGCAGACGGAGGTAGCCCATGTAACACGTATGAAGCCTTACCTGCCAGCGGACAAGGAATCCACCTTGCCACCTCGGAGGATGAGACACCGGCACTCTAACCACCTAGACGGCCGCCGGCGATTTCCACTCACTGGACAACGCTGGAACCAGACGATGAGGCTATCTTTGCTCCACCGCAGCCCAGACATGCCCCGCCGCCTGGACCAACACCACAAGATGCACCCCCACCCGTACGCCGCTCACAACGAACAACATCCCCCTCCCGACATTACCTGGACAGCTGATCCTGGGGAACCTGTGTCAGCAAGGACGAGATCCTTGGAGAGAGGGCTTTGATACAAAGTTAAGAAGTCCTCTCGAATCGCCAATTAATGTCCTGTGATTGGCCGAAACGGGGGACCGATCAGCGACGACAAGACAACTGGCGGACCAACTCTCACCAACTGGCAGACCGAAGAGACAGCGTTGCAGCTAGCACTCTCCGAGTGACGGACCGAATAGAGAGCTTCCGAGAGATTCTTGAAATCCGAGCCCATTTGTATATAAACCAGTACATATTGTAAATAAACTGTGTGTGTGCTTTAGACTAAACCATGGCGTTAGTCTCTGTCATTTCGACTACACATCAATATTAAGGTTTCTAGCAATTGTTGTAATTTCCACATGCTTTGATATGATTAGAATTAATTGGATTTAAGGAAGTAATCCACAAAAAAAAATCAATCAGTCTTTCAGAAAATGGAAATTTTGTACTGCTATTATTCATTGGATACTACAGTTTAAAAGCAACAACTACAAAAAAAAAAAAGCCTTTTTGTTGTATTATTTTTATGATTATAAAACATAAGGGACAGAAAAATCTCCCTCATTTTAGAGAAAATAGACTTCAAATTCTTCCATGAATTTCTTATATTGAAGTTGTATTACTTTAGTCAGTTCATTTTTAATTATGATTAATATCTTCACTAATATTGGGTTGTTTCGTAATTATTGGCCGATTCCAGCACGAGTAACTTGCAGAGCCAGTTAAGGACGCATCGTAGTAGGAACTACTAAAACCCCCTGCAAAGTGAATGGGTTCATTCCATGTGTTGAGAAAGATATTTCAGTCAGATCAAAGCAGTTTGTGATGTGATGGAGCAACGCAATGTGAGATTAGTAATTTTGCACGAATTCAAACTTGGAGGTAATGTGTCTAAAATGGTGGTCAATGTCAATAAAGCATGGGATGTTGGAACGACGAGTGACAGAACTGTCCATAGACTGTTTTCAAAGTTCTGGTGGAATTGACATTGACCATAAGTGAGGAGCCAGAAGTATGGTTGTGTGTGACACAGTACAGTTAAGGCAGAAAGTGGAATAAAAAACAACGTCCACCGTACGTGAGCTCGTTGCCGAACTTTCCATATCTCCATCAATAGTTTCCAGACACCTGGCAGCTGTGGACAACAACCATCGCTTGTCAATCATTCGGGCCCCATACTCCTGCACGATGGAGCATGATCATATGTATTTTGGAAGCATTCTAAAAATCAACGCCTTCGGGTACAAGGTCCTCCGTCTTCCTGCATATTCACTAGGCTTGGCCCCCTAAGACTTTCAAATGTTTCGCCATTTGGACAACTTCTTGAAGGGCAAACGGATTGCTAACCAAGATGCTGTGATTCATGCCGTTAGTGATTTCTTAGACCACTGTGATGCCACTTTCTACGACTGTGGCATTTTTGCACTAAAAACACATTGGGCGCAGTATATTGATGCCCAAGGCAGATATTTTTCTGAATAAAATATACTTATGGCCCAAAATCTACGGGGTTCACTCAACCCCTTCATCTATTTCTTTTATGATTGTATAATTGATGTCTAATTGTTCTGTATCTCCTTATTGAGGAAGTTAAACACATTTAAGTATAACGAAACATGTCTGTTGTAATCTTGAAATTTTGCATAAAATTTGTTTAAAAGGATATCTGTGTATTCAGCCCTTACTATTCCTGATAAAATATGACTCTATGGTTTCTCATATAATTTTGTCGTCGTGTCTGTTCAAAATTACAAACTGATCAAAACTTACATTGTGTCCCTAATCATAAATATGGTGACATATGCTTGAGGCTTGTGCATTACCTGTCCTGATACAACTCTAGTTACTTGAAAACCGATTCTTTGATTGTTCCCACTACTGCCTATGTAGAAACACGGGTTGACGATGCACTGCAAAAAGTAAATACATGCTGTTTGTTTATGTTGTGGTAATGATTCTTCTTTATTGAATACTATTGTGTTCTGACAAGAAAATTTTAGAATTTCAGATTTCACCTAAATAATAAAAAGAAATCAGAGAAAAAACTTAAAATATTCTGATATACATTTACACAATTCAATTATGTAAACAATTACAAAAATAATAGCATATTATCCTATTTGTTTTCTTGGTGATTTCCATTTTTGAACGGTTTCTCTACTATTTATATGAATAAAATGTTTCATATCTTCCAATAATATTTCTTTACGTTGCTTTATGTGGATTTTCCATTGATAATTTCTGTAGATGAAAAACAAAAAAATGCCGTAAACTTTATTAAATTGATCTCTAATTGTTATGATCTAAGTACTAGTGTAACTTTTAAATTTTACGAGTACGAAATGTTTCATTGCTGCATTTCATGCTAATTTTAATACTTATTTTCTTTTTGCAATTGTAATATCTGTACTTAATCAATAATTTTCTTTTATTTCAGATATTTTTATTTCAATTATTGAGAGGTCTATCATATTGTCATAAAAGGAGGATATTACATAGAGATTTGAAACCTCAAAATCTCCTAATAAATGAAAAAGGAGAATTAAAGCTAGCTGATTTTGGTAAGATATAACCTTTAATTGTGTTAGCACAAAATAAATTATGAAATTTAATCTTTTCAATAATAAGAAATCTTAAATGATTTCAGTTTTGTTTTGTCATCTTAATTCCTCATTATTCTTTGTTTTTCCTTCAGGATTAGCTAGAGCTAAGTCAGTTCCAACCAAAACTTATTCAAATGAAGTAGTAACGTTATGGTAAGATATATAGTTATTTATTTGTAACTTTGCAACATTGTTTGTTTGTTTGTTTTTAATCGAAGCATTTCCTAATTTGCAAAAAATAATGCTGTTGTGAATTTTTTTTAAAACATGAGTTTTAGTTAATAGTTTCCACTAGTTTAGAGTATTAAACATCATTTAACATACAGATATTTGCTTTTGAATGATAATTGCAAAAGATACATTGAGAAAAGCTTTTATTTATTAAATTATTAATTTTTTGTTAACAAAACCTCTGTATGCAAAAAATGTGTGCTGTTAATATTAGTAGCCTATTTTAATTGGACGGTGCACTATATATTAATACAGTCGGACCTCGATATAAGGTCACCCCGCATATAAGGTCACTTTTCTAAAGTCCCGGCTCATTGAATAGGAATTCTATGATATGGATTATCAGAAATATGGTCAGGTCTTAAATACCATAATCGCATAAAAGGTCACTTTAGTCTGTGATTTCAGTGCCACACTGATTCAATTCCAAGAATTTTCCTTTCTTTTCCCGACAAAACTCTCAAGAAAGAAAAATGTGTAGGGGGGAAAGAAAGTAAAGAAAGACTAACAATTTTTTTAGGAGCTAATATGGATGGCTTTGAAAACTGAGACCACTAGTTATCGGAAAATTTCAAAAGCCGTGTTGCTTTAAAAACGTTGTCTTTACCTTTGGATTATGATGCAAAGAAAAAAAGCATTGATGAATGCTAACATGTTTTTAGAAAACTATACGGCGTTTCGATAGACACTTTTTGAAAAATAAAAGAAAAGTTGTTTTCATCGCAGACAATTGCCTGCTCATATCAACATATCTCAGTTGAAATCAATTGAGCTTGTTTTCTTACCCCCAAATGTTACCAGTGTTTTGCAACCTTTGGATCAGGGAGTCATTAAAAATCTGAAATTGAACTACAGAAAGCTCCTTCTGAAAGATTTGATTTCAGCAATTGATGAGAAAAAAAATTTTCACATGTCTGTGTTAGATGCAATTTTTTATATTCATAAAAGTTGGAGCTTGGTGTCAAACACATGCATTTCAAATTGCTTTCGACATGCTGGTTTTCAATTTGCTTCAAATAGTTTGAATGAAATAACAGATGAAGATGATGAAGACGATATTCCTTTAGCTGTGTTAATACAAGATCTCAGAAATGCGGCTGTGCTATAGAAAGGGAAAGTGAATACGTGAGAATTAATGATGAAATTGCTATCATTTCTCAAGCTTCGATTTCCGAAATTGTTTCGCAAGTTTTAGATTCCAATGCATTAGAAAGTGAGGATAATGACAGTGAAACTGAAAGTGAAGTGGTGACACAAGCAGAAGCGCTCAGAGCATTAAATGTCGTAAGACTTTTTTTTACGAGCTATCAGGGAGCTGAAGAACATTTTCAGAAACTACAAAACTTAGAAAACATTGTACAAAAGATGAAACCAAAATCGCGACAGTCCTATATTATGGATTATTTTAAGTAAGGTCAGTTGTACATCAGTACTTTGCTTGAGCATACTAGTACTATTTGTATGCAACTTTATTCCGAAATAAAATTTTTAAGAAATACTTTCTTTCTGTTGTCATTAATTTTAATTGGTTCAACTAAATTAAAAAACTATAACCTAATAAACTGATATTTTTGTACGTATTAAATTTTACAAAGAATTATACTGTATTTATATAATGGTTATTTATTGACAAATGCGTATGAATCGGTTATAAGGTCATCCCGCTTATAAGGTCACTTTCGTGAGGGGTGACCTTATATCAAGGTCCGACTGTAATTTGAAAGATAAGCTAAAGTGATAAGAAACTAGACAAGCAAACAAGAAAGCTTGAGCTAAAATATAAGTACAATTATTGTACTGCTATGCAAATTAAACTAAACCACAGTTATCTTTTTTTATTATTATTATTATTATTATTATTTTTTAAGAGTGTCTGTCATTGTATTCTAAGTGTTATTAATTTTACCTCACAAACTTCCTTGATGAGAAAGGATGCTGTACATAATATGACATTTCAAAAATGCTAATTGGTGGTGTTTTATTATTATCTCCCAGAAATCACAAAAGTTTCTTTATCTTCCAGTTTTGCTAGGCCTAACTTTATTGATTCTGACTTAATCTCACAAATTCACACATTAATGAATATACATCAATCTCAGTGCAGTCTTATTATTAATATGTTGCATTTTTAAAATATTAATTATTATAAAAATACTAATTAAATTGCCATTACTAGTTACTGTTATTTAAAATACCAATGAAATTAAATCTGTTATTATTGTCACTTATTTAAAGTAGGACAATATAGTGCATCTTAATTAATTTATGTTTATTTATTTAAATTAGGTATAGGCCACCTGATGTACTATTAGGTTCAACAGAATATTCAACACAAATTGATATGTGGTAAGTTTAAAGTAATATTGTTTTTTGTCTTGTTTTTTAAAAGAAATACAAAAAATTAACTTTGCTTACGATGGGTGAGACCAAGTGTTTGGTAATGATATCCCAGAACAGCTGTTTTAAGCTTTTGGTGATCATCAGCTAGTAGTATCTACTATTAAACAGTGAGATCTTAATACAGAGGTCAATAGGAATAATTGTCAATATGAATATGGTACCTCAAACACAAGAAAAGAAATAAGAAATACACCCTAAAAAACAAATTAAGAAATTCATGTGCGGGCATTTTTAGCCTCAAATGAATTTTCTGAATGCATTGAAAGAATAAAAAATGCCAAAAATATGCATAAACAACAATGGGTGAGACCAAGTGAACATCCTAGAACAGCTATTTCATGCCCTTTGATTATCATTGAGGGGTAGTCATTGGTAAACAGTGAGGTCTCAATACAGAGGTCCTCTCCCTGTGCCTGAGAGTTGCTTCTGTTTTTCCCCTCTCTCAAAGGTCCTATTTTCCCTTTTCCTTGTGGACCGTTTCCGTCTTGCCTTCTAAGAGCAGAGGATGATTAAATCTTACATATTGCCAACTTGTATAGAAGCATTTATGATATATTGCTCTTCCTTAAGTTGCCATTGAAATCAATCCTTATTGTTATCGTGTATTTATAGGATTATTTGATTTAAAAATAAAAGAATATAAAATACAACTTAAAGATAAATTGTTGTGCAGCTTAAAATAAATGCATTTGTTTCTTTAGCAAATGCTCCGAGATTGGATTATATTTGTAATTACTTTTTATTTTTATTAATAATTAGCAATCTTGTTTTTAATTTAATTTGTTTAGTTTGTTTTAATTTTTTATTCAGTTTGTAAATCCTTAGTCTAATCTTATCTTTATTTCAGGGGTGTTGGCTGTATCTTCTTTGAAATGGCAGCAGGAAGGCCATTGTTTCCTGGTTCAACAGTAGAAGATGAGCTGCATCTCATTTTTAAGGGATTAGGCACACCTGCAGATAGCACTTGGCCAGGAATCTCTGCAAATCCTGAATATTTGGCTTATGAATTCCCATGTTATGAGCCTGACCCTCCTCTTCGGAATAGGCTTCCACGCCTTGATGATGATGGTTTTGATCTCCTCCTGAAGTTCCTCTGTGTAAGAACATTCATTTGTTTATTTAGTCAGTGAGATAGATAAATGTAATTTCCTCATTGGATGATAGTTAAATGATAATTACTAATGAACTGATGAGAAAATTACATCTGTAAAAGAAAATCTGGATTCAAATATGATCTCAAATGCGATAAGTTGCTTACTCTTCATGAAAAATATAATAATTATTAAACTGATGCATTTTCACTGGAAATGTAAATGAAAATTCCTAATTTACTGTAAAAAAAACAACATAAATTTCAATTTGTGATCGTATGTAAATAATACAATAAAATGCAAATGAGCTTCAATTTTTATTTTATATTACATAATTTTAAATGTTGTGATCTTTATGTTAATATAAAAGTATTACATGACCATTAAATGTTTTGATGTAATAATTACCAATGGTTCTTTTGGCTGTAGTAAAATAATTCAAGGATTTGGTTGTTGTGATGTCCTTCAGTTAATATTGAAATGAGCGAAAATAATAAAGTATTCTGCCAATAATAATGGTATTGTATTTATAACGTTGCAATGTTTGTTAAATGAGGAAAAACTTTATTACAATGAGCATTTGATGTAGAATAAAATTGGTAAAATATGAAATCATTAATATATTCAAAATTTAGAATTTTATTGTCAGACAGTCTAAGTATGCTACTTTGATGTTCAGGGTGCTGGAAAAAAATGAGGCGCTTTCGAAAAGTTTTCTGAAATACAGGATCCCTAAAGAGACCCGTGCCCTCTTCTCCACTGGCTTCTGCAGTGCTCTGGGTGTTGGAATTCTGCATGCTGCAGGAAAGGAATGTGGTGCTTCTCAAAGTAAATGTAACAGGGATAAGTTGCAAGGCTTAGATCCTCGTCATCTGACCTACAGTTTTCTGATTGGACAAGCATTCGCAACATCTATTGACCACATTTCTCAACTGTTGACCCAGACTGCTCTTGCAACCATTGATATGCTGGCAGAGTATAGGAAGGCTCTTGAATGTGCAATTTCACTCATGGAGAGATATCTGCAGTCAAAGTTATTTAGATTAAAAACAGTCAAAACGCATGTATGAACTTTAATTTAAATAATATTGAAACCTAAAAAATCTAATATAGAAGTAGATTTATGATTTGATATACTTAGCCCCATAAGTTAGGGCAACTAAATTAACCACAGAAGGTGATTAAAAGGAAATGGTACCACATCCGATATGAGAATCATGTACATGATTATTTTCTAATCATGGTCATGAACCTCGGACTGCTATCAGAAGACACTTTGGATTCTTCAAGACCCAGTTGAAGCCACAGATGATGATCAGGCGATCAATTCAAGTCCAATTCTCTAAGGAATTTCTTGTTAGTCTCTCCAGAAGTTTGTAATCATTTTCAAAAATGAAAACATTTCATTGTTTCTAAGGAGACATAAGTAAATAAATGATAGTCTGTATGAATATCATTAACTTTTCACTATTTTTATATAGTATGAAGTCAAGAAAAGGATCTCTGCAAGCGAAGGTTTGAAGCATTCTTACTTCCATTCATTAGGACCAAATGTTCACAAGCTCCCAGACAGTAAGTACATTTTTTTTCCCCTCCATTTTCAATTCCATCGTTATAATCACAAAATTTTTAAAATAAAATGAAGGAAAAACTCTTTATTTCCCCTGTTAATGCTGTATATTGGTTATAAAAACTTTATAACTTTGTTGGGTATTATTGAATTTATACTAGCACTTTATATTCTAGATTACTATAGATAATTTACTAAAAAGATCTATTCATTCTTATTCAAAACTCTAGTACAAATTCAATAATACCCAACAATGTAAATTTAATATTTCTTTCAACACAGATTGTAACTGTCGCTATTTTCAATTTCAGCGGCCTCAATCTTTAGTGTTCCAGGAATCCAGCTGAGCAGAGATCTGTGGAACCGCTCACTTCCAGTACCAATGCAAGGTAGTAAACTTTATCATTAAGTTAACTACTAATCAACTATTCAATGTTTACGTTAATCTCAGAACTATTATGAAAAATCGATAATCAATAGATTAATATTTTTCATTTTTTATTTGTATATCGGACTGCACAGATGCTTGACTCGTAAGTCTTTGCCTACCACTGATGAGACCCGGGTTCGCATCCCGATTGGTCCTCAAGTGGTTATATTTTCTTGTTCTTGCTACTTAAGACATGGATAGACCTTACTTGGGTAATTATAGAAGATATTCTAGCTTTATTCATGAGCAACCGTCTCTTTTCTCCTTTAGGTACACTTTCTCCTCTAGTCCCACAGGTAATTTCCTCATGCTTCTTGATGTGCATGCTGTTATTCTTTCTTTAGAATACATCTTGATGTTGTTACTGTGATGGAGGAAATACAGTGGAAGATTTTCCCATTCTTTCTGCAATCATTTCATCGTTCTTTCATTTTGAATCTTGTTTCCTTTTCATTTGCTTAAAGTTAGGGAAGTTTAGCAAAGTTACAAACTTCCAAACTTACCTCCTCATTTAGTCAACCCATTTCAGCAACAAGCTTAAATGCATAGATTATTCATATTAACCTAGTAGAGAAGAAATGGCCAATACCCTTTTTATCTTTTGATATTTTTGTAGCAACTTGTCTATAATTGAATGAATAAAATAGAATTGAATAATTAGCAACATTTATCCAATACTGGATAAATCAGAATTCTATGTATTTTGTTTTTTATGATTTTTATCATTATCATCATCATCATTATTATTATTATTATTATTATTATTATTATTTTGCATGAAAGTGAGAACTGCAACGTAACAGTGAATATCGTTATTATTAAATGAAATATGTTAGGTTAGATCAGAGGTTCCCAACCTTTTTCAGCTGGCGACCCACCTTTCCTTATCAGAATACCTCCACATATATAGGAATAGAAGAATATAGAACAAAACTATATTTGTATCGTATCTCTTCCTTATATATGATCGATTTTCGATTTTTCTGAACTTTTCTGATAGTTTATTCGATGGTTTCTGATAGTTTTAGGATCAAGTCGCGACCCACCTGTAACCCTTCCGCGACCCACCGGTTGGGAAACGCTGGGTTAGATGATTTAGCTGGAAGCTTGATACTATTGTTCTGGCTAACTTCTTTGGAGATATAGTGGTTCTGAAACGAGTCATTCCTTTAAGGTGAAGCTTCCCAGGAATGGTATTAAGTGTAGGATACAGTCACTGCACAATTCCAGCCAATCTGAAGTCTTCTGCTTCAGTCAGTTTTCTGTTCCTTCCACATTTTGAATGTTTTGTTTTTTTAAAAACTCAAATTGCTAGCATTGTTATTTCATGAATTGAATGTATGCTACCAAAAAGACCATCCCTTTCATTTACTTCTCAAAAACACTGGATGAAGCTTTTGCGACATTATTTTAAATAATGCTAGATAATCCTGTATCTTCATCCACTACATTTTTCATCTTGGTTGTCTAGTAGTCATTCTGATTTTTACTAATATGTGCTGTTTTGTTCCCTCAAGCTTTGTTACTTGTAATCGTCTCAATTTTTATGTCTTTATTGATTTGCTTATAAACTTATTCTTTGAATTATTTGGAATATTAATGGAATTTTACAATTTTAATAGTTTTCACTGATTTTTGCCATTGACGACGTTACTCACAAAAGTATGTTAACAGATTAAAATGGACTGTTGATGTAAAATTACTATTTTATCTAACTTGATTCTTAAGAACTTGTCACATTGTACATTCAAAATCAATTGAACAGTTCTGCTTTAAAAAAAAAAGTTTATAATGTTATATTAAATATGTATCAATTTTTATACCTATTATAACATATTAGGGAATATAGACGAGGTTTAGCTTCTTTGAAGTAAGTAAATTCTATCCAAAAAAAGATAATTGGTGTTTTAGCTATTTTCAAGTATTTAGGGAATTGTGAAATACTAAAATAAAATTGAAACTTGCATTATAAATAAAAGTTCTCAGATTTAATACGAATATTTTATCTGATATTCTTTAATAAAAACAGAATATTTATGTTGAATTATCATCTGGATTTTATTTCTCAATTTTTGAAACAACTATGCTTGATTATTATATTTTTCTAATTGCTGATCAAGATGAACAAAAGAAGGCTTAACATGTGTGTATTAAAATAAAGAGAAACTGAAAATAAATAAAATGCACTTAGTATTCCGAAAGTGTAGGTTTATTACCATCTTTTTTACTCTCCTTTTATCCTGTTGATAAGTAAGTGCATTTTATTTATTTTCAATTCTCTTTATGCTGATCAAGATTCAGTTTTTCAACAGGTTCTTGCAGAATGTTCATGAATTTCATTTTTCTTCATAATCTATCATCATTCAGCTTTCTGAGATTCCTATACCAGATTGTGCGATATAAAATGCGATTATGCAATACGGTTTTGATAGAATTCTACTTCCTATCAATTCTTCACTTTGAATTTTGTCTTATTTTGTCTTTCTCCGACGACTTTGCAATGGTTCATTTCCATCGCTGTTTAAACTTCATAGAAGTTTTCCTTCCATAACCCATACTTTTAGCTCCAAAAAGTGCAGCTCTGGATCAATACCATAAAAAGTTGTTTATTTTTCTTTTTTTGGAAAACAATTATTCTAAAGAAGAGGTAATTATTCTATTTTGTTTATAAAAAAAAGAATTTTTTTTCTTCTATTAATGTTAGTTCTTAAATTCTTTTCATCTTGACAATCTGAAGTCATAAGAGTTTTCTAATTTTTCTAGTCTCGGTTTTATTGATACATTTCTTTCTTCAATCTGATCTAAAGTTCTAATTTGCCATTCATTTTGACTTTTCTCCATTTATCTGTAAGATAAACTTCAATGTCATGTTATCAGAAATAAAAGAACATGAACCATTTTCTTCCTTTCTGCAGTTTTGAGTCTGTTCTTCAGCTATATGTAAAACCTGTTCTGTTAATCGTTGTATTTTTCAGTTATTTATAATTTATATTATAATTTAAATAGAGTTAAGAAACAAGGACATTATAGTATTATTTTATAGTATTACTAAATATGTTGCATTGTATTTTCATATTTGAATAAAATAGAAAAAGAAAATTGCAGCATAGAATTCATAGTGAAAAAAGAATCGTTTTTAGTCAACAGTATTTTATTCCTCCAATAATAATAGATAAAAAATTTCAATGTTATATATAGTGTCCCAGGAGGAATGATCATTATTCTGGAAGTTCTTTATATCAGTCATTCTCAGGGAAAAACAAAGTTTACATGAATAGGTGACCTATTCTGAACTGTTTCTGTGATAGAGATATTTGAATGTACAGTTTCCAAGTTATTGATAAAAAAAGAGAGATTATGTATTTTGTGACTGTCAATAGTATATTTTCAAAAAACTCACCAAAGTCGACGTACTTTGCAAGTTGTGCTTCAGACTTGTGGTACATTAATTGCGGAAGGGAGGATAATGTTGCATATCAAATTCAAAATACTGTACATTCAGATATCTCTTGTCTCGGAAAACATTCAGAATAGGAAATACTGTATAACTCTGCATATAACTTGCAGTTTTTTCCAAAAAATTTATGACTGAAATTCTGCTTGCATGTTATATGCATGTACTACTATTATTTTTAATTTTTAATTTTTTTTTTTTTTTTTTACTCAAAGTTCCTTCTTAAAATTAAGATGGGTGTTATATGCCGATAAATATGATATTCTCCTATAAAATTTTTTATCTTAGAATGACCAAATACTATGACCTCCAAGAATATTGATCTTTCCTCCTCATATGCCATGCATAACAAATAACTTGAGTTTTATGAAGTAAACCATGCAGTCAAATGTGAAACCATTCCAAGAGAAAAAATTATATACAGGGTGTATCAGTTGGACCCAGCCAATTTTGCATACGGTAGCAACAATCAAATGACCTGGTCAATTTGTATTAACTTTTTCGAATTTTTCACCAGCACTTCAGCAATGACGTGTTGGTTCTCTTTGATAGTGATTGTAGTGTGACTCTTTTGCAACATGTTTTGTTATAACAGAATCAATGTCTTTAAATTTCTTCTTTATTGCAGTCATTCTTTCACGTTTTGGAAAAAAAAATAAAACCTTATTCCTCATCAAATAAATGTCTTGCTACAGAGATGTTGCCGTCTGACTCATAAATAAACTTAATGACAGACACATGTTTTAACATCAACCAGAACACACCACTCTCCCTGCCTGCCATTGTGAATTATTGCACTGTCATTAACACGCGTTCAAAGTCACAAGGTGCTCTTACTGGCCTCGGATGCATACCCACAGACGTGAAGCTTTCCGGTGCTAGCCTTGTGTTAGGATCCTGTTATTCTTGTAAAAATTTATAATATCCTCTCAAAAATGATTCCCAGGAAGACATTGCCTGGATCCAACTGATACACCCTGTATATCAGCATATAGACAAAGGTTAACGTTACAGTTTTTAAAATCGATGGACAAATGAAGGCTTTATCAAGGTGATCTTAATGCTAACTTGTGCTTAACTTAGGTATTTATGGCTATAATTTAAAGCCAGTTGATTATTAAACTTTATAAAGATGGAGCAGGACATTTAACAATGCACAGTGCTTACCTTTATTTGCATATAATTGTATTTATTAATATTTTTCTGTAACATTTTACAGAAAATAGGATTCTGTTGATGTTATTTTGGTTTTTTATTAAGAAACTGTTAACAAAATTCTTAAAAATCAGATTTAAATAAAGCAAAGGAAACGCAGCACTTGAATAAAAGGAGAAATTGCCTTTCTGATTAGATTATGGGAAGGAATTGGGAATGGCCATTTCAGCCCAATCCCCGCCTTCCCTCAACAAAATGAGAAAGGCAAGATCTTGTTAGTAAAAGTCACTGCCAACCCAGCTGTGACCCCCACCGACAACAAAAGACAAACAAATAAAAATAAATAAAATCAGATTTAACATTTGCATTTTGAATCTATGGAATTTGATTATTTGAAAAAAAATATATAAATATATATATATATATATATATATATATATATTCAATTGGCCTCTACTTAGAAACACCATAAAATGAAAATTGGTTTGTTTATCATGGCTAAGATGTAAGCATGAAAAGTGTCTGGATGTAATCGGTCACAAATGGTCCTTTTAATCAGTCATAAAAGCAATAGAAATTTAACCTGTAATATGAAGCCTGGAAATATTTGATCTTTTGATTCTGGGAAACAAAGAAAACGTCAAACTGTTTCTAAATACATATGCCTTGAATTTTGTTGAAAATGGTCACTCATCAACATTAGTTGGAAATATAATTGTTGGTAATCTTGAAAATCAGCAAGTTTTCAAAAAGAAAATGCTTACTTTGGAACTTAGATGTTTTGGTGTTATGCTTTTGAATTTATTCATTTCCATAGGTATTACTTTTGAATTTTCAATTCTGGAATTAAAAATTACAAATACATATATCATGCAAATACAGAGCGAGTAACTTAAAACCAGTCTGCCTCACCTAGGCTGTGCTGCTGCCTATCGGTTGTAGCTGTAGTTATAGCACTACTATTGATTGATTCCTGCTGGTTGCATGCAGCCACTCATGCGTCAAAGAAATGAAAACGCAAAAACTCCTTTAATACTCACTTTTATTCATGGAAGATGACATGTTTACTCTTAGAAAAGATGTTGGAAGTGAGCTTCTTGTGCAATATGGTCTCAAATGCAAAGAATGGAGTATCATATGATATGGGTAATAGCATTACAACTACAACCAATAGGTGGCAGCATAGACTAGCTGAGGCAGGCTGGTTTTAAATTGCTCATCCTGTAATATTTATTTTTTGAGAGGTATTCAGTGATCTTATATTTTTAGCTGAAATTCATGCTTTGGATTAAAATGCTGTAATTGTCATTCAAAATTTAACTCTTATTGTATTTCTTTTAACATAAGTTAGCCACTTCATTGACATGAATTATTGCCAGCGGCTTTATCATTTTTTTTTTATTACTTTTTCTAATTGTTGTTTTTCATTTTTGTTTTGTATGTTTTCACCTATTTACTTGATGTCTTCTTTTTTTTTTTTCAGGCCACGGCCGAGCAAGGAGACAAAGTATGCTCTTATAACCAGCTTTGAAATAAGGCAATTCAGATTTATAGACTGACTTAAGAGACTAGAATGAATGAGTAGCTGTGAGCAGCTACAACCCTAATGCTCAGTCGGATTCTCACCTGAGGCAAGGAGCTTGAAGTGGCTGTCGGTTGGCATTTATCAAGTATCCTCTGGCTGTGATCAGTGTAGGAAGTAATTACATTGACAGTTTATAAAATATGTGATGAGAGACAGAGTGAAAATTATATAAAAAAAAAAAGGAAGTCCACTTCATTTGTTTTCTAATCAATACCTTTCTTCCCCCATCCCCTTTCCCTTCCTCTATATTTTGTTCATAAATAGTTTTTCACTTTCTGTTATTTAGGTCACTGTGTTCGGAGTAGGAGTGATTTGTGCCAACTTATTAATAATAATAGTAACAAAGAAAAAAACAAAAAAACCACCTGCTACAGACGATAAGGTTTTTAACTCTTCTCTCTTGTTTCCTTTTCCTCGATCTTAAAGAAACTGGATGAAATGTTTAGCATTCGTTTTCCCTAGAAACACTAAAACTTGCTTTTGAAGTTGAAATCTGCTTAGGGAAGGAGAGACATTTCCTCTGCTTGTTGAAAGTTATTGCAAACCGTGAGATAATCTGTACTTCTGATATCCATACGTTGGCAGCTCTAGGAAAATAATATATCATCCACATCACTGAAATTCATCACTCATTCTGTCGCCAAGTGAACGTGCAGCAACAAATGAAATTGGAAATGATGATGACTTAAGAAAGCAAACCGCATTGCTTATGCCAAGAAATGAGTTTTTAACATTCTTTTCATTGAGACAGAATGACTGTTTTCCTGTCCCTGTGCTTCAAGTCACTGATTCGTCTTGTCACATTGTTTAAGAAAATATATCTTGATGCAAGTTTTAAATGGAATTGAGATGGAGATTTTTTAGTATTTAGTTTGAAAAAATATTTTTATAATACTTAATAGAATTGCTCGGTCAGCCGTGGTATTTCAAGACTTCAAATCGAGAGTCTTCAGTTGGAACAGAAGACAGCCTCCTTCTTATGTATTTGTTGAAAAAATTAGTCAATATCGTTAAAAGACTTTGGTGCTTAAGTTTTGACAGCAAGTGCATTGCTAACGTAGTACACACGTTTGAAATACACTAAGCTTTTGTTTTATTTGCAAAACTGCTTTTTTACATGCTGATATTTTGCAATTTGAAAGAAGTTGGTAGATTACAGTAATCTACAAGACTTAAACATATTGTTATTTATTGCTGTTGGAACTTCTTGTTTTTTTCTTATTATGTGCTGAATGAAGCAAATCTTAAAAATTTTACTAAACATTACTAATAAAAAAAAAGGGGGGAAGAAGAAGTCCTTCTCTGTTTTATCGTTCAGTGTTTCATGTTTTAGATTAATTGCTCCCATGAAGAAATATTAGGACATTAAATCCAATGCTGAATTCCATAGCTAATCTTAATTTACGACTACCCAATTCCATCATTTTATTGTTAGCTTACAACTTACAGAAATGGAAGGTGTGGGCCGAGAAATCTTACATAATGTAGCTTCATATAAGATTTTCCAACAAAAACTGCACTTTTTATTTGTGAAACTGCCTTAGTTTCTTCTCCAAACCTTCCTGTTTTAATTTTATTCATTTTTTTTTCTTTTTTATTAACCAAAGATTTCAGTTCTCAACACAACAAATGTTAAAATTATTACGAAACACTAATTTGTTCAATGCCCGTATCTGGAAGTTCTTTTCCTTGCTTTTGAAGAAAGGGTAGAAATCGTTATTCAGTAGATTTCAAATTGAAAATATATTCTAGAAATTGGAAGCAGCAACATTAAACAATCTAATTTTTTTATTAATATTTAATTTCCATCTCCAGTCCATTTTCTAAAATTATTATCAGTTATATTTTTGTTCTTACAAATTGTTGTTAATAATAATGTTATGATCTGTTTTATTATTATTATTATTATTATTTTGTTTCTTTCACTGACAATCTATAATATTTATTTATACCTTTTGATTCTTTTTGTAATTTTTGATTACAACTACTGCTGACTTTAGGCAATTGATTTTTAGGTTTTGTTAAAAATGAGGAATGACAACTTATGCCATTAAAGGTATTACAAACCTCTTCTTCATTAGAAAGTTTTCAGTAGAATGTAAAGCTTCTTGTTTTCAGCAAGCCTTTTTTATAAGTTACAGGTTTTAATGGAAAAAAAAAACTTAAGAACCAAAAAAAAAAAAAAGTAACTATACCTTTTCTATATTGTAGAAGAATAAGAAATCAAGGCCTTGTGAAGTTGATCCAGAAGTACTTACAAATAACAGTTTTAGATTTTACGTTATAAATCTATGAGTTGTCTTTTTCCGTAATATGAAAGAAGAAGCTTGTTTTAGTGAAATAATAACATCTATCGACCCTTTACAGCTAACTTTAAGGATAGAAGAAATATAAAATAGGATCTATTTCTTTCATTTTCTTCTTCTTCTTTTTTTGGAAGGCTTGAAATTAATACAAAAAAGTAAATTTCAAGAAAGAAGAATTTTTTTTAATTCTTTTCGTTATTCCATTTCAGACAACTTTATATACATATATGAAATTTAATTTTAATTATGATTTATTTTTAATGGAATTATACGTATTTTCCTTTATTCTCCTCTTTCCCCCACTATTTTTTTTTCTGTTGCTTATATATCTAAATTATTTAATATTTAATATTTTTATTTATTTATATAAAGTGAATAGTGAAACAAAAAAATAATAACACATGTAATGAGAGGTAACGATTTGTTAGGTTATTACTTCAGTAATTTTGGTAGACTTCACCTATCAAATGACAGATATTCATTGACATTATCAAAAAAATCTTCCCTTTGTCTTTATCTCTTTTTTTATTATTATTTTATTTCTGCTCACATTAAAAAAAAACAAAGCAAGATTTAGCAGTGATTTTAATATTAACCTTAAAATTCATTGTTTACCTAAGAAATTAAAAGATTTTATAACCAAGCTAATACATAACAATGTTAAGTCCATTGGTTCCTTAAGGCTTTAATAATAACATCTCTTCTAATAATAACACCACTTTAACATAAGCCATTCTTTGAATGGATTAGAGATAAAAGTTAATATCAGTAGTTACTAGGTTATTTCAAGATGTATAGTTTTTAACGTAATGTACATTGGAATGTTTACAATCTATTTTTAATAAGAAAGTCATAATAAGAAAATGTTGAGATTCTACATTATTTGATTTGAACTAATTAATAATCTCTACAATAGAGTTCATTTTTGACCCTTTTAGCTAAATCAAAAAATCTGTAACCATTAAGAGAAAATATTCTGCACATCACTGTAACATTGTGCATGTAATAAATGCTGAGTTGTTTTATTTTGTATAATTTCTAGCATTTATTACCATGTTTAATAATCTATTTCAGTCTTAAGCTAAACAGATAACTGTTATATTTCAGTATGTTACTCTTACAGTAATGATTAATTCAGGTAACAATACTTTTGTTAAACCAATGAATGCTGCTGACTTGTTTCCAGTTTACTAATAACAGTAATATTTATAAAAGTGTAATCTGGCAGTGACACAGGTACTTAAACTTCATCCACTCATTTAGATCAGCTGCATCCAAGAAGAATCCATCACGTTTTTCAACCTCGAAAAGATATATCATTGCATTTCATCCATCTTTTTCGCAGTTCAGTGGTTGGAAATTTTGTTTGAGGGCAAAAACTTTCACTACAGCTACACTGGCAGGCCTCGAGTAGGACCTTTCTTGTTAGTGCTCTGAAAATTAACAGCAGGAACTTGTCCCTAGTGTTTCTAGCTGACTGATCTACAAATTGTTGTGGACAATCATTATCTTATAAGACTCCAAACGCTGACACAAACAGTAGGATCCGTTCTTTATCCTTTTCTTTTCTGAAGCAGGTGGAACTCGTATCATGTAGCCTATTCCCAATAGGAAGATGAAATCTTGAATTAGAAGTGGTGCGTTCTGTTGCTGACCAGAGGGGCAACATTTTGGGTCCAACTATTGTTGCCTGTATTTATATACAATGCTTTGTTTTTTTTTTAAAGAAAAAAATAGTAATGATAAACGAAACAAATTGACTGTACAGTTGGTTTCCCTTATTGTTGTATTTTGTTTGAAAAAAATTGATTGTTTTCTTTTGTTCTGTTTGAACCACAATACAGAAAGGTTAAAAAAATAAATAAAAAAATGATTGTTTTGTTTGTGAATATCATGATGAACATATCAAAACCCCCTCTTTCCCTCCACATTTTTTTTTTTGTTTGTTTAATTGCCATTAATATTAAATCATTTCTAAATCAGTTCTGGCCTATTGCTCATGTGACATGTGATTTTTATATCCCCTCTAACATATATTCAAAAATAAACCACAAAATTTGTTTCTAATTATGTGATCAGACTTAGAATGCCATACAGTTGCAGCCGTCTTACTACTCTTGATTTGTAAATAAAGTGATAATTACTTGTGTAGAAACCTTTTTTTTTTATCTATCCCTGTTTATTTTTTGATGTTCATCCAAATATTTTCTTTTAACTCATTCACAAGAGAACTTCATTCTATTCTTAAGTCATGGTCTTCAATGAAACGATATTTTCATACAAATTTTTGCATATATTTCTTAAATTTCTTGCCTTTATCTGAAACGTTGACTGGTATTAAGTTCTGATAATATTCAGTGAATATTAAAATTTTTATGAAACATGCAGGCAACACTCTCTATTCATCCCAGTGTTAAAAAATCATAAAGTGCATCTTATAAAAAAAGTAATAGTTTTATTTTATTGAAATTATTTAACGATAGTAATATCATTTTGAAAAACAATACAAAATAAAATCAGAGATGTGAGGACATAGCTAAAACTGCTGTCATGTTTATTGTCTTTAATTTTGTTCTCATCAAACAGTAAGATTAAGAGTGTTTGTGTGTGAGTATATAAATTGCAGACACAAACTGAGAAAATGAAGTTTTGCTTTCTTTCATTATATAGTTCTAGCAATAAAATCAAGCAGATTGTAAGACATTGGTTGACATGAATTAAGAAAAAAAAAAGAAATGAACTATTGAAATTGAAGAGAAAAAAAAGTTTTTACTAAGGTTTTCAGAGTTAACAAAATAATTTCCCTTTTTATAAAAAAAAAAAAATCTGTATTTATAGATACAGAGCCAATGTAATTTTAAATGTTTCTTGTGTGTGTGTGTGTTTAATAATACCATAAGTTTTCTTTTGCTTTTGTGGAACCCTTACATTTCAAAATTTGTACGTTAGTTCCCTCACTTTCAAAGTGAAGTTTGCATTTGCTATTGAATTATTCATTCACAGCAGATCTATTAACATAATATTTCTACATCAGAAATAAATCCTTTAATTTTGTTAAATTTCATCGCTTCCATAATAATTAGGCAGCATGTCAGAATTTGAAATCTATTCGTCTTGTGTAAATGTTGAATAAGATAACTAAGATAAAAAGGCTAAAGTTTTAACAGACTGCATTCACTCTGCTCTGTATTACTAAATACATATTTTTTTTAAAACTTGGGATTTCATTTTGCAGCAACCTTGTAAACAATGGAAACCTATTGACTATTAGTTTGGTAACGAGTTTCTGTTGAGATGTTTTTTCCAATAGAACTAGCCATTGCATGAAATATTAATATTTTTGATATTTACTGTTGATGCCTGACTCCTACAGACTACTTGTAATATTTCACACCAGTTAACAGGATCACGAACTTGGAATAGAATGTAATGAGTATAAAGTCAAAATGCAATCAGTCAATTTTGTGTTCATCTTGGCAAAGAGTGGTAATTTGTTAGATTGTTGTAATGTATTTATTATGTATTTGTGCAGTAAGCTCATCTTTATTTTTCTGTTTTTGTTTTAAGTTTCTAGTAACTGTGTTATTATTTACACATCGCCAAGCAGATCACTGGTTTGTGTAGTATTGTTAAGTCTAACTACTGGGACTTAGATTACGTTGATGCTAAGCAATTAAGTGATTCACAGATATATTTTTAATTGTACTATATTGGTGAGAAAAAAAAAAATAAGCATTTAAATAAAGGACTGAACCAAGTTTCTCTCCAATAATAGCACCAGTTTTCCTTTTACGATCTGTAACCACTGTTAAGCCTGTTTGTAATCAGCTAATAATGTGATTTTTTTTTCCCCTTTTATTTTCTTCTCCCAGTCCTCTTTTGTAGGCGTTTTAGTCTGAAACATATATGGTCTGGGCAGAAATTGTATATAAATCAATATAAATATATATAGTATTGCCAACTGATGAAATATCTTTAATAGCTGCCCATTTTTGTGAATGTTATATCCAAAACTCAAAAGAAGCCAGTATCAATGTTGGTTCACCAATAAAAAAAATGGATAAGAAAACTTAAATTAGTGAAATTATATTCTAAAATTAACAATAAGCCTTTAGTTGAGTCCAGTCCAATTACAATTACTTTGGAAAAGATGGGACGGTTATTTATATAAAAGTTGCTTGAATGACCAGATGTTCTCTTAGCTGTTCAGAGCTACTACCATTTGTCAAATGACCAACATTGACAATGGCCATTTTTTTTTGGGTTTTAGCTGTAGCTAATACAGCAGTAGGCATTACCTTTTTTGTTGTGTTCATTTTATTTCATTGCAGCAGATGGTAGTATGTGATGAATTGTAAAATGTCATTGCTTTACCATCGTATGACCTTTCCTTACTTGTCGTAGTGTTTCACATTTGTTTGTAGCTTCATTGTTCTTCCATTATATTTATGATTTTTATGGCACCATTGGTTTTCAACAAGCCTTGCGTTTACGTCAAGTATTAGGCTAAGGCTGGTTGAAGGCCTGATTGGCTTCCTTTTTGAAAAACAGCAAACAATAAAATAACAATGTTAAGTTTCAGTAGTTTTTGCAGTTTTGTTTTTATTAATTTAAATTTTTAGAAAAGAGCAGTAGGGTAAAAGTTTCCAGTACAAGAATCCTGAAGAATGCAGTTGAATTTGAATGGACTTCTAAAACTACTGTAAGGGATTCTTTGCAATTTATATAATGAAGTGTGAGAGAATTTTTTTTGGTGTTTTCAGAGGACCGCATTGTTTGATTACATAATTTTACATAGAATCCTGACTTGCTCAGAATTGATTTGCAAAGCTGTGAAAACACACTGTCCCATTGGTCATGAAGTGCCAGGAACATTACCGCCCGCGACCCAAGGGCCTGCATAGGCCTATTGCAGGATACTTTAACTTTGCTGTGAAAACAAGATGAAATCTTTTTGGGTGATATTTATAAAATAATTCTCTTACGAACTGTGAAATATGTTGCCACCAGTCTTCGGTCATTATTTGCTTAATTCATTTCACCTAAGAGTAATTGGAAAACCAGTGAGAAAAATGTGGACCACCTTTAAGACATCATCTCCCTCTATTATAAAAATCATTTCTCTTCCATTAAAAATGCCCAAAAATTAATGAGCAAAGTCAGAACTAATACTTTTGAGCAAACAGTAATGTCTGTAGGAGAAGAGTGGTAGATCCTCTCAAATTTACTTTCATTTTGTCTTTTAAATAAAAACATTAGAAAGATGTTAAAAGCCACAGCAGAAAAATCTGAAGTCTCATGAAAAAAAAAAAAATTTCATTTTAGAAGTTCATTCCCTTTGGAGAATTCTACACTTTCATTGAGCGGTTTATTTTGAAAGTGACATAAGTCCATTTTCCAGTTTTTTATTTGTTTATAGACCAGATTTTTTATTAGTTTTAAAGACCACATTTTGCGATTGAGTATATTCAGATTAAAATATAATTTTGGACACACAAGTCACTGCAGTAACTTCAATACTGAAAAACATTACTTTGGAAGTGGCCTAAGTCCAATCCATTATTCATAATATCCAAAAGTGCAGATTTTCAAAATTCGAAAATATTTTATTGATACCACTTTATAAAAATATAAGACAAATTATAACAGCGAAATACAGGGACATAATGGACTTACTACAATATATATCACCGGAGCACCATGACTTCTTCAAATTCCTCCCGCACACACAAAAGATAGATGAGCAGTAAATTTTTTATATAATATATATATAGTTAAAAGATTACCTTCATTACCTAAATTGTTTTTGAATTATTATAAATAAATATAAAATAAATTGAATTTTGTTTTTTCAATTTGAAGCTTGCGTCGAATGGACTTGGGCGCTTCCAAATTTTATAAAAAGTTATTTGTTAATTCTGAAAGTGGCCTAACTCCATTTGCGGTAAAAAAACCACATATAATTCACATAATAATTACTATCTTAATAGGAATTGTAAATTTAACTCTCTTAGATACATGTGAGCAGGGTGGCACATTGGTATCTTATACGTTTATTTTTAATTTTATTGAAACGCAAACTTAAATATCTCAATTTAAACATAAATTAACGTTCACTTTCAAAATAAACGGCTCAATTATTACTGTTATTTTAGACTAATATGTCATTTACAACAAAATATAGTTTGGAATAACTTTCGAAGATTTACACTCACAAAACTCTAGAAATAGAATATTTAGTGACAAAAATAAATTGAGACAGCAATTGACAAAAGTTCTCGATGTGTATTTTAAGACAACTGAAGAGGAAAGGAAAAAAAAAGATAAATATGAGTTAGGTAAAATTTGAAGAAGCAACTGAAGGCAAGAATTCTTATAATATCAGGTCGTTGCAGATGAAAAGGGAAAATATGTCGTTCGAACTTTAACATTGCATAACTTTATTAGCAATGAGCAAATTCAGTCGAAGTAAGAACCACTGGCATCTACACATCTCTGCCAAAGATCAGGAAGCCGATAAATGCTGTTTTTAAAAAAAATCAGAGGCACAGGAACTGATAAATGCATTTTCCAGCTGGGTCTGATTGTGGAAGCACTTGTTCTCAGGTAGTTTCAAATGATGAAGCAAATGGTAGTCGGTGGGTGCCCAAGTCTGGTAAGTATGGTGGAAGCTGAAGAAATTCATATCCAAGCTGCTGAATCTTCTCCTTGGTCTACTTTGCAATGTCAGGACGTGTATTGACATGGAGTACTAGAACGATAGACCGTTCACCATGTTCTGATGCTCCTTCAGCAGCTTGGTGTGTACAACGTCCAAATCTGAGCTGAACAGAACAGCTGTGACTATCTGGCAAAGTTTCAGGAAGGTCCAATGGATCAAACCTGCAGTAGTACACCATGCAGTGACAATGATTTTCTTCTGGTGCAATCTGGTTTGCGAAAGTGATTGGGGGGGGGGGGGCACTGGCCAACATCGACCCATGGTCCTGACCGTTTGTCATGCACAATCCACTTCTCGTCACTGATTAGGATCCTATCCACAACTTGTTCTCCCGAGGTGCTGGAGATGAGATTTGTTCACTAAGCTCGTGCGGCACCAATTGGTCCAGCTTCTTTACTTTGCCAATTGCCTCCAGATGGTGAGAAATGGTTGAAGAATAGACACTGAATGTCTCGGCAAGCTGTCAGACTGTCTGTAGTGTATCCTTTTCTATACAAGCCTTCAGTTTGTTGTCGTTGATGGTGGCCTACTGCGTTCATAATTTTTGAGACATTCATCACCGGCCTCAACTTCTGGAACCAACGGTACACCGCGCTTTTGGATGTGGTTCTCTCCCCAAACGCCATGTTGATTTTTTTCTTCGCCACCTTGCTCTCTTTGCTTCCACTCATAAAGAGCAATTACAGGAATATTGTGACTCTCCATCTTGGGGCTTCAGGAACTACACAGAGCCTTCAGAGACCACTGAGATACTTAGGCAAAATCAGAACCTGATAGTTAAGCCGTTCTGGTCACATGTCAAACATTCGTAGTCCTTCCTATCGGCTAATTCGAGGAATGGAAGTTTCCATTTTCCCATTTCACCTGCAACTACCTGATGTATTTTACACTATTTGACTGATCGAAACCAAATTTTACGTAGATACTTTCTAGTAACCTGCGGAAAATATAAGCTATCTTGGAACCTGGTTAAAGGGGTGAAATCTGTGAAATAGCGCCAAATATGCACCTGGTGGCGACAATGGGAGTTGCACGGATATTGTTCGGGAACAACTGGGGAGGGTTTGATCACCACCACCTAGATAGATCTATCTAGGTGGTGGTGGTTTGATGTGATAGAGAAGGGGTGAACCAAGACTTACTACTCTCCCCAGACAACGCCGGGTACTTTAAGCTTGTATTGTATAAAGAAACAGAGGCATAAAAACAAAAATCAAACATAAAATATCATCTATAAAAAGTTGTGTTTGAATAGAAATAAATGCATAGCAATGACGGAATTATTACCTTAACTAGCAAAAATACTGTGTTTCGCGCAGGTTACAGAAAAGAGTTGTCTTGATGTGGATGACAAAAAAAATTGTTTTTTAATCCATACATCACTCGTGCTTATATAAGGTAGGCGATTTTTAATTTAATCTTTATTTTATTTCTATTAATATTTCATTGTTTTAAACAATTGGAATTAATCCTTCAGCTGATCCATTGGTTTGAAAAGATTAAAATTAATCCGATTTCGAAACTTTAGGAAGAAAGAGGGATTTAATTCCGATTTATTTTCAGAAAAAGGAACATGATTAATAGTGTCTGTATTCCGCAGATTTTATGATTTGGTATAAAAATGTAGAATTTTCGTTTTAGTCGTTATCACGATTTTAAGACAAAAATAATAAAAAAAAAAGAATTTTAAAGAAATAACAGTTTAAGGAAGCTAGACTGTAAGTGCGTTCGTCTTACATTAAAGGCGTTACAAGTGATAGACAGCGTCCAGTAGCCCAGTGGTTGAGGCGCTGGATTGCGGACTGAAGGAGCCCGGATCGGGGATTATTTCTTCCCAGACGGACCCTAGGGTTCACCCAGCCCTCTGTCAAATGTGTACCGGGTTTCTTACTCGGAGGTAAAGGCGGACATCCATCCTCAACTTAGTCCCGTTGCTCGAGAATCACTGGAACCTAAACTTCTCGCGTACTCGTGGCCTGTAGCGATACAGCTTTGTAGCTTTTCAAGTGATAGTCAATTGGTTATCAAGCAGATATAAATTATATTTCAAAAGTGGTAAATTTCTTTCAATGTAATGTAAGGGACGTGCAAGAATATATTAAATTTTGACTTAATCTAAATTTTGACATGATTTAATTTGAAATTTACGTGAATTTCAAACAATAATAAAAAATCAATAGGCCTATCGGAATGAAAGAAGCAACCACCAGTCTTACATAAATGTTTTGAATCAAGCATAAATACTAAACTTACAATAGAACATAGATTATCTTAAGTTAATTGAAACCCTGCCCTTCCCGGACATCGCAAAATTCAGACATTAGAGACTTTCATGAAGTATTGCGACATTCAGGATCAAAAACTGTCTTTGACTCTTCTAGAGGTATTCTGGCTTCAAAATAAAATATGTGATAAAAAATTGGGATAAATTGTAGAAAAAAAATGTTACTGAAAAATATTGAAGCTGGTTACATTCTAAATCCCAAACAGTCTCCTTCTTCCAAAACTAATTTTAAGTGATTTATCCATTCTGTTGATTGTTGTACAATTTCCGTCCAATGTTATAACAACTCTATTTTTTTAGAGAATAGCTTACTATTTCACTAAGTAAATTCATGTAATATTGTAAATCTTGAAAACATCATAACTGCAAGCGAAGCTAGTGAACACTCGAAGGCGAAATACTCTCCCCAGTCATAGCAATAGAAATGAAGACTTTCAATGATAACGGTATACGTATCATTTGGAGCATACTGTATAAAATAATGACATATGAACGGCGAACGTTTGAGCAGCCTCTTAATAATGGAAAAAAAAAAAGAAACAATTCGGTTAATAGAGAACAGATTCGGATAATGGAGATTCTAAGTCAATTTTCAGTTTAGCGTATATTTACGTAAACAACGTAATGAAGGCACTTATGAAAGAACTAACTAATTTTTAACAATTAAATAAAATGGTGGTAGAGTAATAAAATGACAATGAAAAAAATAAAAGTCAGACATGGATCAACTTATTAATATAAAAACAAACTTTAGTATACAGTTAGAAAAATATCTGAAACGATTAAAAAAACAACGATCATAATTAAATTTCTTTAACAATTGATTTAATGTAGTTAAATGTTTACTTAAAAATACTCGTGTTTTGATCCGAAAATTTTTAGCGTAATTTGCTCCAAGAACTCATATTTTTTCTAGATCTTTGCTGTTAAGAGAGAAAGAAAAAAAAAAAAAACGAAATCTCCAATTAAAAAACCAAAAAAAAAACCAAAAAAAAAAAACAAACATTTTATACTTATCACATTTAATTTTACTGTATTATTCTTCATCAACATCTAAATTACCGGTTTTATGTAACAATTTATAACATGCACTTTTTGCTCTTTTTAATTCATCAGCATTAAAATTTTTGTTATAACAACAGTCCATATTTGACTTTGTAATTAAAAGAGTTTCTAACGTTTTTATGTTCATTGTTGATCTCCCCATAGTTTGATTTTTTTTTTAGTCTCTCTGTTGCAGCATTACTATGTGGCACCACTAGACGTCTACAGTCGTCTCGACCGCCATGGGCAACGGATCTTTTCTCTCGAAATTTTTGATTGTTTTTTTTTCTTTCTAGGCGGATCTACATCTACATCCTTATTATTGCGTTTTAAAAACCGATCCATGATATAAGCGTATGCAGCTTTCAACAAATTTACGAACCGAATGAGAGTTAGCCGCCCGGTTTTTGTGGGATCTGCGCATGTAGCATCGATTATTCTGGTCAAGCACTTCCGTCTGATCTTCTGACAAAGAGTGCGCTAATCGCTGGTTACTTAACAAAAGCGAATTGTATTTATAAATCCTGAAATCTAACAGACATTGTAAATGAAAGTCTATAAATAAACAAGTATTTTTATAAATTATAACTTCTCCGATAATTAAACGTTAGCCTACTATAAGTTAACTATAATTTCTTGGCGAGAACAGACGGCGGCGTCCATTTTGACAGGAAAGCGAAATTGATCAGCACATTTTTTTTTTTTTTTGAGGAAAAAAAAATTAAGGATGAAAATTTCTGAATTCCGTAGCTTTTCCCCATTCTCGCGTAGTTTCGTAGTACTTACTTATTTTCCGTACAAACTACGGATACTCCGTAGAAGTTGGAGGGTATGCACATGAATGTTGTTTTTTTTTTTGTATTTCTTTTGCTGTCTTTTCTGCTTAACTTTATATCTTTAGAGAGAGGGAGGATGTACTTTCTAATTACTCAGAGACAGATATTACGTAAGTTCTCCAGCGGTAATTCATTATTCAAAACAAAAATAAAGCTTAATAAATCAGTAAAAAGACTTAAATTCTAATCGTAATCCTAATAATTTACTGGCTAAGCCGGAGAATACTTTAAAGCAGGGGTCGGCAACCTTTTGTTGTAAGATGGCCAAATATTTTATGTGGGGATTACTGCGGGCCGCTAACAACCAAAAAAAAAAAAAGGATAATTTCAATTTCACAACCAAAATAAAAAAAAAAAAAAAAAAAAATCTTCCAACAACGCATCGCGGGCCGCACCAAAACGCGATGCGGGTTGCCGACCCCCTGCTTTACAGTGCCAATCACCGTCTTCGTAAGGATACATCTACTTCCGAATCCGCGCAAGGATACATGACGGGGCATATACCGTTATACAAGATCGCAGATAGCGAGACGAGTGTAAGATCGTGCAAAACCATTTTCAAATAAGTTTATCTGCAAACCTCATTCTAGTTTTCACTAGTTAATGAAAAACTAAGTTTATATCTTAAAAGTAGTGCCAAGGCAACCATCTTAGTGTTAAAACTCGGAAAGTAGTCCAAAACAGTCTGGTACCGTAATCTTCGGTTTCACCCAAATCTCCGTTTGTTCTTAGCTCATTACATAATACGACGGGGTTATTTCAATCCTGAACCTGGGATGAAGAGAGTTGGATTCCATTGGACCCTTCTGACTTCAAATGAGGCTTAAATTCTACGTAGAATCCGACTGACTCTTGAGCTTCCAAACGGCAACCTTGTTAAAAGGAAAATATGGAATCCACAAGAATCTTATCCTGAAATATACCGGTAAGTGAACATTCCTTCATTCTCGTAGAAGAAATAATTGTAAAAGATCACTTAGTTCTTAACTTGAATGTGCACAAATTGTGCTAATATTTAGGAATATCCCATTTTATGTTTTAAATAGCTTTGATTTCATGAAAAGGGATCAGGTATTTCATGAAAAGGAGACGAAATGTTCTAATAAAATTCAGTAAAGCATATTAAGTAGAATTTTTAATTGAAGCTTTATTAACTGTAGAAATTGTGTTAGTAATCTGAAATTATTTGATGGATTATTGTTTTATGTCTACGATTACGAAGAATTTCTTATTTAAAGATCTTTTGAGTGAAAACTTATAGCTAAAGAAACACTGACTTAAATCATAACAAGAATTCGAGGACGTAAATCCCGCTTTTGCCTGTAAATACTTGACAAGAGTATTATGGAATAAGAAATTGTTGAAGGACTCCACGCCACTAGGATTCAAAGTGAAGTGAAAATCACATTAATTACAATTCATTGTCAGACAATTTTGAGCAGATGTAACGAATAAATTCAAGGAGAATTGTAGAGTTCGCTTTAGACAGTAACCTTTTCAAATTTTGAATGCCTGTATTAGCATACGATAAATAAATCTTACATTTCTATATTTTTGTACGTTTCGGTAAGTACAAGAAGCTCAACTACTGTTAAGATACAACACCAATAAGCCAACTACATATAAGTGTATATATAAAGTGTCTTAAATGAACCCAATTACATAACTTTAATCTGTGGACAAAAATTCAATCACGCTGATAAACTATAAATTATATTAAAGCCAGCTGTTAAATTCATCAAAAAAGAGAAAAGCTTAGACAACGCTTCTCAAAAGTGGACTCAAAAGTTTCGATTTCGATTTAATTTATAGTTACAGCGCTTAAGGGAATAAACATTACACAAATAAACAGAAGCGATAACACAGAAAATGAATGATCTATTTAAACAGTAATATTTGTAGGTTAATAAGTAAGTAATTATATTTTAATATTTGAAGATTAATAAATTAATAGAATTTTAAAGCTTTTAAATCGATAGAAGTACAAAAGCTTTCATGAAACATTTTCTTATGAATTTTTACTTCTGATTATTTTTAAAAATAGGTTTCGGGATTTTAACCTAAAAGTGAAAATTTTAAATTTTCTAATTTAAATAAATAACTGGACTAAAATTAAGGATGACAACTTAGTTGTCAAATTGCTTGTTTGTTGGTGGTTTTTTTTTTTTTTTTTTTTTTTTTTTTTTTTTTTTTTTTTTTTTTTCATTCATTGAAAATATTATATTTATGTATTTTTTTTTTTTTTAATTTTGAAATTTTATAAACTACTTTCGATTTCAAAATATTTTCCTAAATTCCAACAGATGACGCTGTTAGAGCAATTAGGAATTAAAAAAAAAAAAAATTAGATTTATTAGATTGTTGCACTTTTCATTGAATATAAATCCTGAAGCTAAATAAAATAAATAAATAAACAAGAAATAAATTTCTATCAATTGGCTGTAATGAAAAGGCATTTATTGATTGTCTAGTATTTAATCTCACTATATTTGAATCGCAATATATAAATATTAGCAAAAAAAATAAAATAATAATAATAGTTAAACTGAAGAATGCATTAGAATTTAACTAATAAAAAAAAAAATTAAAGAGATTTTTCTGAATGTATTTGAACACGAGATACAGCATCTTAAAAGGAAAAAAAAATCTTAAAACCAATTGCATTATATTGTGTCACCGTCAGTAAGGCTTTCCATACGGTTGCTGATGAGAATTTTAGATTGTATTTATTTTTAATGATATTATAAGGATTATTAAAATTAAATAAAAGCCAATTACAGGAACTTGATTTTTTTTTAAATAAATAATTTTTTTCTGAACAAACAATAGCTGAAAGTGATTGTAGCAAAAAAGGACATGTCCTTGAAGGCACGAGCTAAGACATGTAAATAATTATTTAATGTTTTATAGTTTCATCTAATTATGTTGTAGAAGAAAAAAAAATAGTGGTTGCTTCATTAATTTGCCTAAATACTGAATTGAGATATAAAATGGACTTTTGCTAAAAACATGGCTAACGCCAGGAAAGATGACCTTTTGTTGAGCCTCACTAAGCTAATTAATGATGTCATCGGTTTCGCCTGATTAGAACAACAGAGAAAGAACAAGTAAATTATTTTGTACTTATTTCACGCGATTAAATGATTGAGGAACAAATGAATGGAAGATAAAAGATACAGTGACCGAAACAGTAGAATTGTGTGGAAAATTTGTAATTGTTGCAATTAACTTTTAACACTTAATTGGAAGACAGTAAATTCAGGAATGATGAACATCATGTTTTTTGCATTAAATTATATTTCTTTTAAACTTTTAATTAAATATTAACAACTTTTTAAAAGGCAGAACAAAAGAAAAATGGTTTGATTTCTACCTATTTTGTTAATTTGAATAAATTCCGATGTAGTGGCAAGTGAAAACTCTTTATCTATGAACTGGAGATGGTCGGGGATTTTGTCCTGGTTTTATTAAATTTCAAACGGTCATAAGTGTCTTGAAAACCACCACATTGACATAGACATTTGAAAGAATTTCATTGTTATCATTAACCAAAGAAAATTTAAAGAAGTAAAGGAAATAATTTTCCATAAACTTGATCTTTGATCTTTGATCATAAGATCGCCGGATTCTGTCACACCTAATGTTTCTTCGGGGCATTAACATTGTTGTACTGTTCGTTTTCAAAAGCGAGAACTACAACTCACGGATGATTCTACTCCGCAAAGGGGTGATACGCTCAGATGGGCACTTTCTTAAGACCTGTTTTTCTTTTAGTTCCTGTTATTTTTGCAATAGTATTTATTCTTTCCATAATTCTTTCCCGAAAAGCGCAAATAGAACGCAGCTACTAGTAAACTAACACTATAAAAAGTAAACATCCCATCTTTGTTTCTCCTCATCCCTATTTTCATGAAATCGAGGAGATCTGACACAAGCGCAAAAGCGTTGAAGGCTCTTGTAAACAAAACCGAACAGTAGATACATGTATTTATTTATTTATTTATTTATTTTTAGTATTTTCAAATCCTTTTATTTTTATTTAAATTCCATTAAAATAAAGTTACTAAAGTTTAATTATAAGAATTATGTTGTATATTAAAAATAAGGATATATATCAGAATACTAGCCGGCTACCGTCGCTTCGCTCCGGAAGCCTTGCATTAGTTATTCGAAAAAGACAAATTACATCAAATAAAGTAAAAATTGAAACTAAATTAAAATTTAAATTTGAAACAATACATGCAGTACAATATTGAAATATGTTAATTAACCATATCGTATATTTATTCAGATCTGTGGCGAGTGCCATTTATATCGCCAGTTTTGGGAGTGTTTTAAATGCACTCATTGAAAACTGCGCTAGCGCCATCTATGGACAGTTTTGGGAAGTTTTTCATTCATCCCATGGGAACTACTTGATCGACCGGGATGCAAAGTAGCCTACATCATGCTCCGTGTCCTAGACCACCTGTATGCAAAAATTCATTCCGATCCGTTGAGCCGTTGAGGCGTGATTGAATGACAAACGAACAAACTTACAGATTTTCGATTTTATAATAGGAATTAGGATTGGACAAATATTTGTTAGCGACAAAAGGCTACAATTGTACGTGTTAATAAGATCTTAACCGTGAATTTACGCATGCGCGATTAAGTCATTTCCGGTGAACAATAGTTTCTATTCGAAAATACAGTAAAACCTCATTATAACGGACTAATAGGGGCTGAAGGTTGTCCGTTTTAATGAAAGTCCGGTTTATAACAAATAATTCTTATAGGGGTGTAATGCAGCAGGGTGTATATCAATGAAAGTACAATAGTTAGCTATAAAAAGTGTTTATTATATATCAAATAAAAAACAACTTTCAACATAGTAGATTGATTTGAAAAAGATGTGTACGTACACAGTGCATTAATCTTTAGAACAAGAAGGCCTGGTTCATGTTAATTGCTTACATGCATTGGTTTGAAAAAAATAATTTATTTGCTGCTGAGTTTGTTCGATTGATGTTTAATCGCTTGCTTGGAAATGCAAAACTCGTCAGATAAAAATTAGCATCCTTTATTATTATTATAATTTTTTTTAAAACTGTCCGTTATAAGCGACGTCCGTATAATAGGGTCCGTTATAATGAGGTTCTACTGTATGTTGCTTTCATTCCAACACTAGTGGCGCTTTTTACGTTTACACGAACTTTGACTTATTTATTATATTTCATTTCTTTGGACCTTTCCATCCTGTTCAAAGGAACTTATTAAACTTCTTTATTATTTTGCGACCTAGAAATTTTTATTTACATTGAAAAAGATGTTTTATGTTCAGTCAAATTGTGAAAAATAGTTGTTTTGTTTTAGATACTAACTTGTAAGTTTAAAAACCTACACAAAATTCAAATTTTGTAACAATATCAAATACAATCAGTAAAAGCTATTGGTACAGAATGTTACGACCCATGGAAACTTGAAAAAAAAATAAAAATAAAAAATTGTCAGAACTAATACAAAAAAATAATGTTAAGATTTTTTTCTTTAAGCGAACAGGGAATATTGATGAACTTTTTTTTTTTCTCTGTCGATTATTTTTACTCCCAGTTAAGCAGATTTTTTTTCTTTAAATGTTAAGAATAAAATCGCGTTTATTTGTTTTATCTTTTCTTTATTAGTAAACATTAGTTGTTTTCCTTTTATTTTAATGTTTTTTTCGTTTGTATACAGTTTTTATCAGATTTAACTAAACTGTATATTAATGATCCTCATATGTAATTATGCTCTTATACTGGGTGATTCATAAAGTACTGGAAGTACTCGCTACACTTTGTTTTTATTTATTCCCCCCCTCCAGGGGCTTCTTTGTGTTTGAAATAAACCCAACGGACTCACTACAATTTTTTTTTCTGTATCCCCCCCCCCCGGCTCCTTGTGTTTGAAATAAACCCAATGGAGTCAATACTCTATTAAACTTAGCCTATTCTAATCTCGCTTCCCTTTCCTTGCTCTTCCCGGTTGTGAAGGGTGCTAACTAGACCATTTTTTCTTCATCGGAGAAGAAAAAAAGGCTAAAACGGAGACCTCATCATCCGACTCAGAATCGCATGTTCGATCCGGAAATCCATGCTTTATTTTATTTTATTTTTTTTACACCGAATTTGACAAAAAATATTTCGATGTTCGTTCTTTATAGGCCTATTTTTCCAGTACTTAATGAATCATCCTGTATAATGTTGAAAAATATATATATATATTATTACATAAATTTTTCGAAAAAAAAACGGGCCATATTTATTTATTTATTTTTATTGTCGTAAGTGCGATAATAGATCTTTAGGATTTTTTGAGATAATAAAAAAGGTTCTAATAATAATATAACAGTTGAATACAGTAACGTACACCTCAACAGCCGTTCCGCTGCGCTGGTTAAGAAGATGGTTTGTATAGTGACAGTAGTAATGTTTTGTATAAGAGGTTTTGAGACGAATTGCGTCAGAAATGATGTCATGAAAATGAACTGCCTTAAGGATGACCTTCAATCTATTCAAGACTAAATTAAAGAACGACAATAAGAAAGGAAATTTTTATTAAAAAAACTTAACAAGCTGATAAATTTTTATTATTATTATTATTTTGCTGTCATAGAGCTTATATTTTGAATGGAAACATTGTATACAAGGCAAACAATGGGAATCGTAGTTTCCTTGATGTATTTATTTATTTAAAGTAGCCTTTTATTTATTACGTAATCGAATTAATACTGAGAACTACAATTAAATTTTTTCCACTTTTATTTCTATTTCAGTTTTTTTTCTTTCATTTTCTTTTCTGTTCAATTCAACCACATCCTTTTGTTCTGAACTGGAGAACGAACATAAGATTTTTAAAATTAATTCTCCAATTTTGAAATAAACCAATCAGCATTTTAAAAGAATATAATAAAAATTATCGTGCCGTGCTGGCGTGGCCGTGCGGTTTAACCGGCGGGCTGCCGTTGTGGCCGATGCGCCAGCACCCAGGTTCGAATCCCGGTGGTGGCATGGCTGTTTCTTTCTTCTTCTGTGTTTCGTTCGTTTCCCACCTGGGACTTACTATCTCAGGGTTATCCTGGACGGGATATAATTCTCGTCCCCCCTTTCTTGAATTTCACTAGCCTCGCCCTCACGTTGTCAGGTTGAGCTAGTTCCGTGGTCCCTAGTTGGCCAAATTCGTTAAAAGGAAGGAAAAATTATCGTATTATTTTTTTTTTTAAATTTAGAGTAGATTATGACGTCAATTAATATTAAAAGTATTAAATTAAACAAATTATTTCATTAGACTTAATGAAGTGTGCCTAAACTTTAATTTAGAACTGAAATAAAGTAACCTATTAACTCCTAAGTTTTTCCGCTCCCAAAGGATTGTTACAATTAATGATAATAATCTGTGAAGTTGAGTAAATTAAGAACAATAGATGAAGCAGCCATTCCGGCTAAATGGAAATTCACGGGTAGCGAAGAGAGATTTTGCACACTAAACATTTAGGCTTTTCTGTTAGTTTAATATTTATTTTTATTTTTACTTATTTATATTTTTTTTTTTTCATTTTGAGTTTACGAGGGAAAAAAAAAATAGGAATCCCTGCTGCAAAAAGCACAATAAAAGACGAATTTACTGAAACTCCAAAATAATTGTTTCCGAAGCTTTGAAGTAGGGTCAGTTTATCTTTACATGTAATAATATATAGGGGATTTATTTTTTTTCCCAAAATAAGGAAACATTGTTTAATTAAAAAATAATAATAATAAAAAATAATAATGCGATGTGTACCGGGAAGATATTATTATTCCCCGGTAAGAATATTTTATGATTTTTCAAAAATGTCTTCATTGAGAATTTCCGATTGAAATCAGCCACTTCCTCCATCCATCCTATTCACCTGATGAAGCACCGTTCAAATTTCATTCAATTGTTATGACTCATTCCTGAAATGCAAATAGAAACTATTTTGACAGTGAAATAAAATAAATTCCTCATTTTTAATGAACTAAGTTCACTTGTAAGCATAATAACTTCTTGCTAGGTTAACTGTATTGCTGATAATTAATTAATCTTATACAGCTTCAAAATAAATATTTAATAAATAAAATAAAATTATATTTTGGAAAAGATCAGCGTTGATTTAGCACCGAAATATTCGTGTTGTGTTTACTGGGGTGTCACTGGAGGAATCAGTTATGCATATTTACGTATTTTTAAAAAAAAAATATATTAATACTGTATCTATTTTAGATTTTAGATTTTTATATTCAACTAGCCGGGTACCGTCGCTTCGCTCCGGAACCCTTGCGTATATAGCATTAAAAAAAAAAAAACTTTATTTATTTCGCAAATTAATATTGAGAATTGGAGAATATACGACTTTCCAGCCCGTTGTGGCCTTCTCCACTTAACTCAGGTGTATTGCGGGTTGGCGCCACACACCTGGGGTTGCCGCCGTTCACTTCATCGTCAGTTTGCAAGATTATTCCCTATCCCCTAAGAATTTCGAAAAATCCGGCCTTATTCATTGTCTACATCATAAAGAAAACCTCTGTGCAAAATTTCAGCTTTCTAGGTCCAAGGGTTTGGGGTGGGCGTTGATGTGTCAGTCAGTGAGTGAGTCAGGACTTTTCTTTTTATATATGTAGATTTTCATGAATTTTGTTTTCTTAACATCATTGATTAGTTCTTTATAGATTATATTTGGATCTGTTATTTTGTCATTTTCAACTATCCGATTCGTTCTTTACATATTATTCCTGGTGTTTTGATATCATGTTTATTTATGAAAATATGATCTATATTTGTTTTCGTATTTCCATGAATTGTACAGTTTCTTGTTGTTCCGTAAAGATGATTTTTGAAACCATTATTGCACATAAGTTTTACGCATTTCTGTACTGCATTGTTTTTATTCATTTTGAAAATATCTATGTTTACGTCGCCAATCAGTATAGTTGGACAGTTGTTTAATATCTTTTCATTTCTTATGAATAGATTCTCTATTTTAGTAACATTTTAGTAATTTGTAATTTAACATTTTGCTTACAGAATGACAGACAGAATAACGTTTTTATAATATATAATAATAATAGCCGGGTATCCTGGGTATCGCTTCGCTCCGGAACCCTTGCATATATAGCATTGAAAAAACAAACTTTATTTATTTAGCAAATTAATGTTGCGATCGTCGGAGAATATATAACTTCCCAGCCTGTTGTGGCTTCTCCGAATAACTCGGATGTATTGCGGGTCGGCGTCACACACCAAAAATTCACATTTTTGCATGTATCTTGCAAACGCTGGAGCGTTTGTGAATAAGTGATACATCGTTCGATAGAACTTTCAAATACCAACATTTTCTCAATTTAATGTTGTCATCTATCTTTTATACTTTTCGTTTAAATTGAGAAAAAGTCAAAAGTTGACCATTTAAAAGGCGCCATCTTGGAAACTAAAAACTTTTTTCGAAAGATTTTTGTAGCATTTAGTTTGTCTTAAAAAGATCTACATTTTATCCATTTACATCACCAATCTATCTCTTATAGTTTGGTCACAAAATTGGAAAAACGTAAAGTCTTATTGACAGACAAAATAACGCTTTTATAATACATAATATTACTTGATAAATAAAACTAGAATGTGCAAATTTAAAAATTAAAATACAATGAATTCATTAAATGGAAATCTAAGTTTTGATACTATTCACTTTAATCAGTTTGAGGTGATTATATTCGATTGATTTTATATGGTTTTCTATTGATTATTTCTGTTTTCAATCGATACCGGAATTCCAATGTTTGATAAATTTTATTTGACCTAATTTCTTCTTTGTATAATCGAACCCCCCAGTGGGATGTAACCTGTAGCCAACACTTGTGTTTATAATATTTGTTTATTCAGTTATTTATATCAATAATAAGAAAACGTAGATTTATTTATTTAAAATATTAAAACTATATTAATATTAATTTTTCTCATTATTTCTTAGGAATAATTTGATGGACTTTTACATGAGATATTGATGGTCAACTAATTTTGCTTACAAAAGGGCTTTTTTATTTTAAAAAAATGAAATTTTGAAAGAAACTCACAAAAACAATTATCTACAAATTTTAAAGGCTAAATTAAAAACGACTTTAATTTGTCGTTAATTGTTTCTAAGATATATTTCTATATAGTAGCTATTAATTATTTTTAATATTTAATAGCTTTACATAAAAATTTCCACTTTACAATTTTATGTAAAATTATGGTCGAACAGCTAAAATAAAAAAAGATAAAAACTTCATTTCAATTTTTGTTGTTGTTAATAAAACATAAGTAAAAGTATCCCCATAACAGGCCTATGTAGCCATTGGGGTCGCGGGATAGGTTCCCGGTTCTTCCGGACTAACGGGACCAAGTTGAAGTCGGGTGGTCAACCCGATGTCCGCCCGCCTTCAACCCCCGCAACCCATTCTATAGAAGGCTGGGTGGACCTCCTCATCTGACCTCCCTGAAAAATCCCTGACCTTCACCTGAACCCGACTCCTCCAGCAACTCAGACAAGGGTTTACTATGTGGTTAAAAGGGTTAAAAAATTTTTTTCACAATTTCAATGTAAATTCTTAGACGAATTCAATAGCAAACGATTTTAAAGTCTATGATTATTAACTTTAAATAACTACAATTATTTGAAAGCAGATGACAAAGGAAGTGCAGAAAATTACACCTAATATAGGAATTATAAAGAAACATCTGAATTTGAGAATTACTAAAAACTTTCACTATGAGTACTTTACTCTAATAAAAAAAAAAAACATCTTTGCACTAGTTTTAAAATATTATTTATCTAAGGAAATGTCATTTAATAAAGTGCGCTTTTCGGAAAGGGTTTTCATTTAAAAAACTTATTTCTGTTCGCGACGACAAATCAATATCTTCGATTGAAATTTAGATTATAGAAATGAAGCGTAAGCTTAAAAGAATCCTACTGTCGATCTCGGTTTAGGCCTAACTGTGGTTGTTTTTCTACGTCTACTATTCAGTTCAATTTGCTGTTTGATAAATACAGTGGCGTTTTTAACGAAGTAATTTTAAAAGCAACTATGCTTCTCATTTTGGACGAAGCAGTAACATGAAAGTAGCATTATTTTCACAACTTTAGGCAATAATGGAATTTTAAAATCAAATGGATAAACAGCCCATCAATTTAATGTCTAAACTTAACTTCATATCTTTTCAATGAATTTTCAGGACAATTTCTGTATTCGGAAGCTCGAAGTTCGAAAGAGACATTCAAGTTATAAATTCTTTTTAGAGTATCGAATGTTGATCAAGTTTAAATCAAAATTGTGTTTGAATGATTTAAGTTTAACTTGATGATCAACACCATTTCATATGACTGGGGATTGCAGAAGTGGCTACAAGGAAACGATTTGCCGAATTATTAAGAATTTTAGTGATATGAGAATTTCTATAAGGCTACATAAAAAAAGAATGAGATTTGGGAATTATTTTTCTGTTACCACATAGTGATTATCACATAATGTTTGTTTGTTTTAAAGAACGAACAGTCTGATAGAAAGCATGAATGGATATTTTCTTTATATACAGTATATAAAGCGCAAAACTGTTTTGCTCTCTAAAGACTTAAAAACTACTAATCCGATTTTGAATGCTGTTTTCGCCATTCGGTAGGAGGTGCACCAGGGATGGTTTATGGCCACGTAGCATCACTTTAATAGCTTAGGTATCAAGCAGTGAAGAAAAAACTTTCAAAAATCTTATGGAGATTGTACGAATTGGGCAAAAATGCTTTTGAAAACCGAATCCAAAACATAATTTCACTGCATCTTTTAATTATTGCGCTCTACAATTAACACAAATTATCTCTCATAACTTTTGATCCATTCAATTAATTTTGATTCGGTTTTTTGAGTTTTCAAGAGAATTAAATTGTGCTTCTTTAAAAGTATAAACCATCCTTATATTCCCTCGGGAACAGGACTTTTTTTTCTCGAGCCAATGGGCACCTACGACAGACATTTTTTGCAGTCGTTTCTTTTTGGCGACATATCTTGCAATATTTTACTACTTTTTTACTATTTCTTGAATTTTTTTTTTGATTTATGTAACTTCATAGGTTCCAAGTAAATAATTGTTAATTAAGTATAAGTAGCACTTATAATAATAATAATATCTATCTTCATCTGTCTGTATACATACGATTGTATGAAGCGAAAAACGATATTTGTAAGTTTATTATTTCCTGTGCACGGACAACGCCGGGTCCTTCCGCTTATTGTATTGACGAACGTTCTGAATGACGAAAAATCGTCTTTAGAATTTACAGTCGGACCTCTATTTAACGAACCTTTATTTTGCGAATTTCTCTATTTTGCGAACTTTTCTTTGGAACCAAGAACATTTTGCTAATTTCTTCGTAAAATAACCTCCAAATAGCGAAGTGCATTTTCTATTTAACGAACTTTCTCGTGGTATCTATTTTTTTTTTTTCTCCTTGAAATGTTTTTATTATCAACATTCCCTTAGAGGAAATGAAAGAAATTTGGATACAGCTGAGGGAAAAAGAAGAAATTAACGATAATGTGCTGATTGATGATTATCTTTCAGACGTGCTGGCGTGGCCGTGCGGTCTAGACGGCGATCTGCCTTTGCGGCCAGTGTGCCAGTACCCGGGTTCGAGTCCCGATCGTGGCATGGTTGTTTCTTTCTTCTTCTGTGTTTCGTCTGTTTCTGCGGGTATAGCGTGAGCTGCCTCCTGTGGCGTACCCTGGGCAACGTTTCGTCGGCTAAATGCTCACATTTCTCGCCCCTTGTTGAGGCCAAAAGATTCACTTCTAAGAGCCCGGGTGTTGGCGAAAAAAAAAAAAAAAAAATGATTATCTTTCACTTGATTTTGAAGTTGAGACCTCGGAAACACTAACTGAATCGGGTATTTTGAACAGTGTAAAAAAATAAAAACATTACAGCTATGAATTACGATGAAGAAGAAGATGATCAAAATGGAAATGATCATTATGCAGAATTAAAAAAAAAAAAAAACCTTCGTATGATGAGATGCTGAAATCATTTGAAACAATCCACGCGGATTACTGAAGAAAATACTGAAGAGGTTTTTGGTGCATTGCAAAGATGCGAGACACTATGAGCGAAAAAGTTTTTTTAAAAAAAAACCCTCAGACAAAATTAACAGACTTTCTTAGTAAAATTTAAGTACGCAGTGATAATGTATGCTTTATATCATTAAAATTATTACTTTTTTAATAATATTTATTGTTTATGTATTTTAAATCTGTTTTATGTAGTTTAAAGTAATCTTAAAAGGTGAATCTCTATTTAACGAATTTTCCATATAACGAATTTTTTTTCGGGATTTAGCGACTTCGTTAAATAGAGGTCCGACTGTAAACGGAATTTGAACTTTGTTCACCAATTTTTCCAAAAAAAAACCAAACAAACAAAAAAAAAACAAAAAAACAAATTTAATAGGAATTACAGTTTTTATTATTCTAACCTCTGCCCTCCACCTCCCAGTGGTTTTTTAAGCTGAAATATTACTTCTACTGCTTAATTTATTTCTTTTAAAGGCATATGCAGTTTAGCAGAGAAATAGTGTTAATCTATTCTGTTAAGTACTAATAATCTTCCGAACAGTAATTTTATTTTCATATAAACTGGTTATTCTGAGGTAAGTTTGTTAATCCGAATTAGTTGATTAACGACGATGTTGTATTATAAACTTAAAATTTGAATGCTTGATGTATTAATTTAAAATTTGATTGTTAATTTAATTTATTATAATCAATATATCATTGATTCAATAACCCACTTTTGTAAGCTAAAGTTTTCACGGTAAAAATCCCATTAGACTTTGTGATTGTATTAAGTGGGTCATTGAAGTTATCAAACATTGGAATGAATCGATTGATAGGAGAAATAATAATCAATACGGATCAACAAAAAAGTCACTAAAAATCATTCACCCATAACCCGAATGCAATTCTCCTAAACAAAACAAAATGGAGTTAATTCCATTTACAAAACTTTTTTATCTTGGATAATCAGGAATTAAATAAAAAAAAAGAATTTATTGGTATATTTTGTTCTCAGAGCAATTTATAGTCTTATTATTATTATTATTATTATTACGTAAAAGTTTCAAACCTTGGGTTTCCCCAGCAAAGACAATATGGCGGGTCAAGAACCAAAGCACATATTGCCAAATGTATGAGAGTAGTCAGAATGAACAGAGCAGGTCTCATAAAGGAGGTGTATTTGAGGAGGAAAAGAAATAGAACCTCCATAACTTTAAACTAAAAATATAAAAACACATTAAAAATAAAGAAAAAGAAAATAAACTTTCAATTTCACTTCCAAATCACAGTATTTGGTGAACTTATACAGAACAGTTTTCTAAAACATATTTATTTTTGCTCTTGTGTAAAACCCGGAAGAAATGGGATGAAGACAGTAAGAGCTCGAGACACTTATAGAGATGTTGAAATTACATTACAGAGTAAGGCATTGAGAACCAAAACAACAGCAAAAAAGAAGCAAGGACAAACACTTAAGAGAGAGGATTTACCCAATATTCTATTGTTGCTAGAAATTGCAACAAACTCCTTTTTTTTCAATAATATTTAATGTTTTGTGCTTTGTGATCCAAATGTGTTATCAATTTGTATTTTTCAAATCCCACAGAATATTGACAGAATTTGTAGACTCTGCAGTGAAAAGGAAAACAATTGAATATAATTTTGTGCTAAAACATAAATTTAAGGGCAACTCAAAATAATAATAAAAAAATAATAATAATAAAAGAAGAAAGTACATTAATATAAGGAAAAATAAAAATGAAACCCACGCGGACATAAAAGATTGAGAAGAAGAAGTAGATATACGGATTCGAACCGACAACCTTCAGCGTAAGAGTCCAAAACCTTAACCGTCAAGCTACAGCTGACAACTTTAATGAGATGGTTGTATTTCTAACATAGCTAATAGCGGAAATCCATTGAAAACAATGCCAAATAACATGGGAGGGGGGGTATTCGCCCCTGAATATATCCCATTTCTATGTTGTTTTGGCCTCTGAACACGATGGTGAAATCCGTTTGTCGATCCGACCTTCCGTTCGGGAGTTGTTAGGGGTGAACAGACACGGACGGACGGACAGGACAAACGCATTACCTACCGATTTTGGTCGCTAACACAATAGCTCCCAAATGGGTCGCTAAAAACAAAACAGTCACCCATCTGCTTAAGTCGTTTATCTTAGAAAATAGAAATATTTTATTAAATTATAAATGCGGGGTTTTAAATTGTGTAAATTTATCTAGCTATATATTCCTATCAGTGGTAACAAATTTGTGAAAACTTGGGATAAAATGATAATTTACATTTAATAAAAAAGAAAAAGATAAAAAAAAACAACAGTAAATGTGTATTTTTTATTTTTTATTTTATTCTTGGAGGTTCCACATTTTCTGCCAATTATCATTACAATCACCTCCATACTGAGACCTCGTTATTTTACTGGTGACTATTCTCAGCTGATGAACGCTAATGAGCGTGAACATCCTGACATCCTGAGATGTCACCTAGTAAAATACTATATATCAACCTTTTAAACAGTATATATCGAAGACGTTTATAACGATTGAGATTATTCACAGGGAATTCCTTGAAAACTCCGTCGATTCAGGGTCGAATGGGGGTCGGCGAGAAGCTTTATTTCATTTTGTGTCATATTTTAAGGATAATAGAACCTTTATTCAACGTGTAACTGACTTAATCCCTTGTTATGATAGCTAATGTTTGTATTTTTGAAATGAGAGCTCAACCTTATAAGAGCGGGTAATAGTTTAAGAAAAAAAGTTGGGGATTCTTAGTTTAAAGAAAGATAGAGAAAAAAAATGAAGTCTATTATTACAAAACAATGAAGTAATTTTTAATTCATTTACTTCGATGACGATTAACTGAAATTCATTAGTTTGTTTAGTTAATTTATTATCAATTTTATGTATTTTCAAAATTTTTTTCCTGCAAAACACAAGAAAATAGCATTTTACAAAACCATATCTTTTAAAATTCTTATAAAACTGTATTTATTTGATGAAAGCTCTTGTAAAACGAGAAGTCCGTTTTCGGTTTTATTTCTGGAAGACCTAAAATATGTACAGAACAGTTTTCTAAAAGATATTTATTTTTGCTTTTGTGTAAAGCCCTGAAGAGATCATTCACGGAAGACAGAAAGAGCTCGAGTCACTTCTAGAGATGTTGAAATTACATTACAGAGTAAAGCATTGAGAACCAAAACAACAGCAAAAAAAGCAAGGACAAACACTTAGCAGAGCTGGGTTTAATCTCACTGTATTACATCTTGTCAACGTAAATGTCCAAATGTTAGATCGTTTATCTTCGTTTAAGTGAAAATCTTAGAAACTTGTTTGTAAGAAGATATGTCCTTTCCAAATTTTTTTATATATTTTAAATAAATATTTGTATAGCTTCTGTATAAGTGAATGTTGATTAAATACAACTATCTCTATATCTTCATTTGTCTATATAAGAACACTAATATTCAAAATCCAACTTCATCAAATGAAACTTCAATATTTCGTCTTTTATTGCGAAGACTTTATCAAGATCTCTTTTACAACTTAAATAGCTAAAAAATAAATATAAAGGAAGGAGAAAAACTTTTTCTCAATCCTAACAAACCAAGTTCATAACAAAATCTGTTTAACTAGGCCTTACAACAAGAAATTAACAATTAAAAACAAATTAAAAATAAAAACAAATAAAAATTGGTGAACAAACATGTGAATAACATCAATTAAGTTGTAAAATACCTTTCAATCTTTTGTTTTGTAATAATGACTTTCTGTATACATTTAAAGAAACACTGTATACAGAAAGAAAGGCTTATTTTTATTGAAACTTGAGCTACAATTTTATCAGACAAGACTCCAAGGCTAATCTTTTATATTCGTCTTTAACATTAGGTTCGTTCTGGAAAGATCTCGTTGATTGAGTTGACTTATAAAACTATTGAGAAAAAAACAAAAACGAAGGAAAAAAATTGCAAGCTTCCTTGGCGTGAGATATAAAGGCGTATCAAGAATTTTGGAATGGGAAGAGTTATGATGTTAGTTCAACCATAAAAAAAAAAAACAAAAAAAAAACATCGTATGTCCTTTGCTAGAATGAGGAGGGGGGGGGGGGCGATTTACAAACAAATGGATGAAATAAGCCCCAAACTCCTAGATTTTTTTTTCCAATTTTGGAGGTTTCTCAATTTTTTGAGGTTCTTGCTTTTCAACGTTCAATCTTCTAACTAGTGCTAAACAATTACTAGTTGTTATCTAAGTAATACCTTCGGTATTTTTCATTAACCGTTTTTTTTTTGTTCAGTCTCATAAGTGATTGTCAGTCAAACTCTGAAGTTTTGCAGAAACTAAATTGAAACATATTAAAGAGTAAACAAGTAGTGTAATATTTAACTAATATTAAAGAGTATAGATCACAAATTTTTGGTATCTCACATTTTTCAAACCAGTAAGTTAAGTATAATCGAAAACTTGAATTCAGTATTAATACAATGTTGTTTTGTTTTTTTATTTTCCCTTCCTTAACATTGTTTTTCGATTTGAAAATTTTCGTAAAGTTCCAACAACAAAACAATTTAATTAAAGCCAACCAAAATAAAAAATATAACTTTGACGATTTCCCAATAATTCACAAAGATATTAAGAACTGAAACGTAAAATTTGCTTCTTTAAATATTTTTATTTTTTTTGAAGCAGGAATTTAATTCTAAAGATGTTGTTTTTGTACTGAAATTAAAGCTACAAATTAAAATTCATTTTTCTCCTTAAACCTTAACAAAAATTAAAAGCCCTGTTTTTTTTTTTTTGTTTTTTTTTTTTCGTTTTTTAATCCAGTTCTTATTCTCATAAGTAGAAACTGCAATTTTTTTTTTTTTTTTTGGTAATTTCCAAAAATGAAGTTATTTTTGTAAGAAAGAATAATCAAGTGTTGAGCAATTTATTTCGTTGAAACTTCATTGACATTTTCTGTTTGAACCAATACAATATGGATTAGTCAATTTGGTTTATGAGGGGTTCGTTCTATAACAAAATATAATTGACTGAAAACAGCCTTCAGTCTAATATCAAATGCTACAAAAAGCTGCCAATTCACAAGCATGAGAACCAACATGTGGTTTTCCGTGGTTAATTAAAATGGTTTTAATTCGTGTGCTTAAAACAAACTGATCACAACAAATAAAATGCTACGACCCAGATAAGGGTTATCCCTATCTAAGGTAGTCCAAAAGAAATCCCCAAAGAATAACATAAAGTTCTCAGGATGAAATTTGAGTTTTGACAGCCTATTACCTGGCTCTCCTTGCTCACTATCTGGCTACTAAAAATCAAGAGATCTATCCAAGGACAGTGAAGAGGCTAAGATTGACTTGATAATATGATCGCTTCTTTCAGGCGAGGGAATTGTGCTTTTTAATTTTGTCTGATATCACATAGCTTTTGTTGTTTAGTTGTAACTTATAATTCTTACATCATACTGTGGTGGTCAAAATTATAAGGACAAGGGAAAAAAAATCGCCAAACTTGGCTACAGTTGGCAGGAAAATTATGCAAATTTTATGACTGGAAACCAAATTATAAATGCAGCATTTTTTTATTAGTTTTTAAGGGAAATGTATGGGAAATTCATATTCATAAAATGTATTTTGGATTAAAACAGCAATATGGTATGAATAAAATTGTAAGGACAACGCTATTTATGCGTTCTAAAAACCAAAATTTGCATGTTTTTTGTTCTGCACGCGGCACTCCCAGACGATATAAATGCGTAGTAAGCGATTGCGAACGTCGTATTCTATTTTTTCAGTCATGCCGCCAGGTACGAAACTTTCAGAGTTTGAGAAAGGGAATATGGTTGCTTTTAAAAGTTCAGGACTTACTGTACGTCAAATTTCAACAAAGCTCAATAGAGCGAGAACGGTCATTTATAATTTTCTTGAAAATTCCGGAAAATATGGACGGCAAAGACATACAGGTAGGCCATCTTCTGTTTCTGTGCTTGTGAAAAAAACTGATAATAGGGGAGCTTGTTCCAAAAAACAAACATCAACGGAAATTGAACGGGAATTAAACTTACGATGCAGTGCTCGAACTGTTAGACGTGTTTTACAAAAAGAAAAACGGTTCATTATGGAAAATTTATGTCACGACCGCCTCTCACAAAAGTTCATAAAAGACTGAGAATGTAGTTTGCCAAAAAATGCATTACTATGGGGAAAATGTGGGATGATGTTATCTTTTCCGATGAGAAAAAGTTTAATTTGGATGGACCAGATGATTTTTGCTACTTCTGGTATGATCTCAGTAAAGAAAAAGAAATTTTCGCAAAGCGTAGATTCGGAGGTGGCTCAGTAATGGTCTGGGAAGATTTTGCAATTAGCGGAACTACTCCAATAGTTTTTGTGCAGGGCAGAATGAATTCTGAGAGTTATGTTGATTTATTGGGCAATAATCTTTTACCAGAAGCACCGTTAATGACGAGTGGAGACTATTTGTTCCAGCAGGACAATGCCTCAGTACATGTTTCTCAAACTTCGAAAGCATGATTTGATGCTAATTTCGTGAAATTACTTGACTGGCCGGCCAGAAGCCCTGATCTAAATCCAATGGAAAATCTGAGGGGTATTCTGGCACACATAAATGGTATTCAATATCAAAATAAGCAAGAACTCATCGAAAAAGCCTGGAAAAAAATTTCTAAGAACGTTCTGAAGGAACTGTCAAACTCTATGACGTCAAGACTGATAAGTGATTGAGAAGAAGGGGAGATTATTAATTATTAGTGTGTTTCAGGCCAAAAACATTCATTGTCTTTATAATTTTGGTCAGTTTTTACAATGATATTTTTTGTTAAATATGGCAAATCATTCATATTTTGCATTTTCCAATGTTTTGCATTCTACAATGATTTCTAGCATAAAAAAGCATTTTATGTACACATTTCACTTTATTTACTTCAGAAATAATTTTTTTGTGTGAAATTTTCAGTTGTCCTTATAATTCTGACCACCACTGTTATTATAAGTATAAGAATACCCAATTGTAGTTCTTGTGATAGATGATTCGCGCTGGACAGGTTTTCTCGGGATTCTCCCATTTCCCCTGCACTCAAAATTCCACCATTTTTCATCTTCATTCTTTCTGTGCCCGTTTCTCTTCCTTAGGCAAAATCCGATTGGCACTTATCTGTGCTTCCAGGATACAACGACAGCAAATTCTTCCAAGATGGATCCAATGTTAAGGCTCACATACACACCACACAAACATTAAATATATACCCAATTGTGTAATACAATCATAATTATGTAAGTGTTATTATAAATGATAATTTATGTAGGCTATACATGTAATTGAGGATTAGTATGTCTTAACTTTTTAATGAAAAAAATAACATGTTTTCAATAATGACGGGCGTTATGTTACTGCTGTTGTAATAATACTGTGAGGGAAGTTTGTTCCAGAGAAGAATTGGATACGATTAAGAATATGAGAGGATATGAGAAGCTTTTGCTCTTAACATTTCGCCGTTTCATAATAATTCAATGCTGGCAAAAATTATAGTGATGGAATAGTTATGTTGTAGTTTGGAATAGTTCTCCCAAAAAACATGCCCCTCTCCCTCCTGTGTGTTATCAGGACCCCAACACATTTCTGTAAATGTCAATAAATCCTTAATGTTAAAAGTTTTTTTTTAACGTACATGAGATAAAATGTTTAAATTAATAAAGTGCCAACACACAATGTCGAGGTAAAATATTAGTTTAAAAAAAAGTTAAAATACTAGTATGGAGATTTCGGGCTCCTATGCGGCCGCCCCTCATCAATTTTACCTTGACATTGTATGTTGGCATTTCATTAATTTTAAAAAAAAATCAATAAATCCTTCCAAACTGCATGAATGAATGTCGTAGCTTCAACCATTTCTTTTAACTTTATCGATTTCAAATAAAATTATTAACTAAAAAAATTAAAAATTAATAAAATGTTGTTGGTCGTTTCTTAAAATTCATATAAAATTGACTTCCTTGACTTTAATTAAGGCAAATCTGCGTTGATTGTTGATTGTATGCTTGAAAGCCTAACTAAACTGATTCCGTGTCTAACTCTAAAAAATTAATAAAAAAAAAGTTAGAATTCAAACTTGTTTTCAAATAAAATAAAAAAAATATCTAAAAACAAGTTTTAATTCTAACATTTTTTTTGATTAATTTTTTTTTTCCAAATCTCTTTTTAATGATTTTTATTTTCTGTTTACATTTTTTTGCAAATGATTAAAATGATTTCTTTTAATTATACACTTTACTTTTTTCTTTTAATATTATTGAATAATCTTTTTTTTTTTAGGTCAGTATTTGATTTACATTAATCTTAAAAATAACTAAATTCAAGCAAAAGTACGACGAAAGAATCGTAGATTAGCAGTGAATCGCATTGAGTGTATTAACCTATTCTTGGTGACCCTTTTTATTTCCTCCAACCCCACCTTGTGCTCTTTCCCCTTCAAGTGAAGTCATTTGCAGCCAAAGGCATTCTACACCGTGAAAGCAGCCATTGATAAATCTTTGTCCTGGAATCGACCTTTCCTCTGTTAAGCCTTTGTTTCGTAGGGAGGAGTTGTTCACGAATAAAAAGCATCTCAACAAGATATCTATTTAGAAATTTAGATGTTAAAATTGACCCTAACAGCCTCTGAATCAACAATGGCTTTATTTAAGTGGGTTTTTTTCCCTCGTTATCGTGTAGTTTATACTTGATAAATAAGAAGATAAATCTCGAAGTAATATGATTTTTAATTAACTGAAAACGGAAATTTATTTTAAATTGATTAAATAATTACTGTCGAACAATTAATATTGTCACGTGCTTATTTTAATTTTTCAGAATTCAACGAATTCCGGACAAGAAATTCCTGTCATTGTTATAAAGGCCTATATCTGTTTTGTTATTGAGAAAGAAATATCGTGATAATTAGATAAAGATATTTTAAGAAATATTTACAGAAAACTTAAGATGTAAATTAAAGAATGGAAGAAAAAAGGATTGTAGGCTGAAGAAGATGAGATCAATGAAACTGAAGATTGAAGAAAAGGAACTCAAAATGTAATTTATTTTTGATTGCTTTTCTTGAACTTAAGAAGCTGTGTGTTTTTGAAAACCTAAAGCGAGTGTATATAAAATCTGTAAGTTTGATTGTCGTTCAATCACACCTTAATGGATTGAGATGAAATCCAAAATCAAATGAAATTGTGCATGCAGGTAGTCTATGACACGGAGAAGGATATAGGCTACTTTTCATTCTGGTCCATTAAGTAGTTCAAGGGAGATGATTGAAAAACGTCCCAAAACTGTCCAAAATGAAACTTCCCAAAGCTGCCGATAGATGGCGCCATCGCAGCTTTAAATCCAGTGCATTTAAGGACATTCTTTGCAGGTGCGGAACACGATTAACTCACGAGTTACTGATAATTCTATTAGATGTCTAGGTGATAAATATACGATACGGTTAATTAATACATTGGATATTGTTTACAATTTAAACTTCCATTTAGAATATAACATTAATTGGTAACGATCACATAATTTTTTAACAACTGGGGAAGGTTTCAAGTGAGTACAGAGAAGGCCACAAAGGGCTGAGAAGTCGTATATTCTCCGATCTCGATATTAATTTGCTAAATAAATGAATATATCCTGAGCGAAGCGACGGTAGCTGGCTAGTGTGTAAATATAAAGGAAATTGTAATAACAATAATTAGAAAAGGTTCAAGAGTGGGCTACAAAAAGTTTAGATCGTCATGCTAAGCAAATAAAAAAAGGAGAAACGAATTTGATGATAGTATCGAGCTATATAAGAATCGTCAATTTCAGCTTTAACGATTGATCTGATTTTTATTACGGAAAGGTAGTTGAAAGGGTTTGGAAATATGGAAAATTTTCACTATTTTTGAGATGAAAGTTTGGTGCTTACGTATGCGTATAAGGAATAACTTCCTGCTTAAAAAAATGAAACGTTTTGAAAATGTTTCACTCTTCAAGACAGTGAAAGATATCAGCACTTGCCTCAGTAAGCTAATTATCATTACATCTATCATGTGCATATGGAGGCATATTTATTCACATCCACCAACTACATTTGAAGATATGAAAGGGTTTTCTTGAAATTTGGCAAGCATATTTAAGGACAAGATACAATATCTTTTGTGCACGAAAATCTTCCGTTGGGATGTGAAAATGTATACGAATTTACTTTTGAAGATAAGAAAATCCTCTAAAAAAGTATTAAGTTTTACTGACGATAAACAATGGCGTCATTGGAAATTAAAGTCTGAAAGTGATTAGTAATTTTTTAAATTTGATCGTGCTTTGATTTAAGCAAAATGAATGGCGTTGCAGATTTCTTTGTATTGTTTTAATAAAATAAATAAATAAATTAAAATAATTAAAAAAGGTGCTATTTTAAGGGAAATGTGTTTTACGTTCATTTAGTAACTTTTTGATGAATTTCATCCTTGATAAATCGATGTGAGATTATATTTAATCAAAGACTGACGATTCACCGAATAACAGAAAAATTGGAAGAAAATTAGTGAAATATTAGCATTGACAGTAGATGATAAATAAAAACTAAAAAAAGAAAGAAAAAAGCCTAGTGTTAAAAAAAAGCAAAAGAAAATATAGGTGGAATAAATTTTAAGTATAAAGATAAAATTGTCTGCTCTTCTTATGAGAATGTCCTGTGACCAATTCTGAAGGATAATAAATGACTTGAAAGTTGGGAAAAGAATACTAACAAGAAGAAAACGATGGAGAAAACGGGTTAAGAAAGATATTGAGAGGAAAGGAGTAGAGGAAGAAGAAGAACGACTCATCTGACTCCCCTTCTCTTCATCTGCAACAAAGGATGAAGATAAGAATTCTTTGTAAGGATTAGGACACGAGATAAAGGTTCGCTTGAGTTACTAAATCCCCTCGTGCATTTAAATCTTTTGAGCTAATTTTAATGAAAATTTAATTCTTCAGTTAAAATCCACATTTCTTAAAAAAATCCAATGATTTTTATTTTAATTCTCGTTTTCTACGGAATTATTTTTTTCACTCAAATTCCCTTCACAAATATTTTTACTGAGAATGATATTTGTAGGTAGTGATGATGATAATGTAATGCCTAGTTTCTTTCTATAAATCAGGATTTGTCATCATATTACTTCGACAAGTGAATCATTTATCCTCTTGAGTATTTAATCTGTTCGCAGCGCAATTAGCTTGAAACAGCTGGATTAGATTGCCAATTAAGAATTTTATTTATTAAATATGAATTTTAACTTATTAATTAAGGTAAAAAAGAACAATTTTTAATGATCCTGTGGAAGGAGCGATTATGGTTTCACGTATGTGAAACCGGGAGTTGGAGCACCATGAGTTGTATCTCGTTGGATTCTTGGCTGTCGTTTGAAGGGGGGGGGGCATAAAATCCGACTTCCGGTACAGGCCATTTCCGGCTTTGTGTGACCATTGCTTGGGCCAGGAAACAGTGGTAGTTAGACAAAACTGGGGTTTATCTATTGGCAGGCGAAGAGCAGGACTACGACATCTGGTGGCGAAAAAAAAAAGCTGTTAGAGTGGATAAGAGATTCTACAGTCAATTGATTTCCTATACAGAAATCATTACATCTCGTTGTTTCTTGCGAATTTATCATTCGAATTCTTTTGTTTTTGGAATATTTTGTGAATTTGTGATTCCCAAAAAGAGTATATACCTCTAGTAATCCAGAAGCCGTTTCCTAAAGAAAATTGAAGCGAAATCGAAGTCTTAGCGGCGTGTGGTTACAATGACTACAGAGAAGAAACGGATTAAATGTCTGTATTATTTTGTATAGATAAAAAAAGATAGCTTATTTCAATAGTCTATATTTAAATTTACTAAATAATGATAAAAATTCATTTTCTAGTGTGATCGAAAAAGAACCATAATAATTCGTTTGGATGCCTTCACATTCTTTTGTAGTTAATATAAGCTTGTCTGAAATGTAAGCAAATGCATTTGCTTTTCTTTTTTGTTTTTTACTAATGAAATATTTTCGAAAAAAATAATATTTCAATAAAAATAAAAATAAAATTTTATTATTATTGTGACATTTTTTCCCCTCTAATGTTCCAGGGTCTCAGTGAAGTGATTTATATTATTTTGAGTACCTAAATGTAACGTTGTCAGCCTCGTGGTCTGTTTGTAAAACTACTGATTTCTTGCATGAAATAATAATGCAGCATAAATATTTTTCATTAAAAATTGTTTCTTTAAGACTTACTTTTACTATTGACATAAAGTGTAAAAATAAATGTTCAACAAAATAACCGAAACAAAAAAAAAAAAAATACAGTTAATAACAGTATTGTACTTTCAAAAAACATTTTTAACTTTTAAAACATAGGACCGGAAAAATTTAAAAAAAAAACAAAATTACTTTTTACAATAATAGTGAATAAATACTTTTGAAATGTTTAAAATAAATATTTAATGAACTACTCTATTCAACTTGGCTTTTCAAATATAAGACGAAAACAAGTAATCTAGGTTTCGGAATAACTTACGATGATTCATATACTATTTACTTTAAATTATTCTTAAAATCAAAATCATGAATGAAGCGAATTATTATTATAATTTTTATAGCTTTAAGCTTCCGTATAAAGAAAATGGATAAATAGGTTTAAAATATTTTAAGCTAGATAGCTATTTTCTGAATCATGTGTTTACGATTCGAAATCGTTTGCCTTTAAGAACTAAAGAAAAAACATGAGTTGGTTATTCTGTATTTTATTAATACTAAGTTTTTCTCTGAATACAAGACCTAAGACATGGATTTAAATATACAAAAAACTGAAATAATAACAAATTTAGATTATTGTCAACATTAGTAATAATTACGACGAAACATAACATTTGCGTGTTGAAATGAAAAAATTCAGTCCAATGCTAACGGCTTGTTTGCAATAAATAAAACTAACGTCGAAAGATTTAGGAGAACTTCCAAAACGATTTTTTTTTAAAGAACTTGCTTGCCTGTTGTATCAGAAAGTCTTCCTTTCTGAAATGATTGCTGTAAATCTGAAGGCTTTTTTCCGAAGCGAATTTCACCCACAGTGCTTTTTTTAAAGCTTTGTCATTCGGAAAAGACATCCATAAACCTTATTAAGCATTGGGGAACACAACAATTCCTTCCACCTCACTTTTTCTTGATTTTTCCCTCGGACATATACGCACGTGGTTGCTCAGCTGGGCGACTGATCAACTATACGACGTTGACTATAGCGCTATCTACATTTCATTTCGCTTCCCAATACTGAAATGATACAATATCAAATATGATACTTCCGGTTCAAGATGGCCACTGGCTACTTACTCAGAGACGCTCCAATGGTGCAAAATGCAGGTTTTTAAATGAACTCAATTCGCCCATTGCTTGGATCCTTGAATTATAATGGAATTACTTAACCCTTGAATTGAATAAATGAGTTTTACGCACCAATCAATTTGTTAATTTTTAACAGTGTAAGAGTTTGATGGAAAGCCAATTTTACGGGGTCGTTTTGTTTTGTGTTTACTGCAAAACTGCGAATTCATTTGTTTCGTAAATGAACAAGAATTGCATTTTTATTTTATTTTAATTTTTTATTTTTCTTCTTATTTTTTTATCTATTATTTCCTTTCCATTCGTAATCTGGAAGATTCAATTGTGAAATCTTTGAAACAACAAACATTAATATTCGCCCTCACAGCTGACGAATCTTTTGTTTTATTTCGGGATTAACATAATCTCGAAAGGAGAAACTTAATCTTCGTTAAATCTCAATTAAATTAATTTTCGTTTTCTTTCACCTATCTTTTATTTCTGCATCATCATCATCATCTCTTTATTTGCTTGCCCAAGCCTCCATCATTCGACTGATTCAAAAAAAGCACATTTATTTTCTTTTTCTTCTCTTTTGCAAATACAATTTCCCAGACGATACCTAATCCCGTTCGAGCCTTTTTCAAAGGTTTCCTCTCCAATCTTATTAAATCAAGAATTTCTGCAAAACAAAACAAAAAACTGAATAATCGTGTTCATTTTTCTTTATTATTATTATTGTTACTTCATTGAGAATAATAATTTCAGACATGAACTTATTTTCAATTCTCATTGTAATTTTAATGTACCGTATATGCTCCAATAGAAGCCCCCGGCGTTTATTTGCAAAACTAGCCTCGGCTCCCGGCGCTTAATAGAGACCGGCTGCTATTAGAGGCCGGCCATTATTAACAAAAACCTTCAGAACGCTATATTTTTATATACTGGCTAATATTATAAACAGCTACTTTATTTGAATTTCATATGCTACATAACACTGTTAAAGATAAATGGCAATGTCTTTCTGTACCTTTCGCTGCTATTCGTCATCCGAATCCGCAATGACGGGCGGTCGCCTCTCCGAAAGTTTCTTTCGCGTATTCCACCGCGCGAATCTTAAAGGCAAAGTCAAATGACCGTTTCGGCGGCATTTTGTAAGGCAATGTACAGTAAGGTACATTATCTTTACGACTGTAAAGATACGGACGCTTAAATTAGTACCGGTAGGCAAATATCAAAGACCCGGCTACTATTAGAGACCGGCTACTATTTGGCCGGATCCCCTCTGCAGCCCGGCGCTTATTAGAGACCGGCGACAATAAGAGACTCGGCGTTTATTGGAGCATATACGGTAATAGAATGTTGATTTCCTAAAAAAAGGCACAGCTATTTGATCTTACTGATGCTCTTCAGTTGGGACTAACCTTTGGATGGGATTTTAAGATCGAAGGTTTTGTTAAAGAAAATTAGCATTGTTAGAAATGAAACAAGATAAAAGCTCACGCCGCCCCTGTAGCTATTTATCACTATTTAATGCAATAATAAATAACTGATTAAAAGTATCCCTAGCTACCTGCTTGTTTTTCGTCAATGAAACATTCTCCGCAAATCACATCAACGCAATTAGCGTTCTTCTGTTTCTGAAATACACTTACTTTACTTTTACGTACAGCAAGGATTTGAGTTCACTTTCTGTGAATTAATAGTTTAATAAAACCCACCAGTATAAAAAAAGTGATCTGATAATTTCTAAATTTTATGTTATATATTTATGGCACTACGAAATTATAAAAAAGGATCAATTTCCAAACCCATTTTGCCGCCCCCCCGGACGTGCCGCCCGGGGCAGTTGCCCCCTTTTGCCCCCTCCCCCATCCCTTAATCCGGCACTGAATTAATTTTCCCGCTCTCACCCATTTTCACAATTTTTTTAACCTTTTTTGTCACTCTTGACCCAAATTCTTGGTGCAAAGTTTTTAAAAATTTAAACTATAACAAAAGTTGCAATTATAAGTCGAGAAATTAAAATAATGTCCATTTTCAACAATTCCAACTATTTGTCCTATAAAACCCTTAAACTTTAGGCTGTTTTAAGGAAGATTGATTTTGATCCTTATTAATTTTAGTGCATTTTGGACCAAGCCATCAAAATATACATTGGTAATTAGGTACAAAACTCACGACATTTAAAGAAGAATTGGTCGTATTTCTCTCGCTGTAACTATTTTAGCCTGGTTTCAACAGAAAAATGAGGCTGATCAAACCATGTGTTTATCTCCTCCCAATCTGAACTATTCTTTTGAACCGCTGGATGGCTCTTCTTCAAACTTGGTTTGCATATTCAAAGGATGGTCTCTTTTTTATTTTTATCTTGTTGAAAAAAATTAGCATGAGAAATCGACAAAAATTCCCATAGATGAAATCATTAGAATCCAAATCATCGGATTTCTATCTTGTTTCTGTTAATATCTCATTGTCTTAAATAATAAATATTAATCCATAATCCATTAATTTGCGTGAAGTTTGATGTTTGAACTTAATTAGATTAGATAATTTAGTGAACAATGCGGATTTATTTTTTTTTGTTTGGTTTTATGATCGTATTATGCCGATATTCGAAAGTTCGCTCAACAACTATTTTTTTTAAATTATGTTATTATTTCTAGTGGATTTAATTTCAAAAATAAAGCTCTTAATTCTTAATATTTATTCACTAAATTACTGTTTTTAAGTTTCAGATTCCAAAAGCTAAATCTTCACGAATCATTTTTGTATTAAAATGGAAGCCCGCTTATTATTAGATAAATTCATTTCATTGCTGTAACGAAATTGTCAGTCAAAATCTATTTTAAGAGCCAGAAGCACGAGTTAAAGCACGAGAACTTGCCGTACATTTTAATATAACTTTCATCTCAAAAAGAAAAAAGTCACCTGAGATTATGATTTATGAGGCGAAAGGAAAGAAGGAAACTTTAATTTTTCTTGTTGTTGCTACTCGTAACTGAAATATATCATTATCAAAAAAAAAAAAAAAAATCATATCAATTTTTTTTCTTATTTGTAAAATTCTTTCGTATTTTTTTTTTTTTTAGTGAGAAGCATAAATCATAAATAAATTATTTTTTATCATTTATTATATTAAGTATTTTTAATTAACGAAAAGGATCCAAGAGGCTATTATTAATAGGAAATCCCATAATAAAAATAATTTTGATTTAAATGCTTTTTCAACTTTTCAGATTTTGTTTAGTTGTTGTTGTCGTCGTTTCCCCGGATCCATTTCCGGATCACTGTAATAGAAGCACTCTCTTTCTCTCTCTTTCTCTCTCTCTGGTGTAACTGTCTTTCTGACAGGTTTTAATTGGACGTTCTCCATTTTCTTCTATCCTGTGCATCTTTCTTCAATTGTTCATACTTTCTTCCCTTTTTAACATCATCCAAAATTCCAATCCTTCTACTTCCTCTTCCTTTATTTCCTTCTACTTTTCCCTCTATTATTCTTTGTTGTAGACAATTTCTTCATAGCATATGTCCTAACCAAGATGTTTTTCTCTTGCGTAAAATTTCCTTTTTTCACCTATTCTTGTTAAAACGTCCTCATTCTTTACTCTATCCGACCATTTCACTTTTAACATTCTTCTCCAGAGCCACAGTTCAAATCTTTCTAGAAATCTCTCTTCCTTCTTTTTAATAGTCCATGATTCACTACCTATAACAGCATACTCCAAACAAAACATTAAGCAAACCTTTGCCTTAATTCTATTGAAATGCTTTGTGCTGTTAACAATGCTTTTACTTTTTCAAATGTTCCTTTACCTATTGCTATTCTACTTCTTATTTCTTCAGTACAACTTCCATCCCATTTCACCAGACTTCCCAAATAAGCCTTTACTTGCTGTATAACCTTTCCTTCTAAGGATATATTAACATTACCTTCTTGCCTGCTTATTCTCATCACCTTGGTTTTTCCCACATTTAAGTTCATTCCAAAGTCTTTCCCAACTGTTACTATACTGTCCATCATTTTCTGTAATTCTTCTTCTGATTCTGCCAACACTGCTTGATCATCTGCATATTTAATGGTTTTCAATCTCTCTCCTCCTATCACAACACCTCTTGCTTCCTATAAAGCTTTCGCAGTGAGTTGTTCTGCGTATACATTAAAAAGCACTGGTGAAAGACAACACCCTTGTCTAACTCCTCTTCCAATACCCATCTCTTCAGTTTCATCATCTCCTACTTTTACAGTCACTGCCTGTCTACAATACATCTCCTTTATTAGTTTTCTATCCTTTCAATCAATGCCAATTTCTTTCAAAATTCTCAGTAGTACATACCAATTAACCTTATCGAATGCCTTTTCCCAATCAATAAAACAAATAAATAAGTCTTTATTCACTTCTAACATTCTTTCTCCCATCATTCTCAAGCATCCTACAGCATCTCTAGTTCCTTTCCTTTTCTAAAACCGAATTGATCTTCTCCCAAATTTTCCTCAATCTTCCTTTCAATTCTTTTTAGTATAATCCTTGTAATTGCTTTTATAGCTTGGCATATAAAACTAACTGTCCTGTAATCTTTACAATCTTTGGCATTACATTTCTTTGGTAACGGAGCTAAAATACGGCACACTCTAAGATGGGGAATTTTTGTTGCTTTACTGTCGTTTGGATAGCACATTTAATGTATGTTCTATTTATAAACAATTTTGTTCTGCAAAACACAGAACAAAAAAAATAAAATAATAAAAACGAGGGTTTCGACCTGCGGAATATGTCAAGGCCATCCTCATCCGCAGTATTATGGTTTTTGATAAGCATTCATTACCGCACGTTAAAGTTGAATTTGTTTTTAACGTAGCAAGGAAAATAAAAATTAAATTTAAATATATAAATTTATTCTTATATTAGATAAATTCTTAAACTTTATAATTATGAACATCGTATTCCATCTAAATTTGGAAAAAAATCATAAAGATTTTCTAATTTATGATTTTTCTAGTTATGTAATTTTGAGATCTAAAGTGATATCTTAGCTGTTAAAGGATTAAAAATGATCTGATTTGACCAGCTAGGACCTTCTTATTCTCGAAAACTTTATTTAGAATTCTCACTTGAAAATGAAACTCAGATCGTTTTGAAAACGTTTGTGATTTTTAATGTAGAAACTTAAATGTATTTGTGTGGTGATTTCTTGCTATGAACAAAAGTGTTCATAGCAAACGCACATTAAACTATTTTTTTATTATTGTATAATTTTAATTACTTTTTAAAATTTAAAAAAATGAAAAATTAGACATTAATTTCATTTTGCTTTCAATAGTGGGATTAGTGTAATTGCAGCCCATTTAATAAATAAATTATTATTTATTATTTATTAGCACAAATAAATAATTAAATCCGCCAAAGCTTTTTTCGTCATTTAAAGTTCTTAATGTATTACATGTTGAATTATTTGCTTTTAGCTCTTTCTATTAAATCAAATCTTCCATGTATTTGTAGTTATTTCAACAATAGACTATTCCTTATAACCATCTTCAGAACAGAAGCATAAAACGAGTATTTTGAAAACCTGGCTTTAAGTCTTTATTTGCACTTAAAAAAAGCTCCTTATTTGTCCTTTTTTTTAATTATTAATCTTGAATTACTCAAAGCTGCAAATGTGTTAAAATGTTTTATGGAACCGTTCTGTAATCCTTACTTAACCACCGCTGGCTTTTGAAAACTGCTGAAAAATTTACTGTTGTTACGTTGACATTTCTGTAATATTAAATTTTAATTCCCTTACATTCAATTTAGGTTTTTGCATTTTTAAATTTTTTACTTCATTTTCCTATTCCAAATAACACTGTGTTAAGAGATACTCCTTTTTTTTATCAAAGCAGGATAATCTTAAATACATAACATTGATGGTTTATCCTAAAAGGAAAAACGACTAAAAGGAAAATACAAACGGAATAGATACCAGAGAATGCCTTAACTGTAAATCACATACAGTTGACGTTCCAAAAGAAAGTTTGGATGTAAGTGTATAATTACAACTCTTAATCAAATCATTCCTTATGATAGCAGATATTCAAAATAGAAATAAATACAAAACAATAAGTGAAGTTGATATTTAACAAAGTAAGTTGATATAACTTATAATAGTATAACAGAAGGAATTTTAATTATAAACAACATTGCACTATTTTTACATTCATAAAATGTTTAGAACAATTCATTTTTAATTTAATAAGTGTAGCTGATTATAAGCAGGGATTAATCCCTTAATAATTGCCACGGTCCTTTGGTAACCTATCGTGACCTGAACTATACATAAATTTATAATTGAAATCGTGAATTACTACTTTTGAATTCAATAAATCTATACAAAGTTTGTACTTGATTTCGAAAAATAAATATTATTTATTATTTTATTTTATTTTTTAGGTTTGTCAGTATTATACAAAACACTGTATCTGAATTTACAGATTCTTACAATTTTAAGGCGTAGTTTTCATTGATGTTTCGTTGCGTCACTGACTTAAGATTCAAATCTTGAGCAAATGCTTTGGAATTTCAAATGAAGCAGGCATTCAAATAACCGCTCCCTAATGACGAACCACTGAGCCAAAAGTTGGCCACTGGAGCAACCACTTTTGAGTAACTGCAACGTAATAACATTAATTTGAAGCTAAAACAGGAGGAGGACAAGGTGGATAATAAATTTTCGTTGCGTTTCCGTGCTCTTAAGCTGATGGTTTACAGTAGAGTCGGTTTAATTACAGAAGCGACCTTCACTTGAAGTTGCAAGGTGAAGTGCCTCGCTCTGTAATAAGTTTCCACGCTAACATTTTAGTTAATGTTGACGTTGACGGCATTAAAGTATCCAAGCTCTGATTTTTACTTCTTCCGCTAGGTGGCGCTTGCATTAATAACGCAACTGTATTGTTCTCAGCAAACAATTCCAACCGCTTTTCTTTGAGTTCGGACAATTAAAGTAGTCGGCTAAATATGAAAGATTAGTACAATCTTAAAAGTTACTTTTTTAGTTTTCGAATATTGATAAAGAACTAAGCAAACCAGATCCAGTGCGAGGAACAAGAAAAACAAAAAGCAAATTACATTTCGTGGTTTCGAAGCAACGTAGTTCCAAAAAAAAAAAAAAAATGAAATTTGAGAAGGACTAGACCACGATTTCTTTTGATACGAGAGAGCCAACAAGGCAGGTTGATAATGTGATAAAATAATTCATCAAACCCTGAAGGAAACCTATCATTTCAACGAATTGATTCCTAAACAATAAGAACACCAGTCCATCACGTTTCATGTTATATTTTCATTTACGTTGATTACTAAAGTCCGCCAAACCAAAGAATGACCGTGGCCACCAGATGTCGCAATAGTAGAATTTGAATCGATTGTATATGTCAGTGTTTATGGCGGGAAAGTGAACATTTAGGGAGTTTGAAGTTTACGGAAAAAAGACGATATTTATTTTCTTGAACTATTCTGATTTCTCATCAAATATAATTTCAAAAATTAATTTTTATTCATTCGTTCGTTTCAATCGTTCAAAATCAGTCTCCTACCTTTCCCAATTGGTTTTTTGACGACATTGCATCCCTGAGATCGACAACACGAAGACGAAGATGGGATTCTTTTACTCACGTCTCGTCTTTTACTCACGGCACTGGGATCGAAAACAATTTCTCTGATGTGCATGTAAGCATGTCATAAGGCCTTTTCGAAATAAGAAGTAACGTTACCAATAATTTCCTTTTTGTTTGGCTTCAACTGTCCGAGAGTCGCCATTTTCACTGTCCGAGAGCCGCCATTTTGAATCTTCTCTCTCGAATCCTGGAATGATTAAGAGATCATGGCTGTTTTTCAAGGTCAGAGTCGATCTCTCATTTGGCCATATGTAGTAATTTTATAGAGAAGGTGAAGGAAACGAAACGCTAATGAAGCTTTATTTTGTAATAAGTAGTTGAATAAACAATACCTTATTGCTTAGTGTGCAAAAAAAAAAACAATGAGAAATGTTGAAGTAAATAGGATTTGTAAGAACAGCTGATTACTTAAATATAGTACTGTGTGTAATGTAAATGAATTTACAGTTAAAAATTTAAACTTAACCGAATTGAATCATAGTTTTTGAAGCCAAGTAAATAGAAAATTTACAAAAACTTAGAATATTATAATTAACAGAATTGAACTTTCTGATTTCTTCAAGGATTCAACTTGGGACCGCTTCTATTGTTAATGTATATGAGTATAGAATTTTTGATGCAGAAATATTTTTATTTTTCGTGGAAACTGTTCTGTAATAATAATAATAAAAATAACTAAGTTTTTATTCTTGTAATTAATGATAAGATTAGATTTTAATAAAATTAAAAAAATAATCGTATATAATAAGGATAATTTATTACTTTAAATTGAGCAGAATTTAAGGCTCCGCTCTCTCGTATATCTTTTATGCAGGTTTTAAAATAAATTTGGCTCGTTTTCCATAAAATAACATGGAAAGAAAATTTAAGACCTCTAGCGATGTACAGCAAGCTTCCTGATACCATTGAACGTACCTACTAAGTTCTTTCTATGTCAGATAAAGATAAAGGATTTAAATTCTACGTTAGGATGAATTACTGAAGGTTCATTACTGATAATGACAGAGTGACCAATAACACGTCTGCGATCCAATTTAATTGCTGAAATAAATCATTACAATAAGAAATTTTACAGAATATTTAAGGTCATTTTGTGTTATTATAAGAAGCCACAGAGTAGGCTATGAATGCACGAGCTCTTCTCTTTGATCTTGTAACTGTCAAAGCGTGTCAAAACCTATTCAATTTACTTCATCCTCAGTTTCTTATGCTGAGAAATTAATTTTGAATGTTACTATCGCCTATCAAAGAAAACTTTTGTATATGATAAACGTTCTGCAAATATTTCCATCCTATTCTTCAATGTTTATTTTCACTCATGGACACAAAATATGCATTAAGACCTAGGAGGTAGCATTGTGACCATCAAGGCCTTTGTTTATTTTTCCTTCGAACTTTTTTTTTTGCCAAAGATCCATCTACTCAACCTTGTATTTACAATTGAATAATTAAGCACTTGCTTAGGACACCAAAGGAAGACGACCGGTATCATTGCTCTAGCTATCGAATTTAAAGGAATTCCAGATTCATAGAAAGGGCCCAGCTGCATATTCTAAGAGCCGAAAATTTTTATTATATTTGCTTCTTTACTTTTCAAATCACAAGATGAAATGTGTTCAATGAAGTGGTGTACAAAAGAGAAAAAAGGTAAAAAAAAAAAATGTGTATTGCTTCACAAAGAAGCCTAACGACATTTCTCTATTAGAATATTTATTTTAAAAATTATTCACCAACAATAATTTGTGTAGAAAGAGAATTTTATAAAATTGAGATTCTCTCAAGATCGAATAATTTCAATAGATATTTATTGAAAAACCGTTTTCAAAAAATTTGCATTTATATTTTTTTTTTTATTTAAAATGCAAAAAACCTTGATAAAAATTTGTTCTTTTATCTGTTGCCCTAGTTACAATTAAGTAATCTGCTTTACGGTGCTTGCTGTTATGTAGTTTAAGTAATAAAAAAATAGTTTATCTTTAATAGTTGTGTGTTCTGGCGTGTTTGAATGTTTTTATTGTCTTATTTCAACTTTAACACGTATTGAGTCTTAGTGTGTTGCCTGCTAAGCAAAGGAGAGGTCGAAAGACATCATTATTGGGCTGTGCTGAGGGCATCAGCTGGCCTTAATCCGGTCCTGCAGCTACTACAACTCCATTTTCATGTTGTAGCCAGATCAGACTTCGGCTTTATTCTGAACTTTGTGCTGTCGTCTCACAGTAAGAAGAATAATTTGTTTGCGAGTCACTTTCTTTAGGAAGAAATGAGAAAAAGACACTATTGCATATCTTTTAAAGCATCTTGGAAGAAAAACCCTGTTCTTCCTAGATCCATCTCTGTCAAATACCACATCTATGATTCCAGTTATAAAGAAAGGCTTACGGATCAGTTTTTATTTTCGGCGACTGACTTGACGCCATCTTGATAACTGCATAAAGAGGAAAACTTCAGCTGAACAACAGAGATTTTCTCTTTAATTACTTCGGAAATATCCAAAGAAAACTGTTCTGACAAGGTCTAATCTTCATTTGCCATCAACTCCTGCGCTGTCATAACAGGATTGGTGGGGAAGGGAGAGAACGACGAGATGGTTGGAAGTTTTTCAATTTCAAAATCTTAAGTGGAGACATTCTTTAATTTTGGAATTTAATCGACATTGACAAAGGTTTAGAAATTTTAATGAATTCTACGAATGTAATTTCAATGGTAATTTTTGCAAATTTATGCCTCTGCAAAATTCTGGCAAAGATCCAGAAACAAAAATGTCTGTTTCAATTTCTTCAACAGTTTGAAACAAGATCTGAATAATGCATTCTGTGATTATTATTTTTCTTAACAAGCTGACTGGTTAACAAACTGCGTCGATAGTTTCAAAACTGTATGTTAGACAAATTAATAGTAAAAAACAAAATTAAATTCTTAAGTTAGATTATTTTATGCCATTTTTGCTCTTTTTTTTTTTAAGTAAAATATATTTTAAAATTTGTAAATAGTCAATATATTGCAGATACTAAACATCATTAATTTAACTCGAAATTGGTTAACGGTTCCAGATAACGCACCATTAACAGTGGAAGAAAATAATTAAGTTAAACTACATAGTTACGCTGGTTAAGAGTTAAAAGTAGTCGAAGAATCTAAAAACAAAATAATGTTGTATTTGGAAAAGTTTGTTTTTTCTTGTTGTCTTTTGAGCGAGTGATCTGATCATCTTGAAATTTGATCACTCAAATTATTGGACAAGTGAAGTAGTTTGTATTTAAAAAAAATGTTTGATTTGATAATTCATGTAGATACTGAGATGAAATCATAATGGCACCGAATGTATATGATTTTAACTGATATAATTCAAATTTCAGATACAACGATCCGATCTATAAAAAAATTTAAAACTTTGAAAAAAACTTTTCTTGAAAGCTTAGAAATGAAAGGAATGTTGTCCTATCGGTAAATGTAGCAATGATAAAGAGTAGAGGTAGCTTAGTATAGATTCCAGGTTCTTTGAGGGATTTCTTGCCTCTAAATCTCATTGCTACTAAATCTCATTCTTCTACTCGTCAAAATATTATTTTGTAAATTAAATACAAATTACAAAATATCTTTGTAATGACTAATTGTTCTATTGGCCAACGGATGTTACATATAATTTGCACCATTTCCAGTCATAGGAAATCCAGGGTACAAATAGGTTCGTCCCAAAAATCTGACATAGATGACTCAGTGAAGCAATACATTTCGAGATTTATAATTTGGAAACTTTGGATAACTAAGATAGTAAAGAAATATCGACGACTAGCCACAGTCCGAGATATTCGGAAATCCTTTGCTCTCACAGCAGAGATCCTTTTGGGATAGAACTACTTGTCGTTTGTACCGTGAAAGATGACACAATAGTGCGCGTGATCCGTGTTTCAGTAAACTTCAAATATTGCTAGAATCTATGCTACCTACTTTCTGTTCTGTGCTGTTTATATATAGTTAAAGCAAATGTATCAGGCCTTTTTTTAAGAAACCTTGCTTTTTATATCAAATTAAAAAGAATGCTTCTGAAACTGAATATTTTCTCTATTCTTTTCACATTCAACCAGATCATGTATTCCAAGATCCGAAACACTGTCGGTCTCAAGCATTTCGGATTAGGGAAACTCAAACCTGTATTAGAAAGGGTTTTGAAAAGACTGAATTCAAGCAATTCATTATTAGAGATAATTATCTTTCTACCATTATTCATGCATCATCCATCGTAACAGTATAAGTTGAAATTTCGAAATAAATGCAAAAAACCATCCGCCGTTGCTCGGGAATTCTAAGAAGTATTTAAAATTGCAATTTGGAATAAATTCATGAGGACATTATAGTAATTTTAACTTCTCGGTTGTTAAAGGAAGGAAGAATATTCTGAATACCCTTTTAGAGTTGGTTTTGACTAACTATTTTTTATTACTACAGTAAAAACCTCGTTAAGTCGTCACCCGGATAAGTCGTCACTCCGTTTAAGTCGTCGTTTTCCTTTGGTGCCGACAAGGTCTCATACACAATAATGTAAAATAACCCTCTTTTATCCGTCACCAAATTTAATTCTACTCCGGATAACTCGTAACCCTCAAAAATGGCCAAAAGCATCTTTCTTCTCCATTTTGCATGCCATCGTGTTGACTTTTCAGCCCCGCCCCTTCACTTTAAGAAAGCTAAACCTTTACAGGGAATTTTCGACCATGCCTTCATTCCTTTCCTACCTCTTCGGAGGATTTGGGTTCTTGGAATCTCGCTGCTAATTATTCAAAGCACACATCTCGCTGCGATTCTGTTGAGTGCAGACGTTTTTCTTGACCTCTCCTGAGTGTGACTTCATTTTATAGCGAGTAAGCCCCGCTGTAAGAGCTATTTTTTCTCTTGCAATTTCATGGTTCCATTAGATTTTTAACATGCCAGGGAAACGAAAACTTACCTCGTTATCTTTTAAAGGAAAAAAAAAGACTAAATTGCACTTTTTGAAAAATCAAATGTTTTGAAAACAGCTTTTGCCAAAGAACACCATATTCCCAGGACTGTATTAAACGAAACAAATAATTTAAGAAGCTGACTGCAAAGGCAACCGAAAGAAAATGAGGAAATCGAATTTTGACGAGATCGAGAAGGTTTTAGTTCGATGGCTAAAACATGCCAGATCGCAAAATGTGCCGATTTCTGCCGTGATTCTCAAACAAAAAGCCATGGAAATTGCTAAGGAGTTGAACATTGAAGATTTCGGCGGTAGCAATGGTTGGCTGGAACGTTTCAAAGACAGACATTGCCTTTCTTTTAAAACGATTAAAATGTGGTAACTATAAGAAGTGTTTTTTTTTTTTTTTATTTTCCACTCATTCATTTGCATGTATTGATTTCTGAAAATTATTTTATTACTAAAGTTCTTAGCTCTTGAATTTTTCTTATCGGTAGTAGCAAAAGTAAACAGTAGGTAAATAAATTAAAGAACGTAGGCTACAAGTTGTTTTGAGAATTTCTTTTTTTATTGAATTATTTATTTCCCATTCAGCAGTTGGTTCCGCCCACTCCTGTATCAGTTCTAAAGAACCTCTAAAATCCGAGGCAGAATAATTTCCTTAATAGACCAACCAGTCACACACCCTAAAAGCTTCATAACCAGCTTCATTACTAGTCATAACGAGGCTTAATTAACGGCTACCATTAATGTGTCTCCATTTTTTCCGGTTTGCACAACGAAAATAATTTTCTAGATACAACAAAAAAAAAAAAACTGTTAGGACTGAACTAGAAAAAAATAGCAAACATTCCAGACATAAAATATATATACAAATGTATTTATGCAGTACATAAAAACTATAATTTTTCAGTAATAAATGTTATTAAACTACACCATGCGATTTTGCACCAACTTAGTCGGCCAACTTCGAGTCAGCCCTGCACACCATCCAACTCGCAAATGAGTCGGCCGTGATAGCAGTAATGCCATAATGCAATGCGATTCCCCCAGCAGCTGTGGAAAAATCCGAAAAAAATCGAGGTTTTGAAACCTCTCTGATAAATTCTGCCGCATACAATTACTGCATTTCAGTGTAAACTTTATTTTTGCATGAAAGAAACTCGCAATACTCTTGATATTCATTGTGTACGAGCTTCTCTTCGACTCGAATCGGTGAACATCGTTTTAGACGCCATTTCTTTCCATGGGCGTGACGTCACGACTGACGTGTTCCAACGCTGCCCTGTGATTGGGTAATTCCGACCGACTTCCAACCAACTTCCCGAGTTGGTCCTGCACAACCAACTCGAATCGGCCGACTAAAGTTGGTGCCAAGTCGCTGAAAAACTGGCTCAAAACTGTCTCTTCCAACTCGTGACGTCAAAATCGGCCGGCTAAGTTGGTGCAAAGTTGGATGGTGTTCACGGGGCTTTACACAGTAATATTCTTCTTTAGCCGCATAACACAGTATGTATGTATGTATGTAATTTCGAGGTAATCTATTCTTGTTAATATAACTTTTAACACAAATTTTTGGTGTAAGCAATAAGAGAAACGAATTAAAAATAAATCAACTCAAAACAATTTGAAAATTTATTATTTATTTTAAAATTTTTTTCAATAAGAATTTTATTTTTAACTTGCATTTCTTGAATACTATAATAATTAAAAAAAAACCCAATTAAGTATTATTTAAAAAAAATAAAAATTGAAAACAGTTATTATTCCCAAAAGATTCATCTTTGGTAAGGGTAAGATCTAAGAAATAAATCCGGATTTGGGCATGACGAAAATTGATATGTGGGACTTATTGAAGTCTATAGGAACGATTGAAAAAATTGATGTAAAATTGGATAGTTGATAATCAACATTATACGAACATTGTTCATTTGTTTTAGTTGATGTTAATTACATTCAATCGATCTCTTCGTTCGGTTTGCTTGGTTTTGTAGTGGTCATAGATAAAAGAAAAAAAATCCTTATTCATGAATTATAGCGAAGAAATGAAAATGGAGAAGATAAAATTGGATGAATTTTGAAGATTTAATGTTTTGAAGGCTAGGTTACAACAATTCTTTCAAGAAAATTGATTATGAAGACATTTTTCTTGAAATTCTTGTTGTAACTGTCATCCTTTTTTTGACATTATAGTGGGATAATACGAAGGAGATTTTGATTACAAAAATCAAAACTTTGAGGAGAGAGGAATTCAGATCGAAATTTATTAGTACTAGTAGATATGCTAGTAAAAGACAGCAAAGTTGTATTTGAGTATAAAAGTAATCGTACAGGCTACGTTTATCTAACACTGGACAATATAAGGCGTCGATGGACAATATGAAGGGATTTGTCGTAAGGAAATACGATAATCCACTGGTAAAACACTAGTTCGAAATTAAATGGTTGGCAAATATAGATTTTTATAGTGCCCTTCATCCTATCCCCAAAAAAAATTACTAGTGAAAAAATATACAAACAGTAAGAGCCCTAAAGTTTTGAGGCATTTCTTACAGCATTGCAGTCTTTGACAATAAAGATTTCTTAATAAGTTGAATTTGACAATTTCAAGCTTCATTTCATATCGTAATCTGAATATGAAGTAACTTCTGGCATTTCTTCAGCAGAAAAGACATTAAAACGAATTCCTAGAATTCGCTGAAAATTGTAAATTATATTTATCATTAAAAATAAAAGTGCATCACAGATGAGAGCTAATTTAATCATGACCTCAAAAGTCGAAAAAAAAAAAAGTTACTGTATCCAGACAGCATCTCAATTGCATAGTGAATTCAATATCTGGACATTCATCATAAAAATCTACACAAGACGAATTATTAACTTTGTTGGGCGTCAACAAATCCAAATTACGTGAGCGTTACATTGCAATTTTTAAAAACCTTATCTTACTTGTGTATTGAGTAAAAAACATTGTTTTACCTTCGAACGCTTAATTTTCTGTAAAACTAAAATTTGTCACTTGGCTTTGTCAGTAGGATACAGAAACATATTACAATACCATTTGTTTCATCCATTCTCCTTCAGCACTGAAACATGTTTCACCTTTGCTCGCCAGGTGTCGTTGATGATCCAAACGTGATTTTGAACCATGGTGCCTTACATGATATATTTTGTATGTCCTTTAAAAAAGCGAAAACCCCACTTCATCAGGATTTTCAGCATTGAAATACAACAGCAATAATAATAATAATTACAAACTGTTGTAGATCAACGGCCAATAGACCGTGTTGATTAATTTTAAAAATTTTATAATCAAAATTAACTTCAGTAATCATTGAAATGAAACTTGTAAGTTATAAGTTATAGTTATAGATTTAATAATTTTTTCTTTTCTATAATTTTTAATTCTCGCTTAAGTTTTGTTAAGTGCTATTCAGTGTATAGAATGCGAATTGTGTCCCGTGATGTCACCCGCGTTAAATTCGGCCCTTCTCGGCAATGTTCGGTTCTCCTCCTGCAGCCAAGCCGCCCCGCCGCCGCCGCACCCGTTGATTGACGTTTATGTTTACTGCTCCGCTACTATTGGTCGTAGCATGATGTTATATAGCCTATATGTAACTATTTATATATACATATTTCTGGCGACCTTTTGAGGGAAATTAATAAGCTAGAGCCCTGTGCTTTGAGGCGCGCTTGTTTGTGATTAGCTGAAAAATCATAAGTTAGCTGATGCGTCAATATCACGTTATGTTTCTTCCGATCGTCAAGTTAGCGTGGCCCCACTGTCATCGTAACGCCGCTTTCAGAAAATCCAGAACATTCTCGAGGATATTCGGCAAGCGCCTCGGATTAGGGATGTAGGACTTGTAGGAATATGCAGGACTTGGTGTATATAAGTATTATATGTATATTAAATATTTATCGCAAGTTTCAGCCTATCCGCATACACAGTATCTTGAATAATGTAATTCTAAATTTGAGTAAAATTAAACAATATAATTTAGTATTTTCTAATTATCAATTGACAATTAATCATTAAGGAACAGTAAAAGAAAAAAATTAAAGAAATTCGAATAAAAAAATTAAAGAGGAGACTTAAGAGAAATTGAATTAGCTTTTTAATTGTCTTTTTGATTTAAGATCTCGTGAAAGTTGAAGATCAATGGCGCTTCATTAAAACAACCCAACAAAACGAAATTAGGAAGTTCCAATCTAATGAAGTGAATCGTCTCTTCATCAGACCACGAATCCGTTCCGTTTTCAATTATCATTCAACCCGGGGAAAATCCTTTCCATCGAATTAAGAATTTAATTTCTGTTGGAGATGTATGGGTTATTAAGTATTTTCTGTAGTAAAAAATAAAAAAAATGTTTTCCGTGAAGCAAATTCCTTCTTTTCATTTTCCCCGTTCGTCTCTGGTCATTGTTATGCCGCTCTCGTCCTTGGCGTTTCGCGTCCGCGAGAACACGCGAGACTTGCATTCTTAAGTTTCGATTTATGGCGTAACATTTTGCCAGAGGGCAACGGCTGTTCTCGATGCAGCTGATTATGTAACGGCCGCTCCCTCATCCCCTCCCTCTGTTTTTTTTCTTTTCCTTCTTCCCGGAGGTCAGTTGTGGATATTTCCGTTGGCCTTGTACGGAGACAAGGTTCTGTTGATGACGTACGGATTCGAAATTCCAGGCCAGGGAATTATTCAACCACTTTCACTGCGGGAATGAATGTGTGGCGTTACTGACTCGAATAGCAAATAATAATCATTTGATATTCAGAGAGTGTATAACAGTTTAGGTCAGTTAGGAATGAGATTCCTTCTGCGTTTGCCTTTTTGTATTTTTTATTACTTGGACATGATTTCCACTTACTTCCTTTTTAATCCATTCACTCAATTTTGTTTTGATTAAATTTACAATAATTTTTCTCCTTGGAAAGTGATTTGCCAAAATGAATAAAGCCATTTATAGCCTTGATTTGTATTCCCTTATCCGTAAAAACCTTTGAATACATCTATTTTTATTAGTGGCCTTGCAACGAGCAAAGGAGAAGATTTGTTTTCGTCATGTATCGTATGTCACTCTGCAGTGGCCAAATCGTGACAGATAGAGACAAGAGGGATTAAATTTGAGTTTTACAACATAAAGTGAATAAGTAAATAAATAAATTGACCATTGTAGTTTCAGACAAAACTAATGTTGAAAAGTATTTTCTTGTTTTCTATTCAATTACCAAAAGCCTCACAACCTTTCTAGATTCTTGTCCTTCTTCGTTTGCAGTTAATTTGTTATTTAAAATCAGTGTTCCACATCAGATATCTCCACGCTTTATTTATTGATGAATTTCGTGCTCAATATTGTATGACAGAAAAGCAATCTGAAGCCGAAGTTAAATTGTTAAAATTTCGATTATATTTTATTTAGTTTTGTTAATGGAAGTTAGGAACCAATTTATCTTACAAATTCGACTTCATTATCTGTTAAATGCATTCACAAAGCTTCCGCTAAATTTCCTAGAGATCTTCTAAAATTCAATGACCAAGTGCTTTTTAATGTTGCAGACAAATAAAACTTCGTACATACAATATTTCTTGCATTTCAAACGAGTTTTCTCAGTCATTGAGTAAAGTGATGTGAATTAACCATCCTGAATTTTCAAAATAAAATGTATAACAATAGGTTTTTTTTTTTTTGCTATTATTATAATAAATAGCAGCAAAGCCTGTCGGATGACAGGCATAAAAAAATCTGAAAAATCCTTTTATTATCAACTATCAAATTTAAAGTAAATGTAATCTAAATACTGCGCTAACTTGTGAACGAAGCTTCTACGGCAAAATTGGTTTTGAGTTTCGAAATCAGCGTAAACAACTGAGTAAGTATGCCAAATTTCATTGAAATAATGACAATGTATAATTTTACTCACTAAATCAAACAGCATAATTTTGGTTTTAATTTTTATCATCCTGCCATATAAAAATACGAACAGAAGACTTGACCCTCCATTTTTAGTCGTTTGTTATATCGACCATGTTTCATTTCTTCGTAGATTTTTTTCCCTCCATAAATTGTTGCTGCTTGTTTTTCTTTTGAGTTTATATCTAATTTTCAGTTCCTCTTCTTTTTTACTAAATCTCTTAACGAAACTACGAAATTTCTGTCATTCCAATTTCTTTAAAATTAATACAAACAAGAACAATATGATCATTAAAAATTTTCATACCTTATTCTTTGGTGAATTTTTGCCCTAATAATTAGCATCTTCAGATCTTACTAATTACGTTTTCTAGTAAATATAACGGAAAAAAGTAAATTGAAAATGTAAAATTTAAAATTTAAGTATATAATTGATGATTTAAAAAAAACAACCAACTGAATGTATTTGTTGTATTACAACACTATATTTTTTTTCAAGTCTGAATGCGGCTTAAATTATTTAAAAAAATATAAATTTGAAATTTGTCACTTACATCAGTTTTGTAAAACTTAACTGATCGAAAATTATCAATAAAATTAGGTTTTTTGTCAAATTTTATTGAATGAATCATTTTTGTTGATCGGATATCTTCAATGAATTTAATTTAATACACTATAGTTGTATTAGAATGTTTTTCCAACATAGTAAAGGTCTCTAAAAGAAATTTGGGGTTCAAGGTTTAGAGAAGGCTGAGTATGTTATGGTTGTGTGTGTGTAGGAAGCTGAGTGTTGGGAGAATAAAAATTGAATCAGCAATCTCCAGTGCTTTCAAAAATATTTCAATCCCAACATGTCCGGATGTAGTTGGAAGTAATGTAAGTATGTATTAAAAAAGAGGAATAATCCGTTATCTGCATTTTAAACTGCGAAAAACACATGCAGTTCAATTAGTACATTTTCTCTCCATATAATATTGAAGAAGTGGCAGAATAAAGTAAAGAATAAAGAAAAGAGGTAAAGTGTCTAAGAAGTATATTAATATAATTTACATGATAGTTAATATCTAGTTGTTTCAAACAATGCTTTCATTATTCTTCAGGGATAATAATCTGCTTAGAAACTGTATGTCCGTACGGGTGTCTTAGGATATAAGTTTGCATTATTATTCGGTTTAAGGGAGAGAACACTTTTCTCCTTTCAATCAAGACGAGGACCATTATATAAAATCCATCACAAGACTTCATTCTCGACGACTACAGTAAAACTTGGAAGAGAAATACAGGGAGGAGATAAAACTGAATTTTCCCTAACAGTGCAGAATACTAAGGCTAGTAAATCGTAAAACTATTTCGTTCATTTCACATTTGAGAAAGTTATTGTATATGATAAGATTTAAGATGCTCAAATTCAATTGAAGTCATGGTGTAGAAAAGAATTTTCGCCGATTGAATAAGTAGTGGAATCAAGATTGCAGTCTAAAAAAACGTTTATTTGTTTGTTTGTTTTCTTTCTATAATTTCTTGATAACGAAGATGATTGCTATACTTACCATTCAATTGTAAAAACCCACATTTAAGAACTGTACCATTATATAGTTCATTCTTTGCGTTACAGTAGTCAGTGATTCTACTCAATTAATATATTGCTTAACATTTCCATTTTCCTTCTTGTAATTCTGATTATTAAAGTAGTAATGTAAAAGAAATATCCAATTTAATTTTCTTTCTGCTTCATTTCCCAAATACAATCTGGTTCTTGACGATGTCTTTTAGCTGCATTGTTACTATCTCTTTTCCAGAGTCTTAAAAGTCGTATTGATCTTCTTCTTCTGCCATAGAAAGCAGGAGGATGGCACCAGAGGGAACTCTGGACCAATTTCTTTTCCACCTCCGCTATTGCGTTCTTAGAACACGGTACGTAGCATCGGCCCTCCGTCCAAGCGGAACCATCACTTGATTCTGACTGCTAGATTCTTTCTTTCTCTCTTCTGACAAGGCTGATTTGCAATCTCTTCACAGTCTCCAAATCCCAAAATCCCAGAATTCAAAATCATTTGTTTTTCTTTTCTTCTTTTCCTTTGCGGGCGCTTCAGAAATATAAATCTGCCTGCTAACGTGATTTCAAATGTTCTGAATGAAATGCTCGGAATTTCGTTAGGTTGCGAGAGCAGTTGAAGCAAGTACTGTGGGGACATCCTAAACAATGACATATACTGGAACGGTTAACGCTGAAGCTACTGCGAGGACAACGAAAATTGTAGCTTATTTACGTGGCAGCAATAACGGAGAAAAATTTAGTTTCAATTTTTTTCAAAATGAGGTATATTTCAAAATGAGACAGATTTCACAATGAGACATATTTCAAAATGAGACAGGTTTCAAAATGAGACAGGTTTCAAAATGAGGCATATTTCAAAATGAGGATATTTCAAAATGAGACAGCTTCAAAATGAGACATATTTCACAATGAGACATATTTCAAAATGAGAC
>JAFIDM010003189.1:35470265-35512166 GCA_023159025.1 Thereuonema tuberculata | reverse complement strand
CAAAATGAGACAGGTTTCAAAATGAGGCATATTTCAAAATGAGACAGTTTCAAAATGAGACCAGGTCCACTAAGCCTTTATTTTTCCTCAAGAAGACTAAAAAAAAAAAAATCTGATTGTGATATAAAGCAGGGGTGGCCAAATCGTGGCTCGCGAGCTGCGTCTGGCTCTTTGACATATAATGTGCGGTTCGCGGAAATACGTTGGCTGAGCACTTTTTTGCATCACAATTACTATAAAAGTTAAAAAAAACGTTTTCAAGCTTTATAATTATTTACAGGGTGGAAACTGAGAGTCCGCTGGATTAAAACGAGAATTTAATGTTCATGGTGAGTAAATATATTTAAAAATTTAAATCCCAATTTTAATGCTAGATTTGGATGAGGAATTTAAGAAATTTCGGATCGGGCAATTTTTCTTAGATATCTCCGTAGTTCATTATCGTATCAAATGCGCTCAATACAATTAAAACAATAATCAGTCAGGATTTGAAAGTAATTGTGCATGAATACATGGATGTAGTTTGTAATTATTGGAACTTACACAAATTAATAGTTTAAAAACTAAATATAGGTCTATGAAAAAATATTATTAATTTATATATATTTCTTAATATTTACATAAATGTTTTGTTACAAAATAAGTATGTAACAATAAAAACGTGTGTGTAATATTTGTCCATGTCTTGCGGCTCTTAAATATCTGAAGTTTATCGTATGTGGCTGTAACGTTAAGCATGTTTGTCCACCCATGGTATAAAGCAATACAAAATACGTCGCGACTGAAGAAAATGTACAGAAATAAATAAACACCACTTTTGATTTACTACAAATGATTCAGATTTGTTACTTTTGAATCACGACATGGACTTATCCTGGTTTTGAAACGGATTTTTCTTCTCTTCATCTCTTTATAGGACAGTTCCATAGAAATATTTCAAAGCGTTCTACGCTAACGAATCCCAAAAGCTGTCTCCTTTTGGAACATGAAATACTTTACTGTAGTTACTTAAGTAAAATTATTTATTCCCACATGAGTTACGGGTATTTATTTCTTGTTTCTGTATAATGTTTATTTCAGTTATAAATGCGTTATTTACATCAGTTATTCACATACAGTGCAGTACAATTGATCGATACGTGAAAAATAAACTAAGGCTTCAGGTGATGTCCGTTGCAAACTTACATCATCCATCGGGAATCAAAGATGACGTAATTTCTGGGCATACCTGTATTTAGTCTGTGCTGGGCTCTTAATACATTTTTAAAGAATTTAATCAGCACATATTCGGTTTTCTTATGTTTAAGTGAAGCCGTGTTTCTTTGTGTTTTTGTAATTTATTTCTTTTCGCCTACAAGATGTAGGGAAGCTTTCTGTTGTTGCCTCTCGGCCTCACAGGAATTTGTTTATTGCCTTTTTTGCCTTTGGGGGGGCCATTGCCAGCTTGGCCGGTGGCTCTCCCATAGGTTTGCGCCTTTTCTGGTTCTTTATCGGGAGAGGCGGGGCAGGTCTGAAGAGCTAGTTGAATAGCGAAACAGCTGTTACCTGTTCCTCCCCGGTAAATGAATCAGAAAAAGGTAATTTGTTTGTTGTTTAGTCTGTGCTGGGCTCTTAATACATTTTTAAAGAATTTAATCAGCACGTATTCTGTTTTCTTAATGTTGTAATTGTTATTTCTATTAAACTTCCATCTCTCGATCTTTGTAAGATGCAACAGCTTTTAGATGTGTTATCTACATCGGTATTAAGGACCTAGGGGCTAATAATCACTAGTTTGACGTTTGTTTTATTACCAGACTATGACAAAATTTCACTATATATTTATGACCTTTAAATATTTTCTAAAAACTTAGAAAAAAAGTGAAAAGTTCTACAAATAATCGTAGTTTATTTATCCAGTAATCAGTTATACAAGCTTTAAAAACATATAATATTCCTTGGTTAGGAAAAAAATAAATCTGTTTGTTTGCAATTGAAAGGTTTTATTTTTTTTTTTTTCAATTCCCTCTTAAATACATTTCTGTGATATTTAGTATTTTGTTAGCTTTCCTGTATCTTAACATATAGTAAACATTAAAACAACTGAGGTATTAAATTGGTTAGATATCGAAGTACCTTTCTGCAAATGTTGGGAAAATTTTGTTTATTTTCAGTGTTAATTAATTCACTAATCTTATCATATTACCATTTTACAACAGAAGAAAAATAATAACTTTTAAAAACATGAATCATAAGGTTTTCGAAACAACATCATATTAATCTGTCTGTTGTTACGTGGCTTGTTCCTCTTATTATCCTTCCTTCTTATTATCTTATTATCTCGGGGTTTCATTTCTTCTTTTTGTCTTTCTTTATCTGAATTCCTTCATTTTCGTCCATTGTAGACACTACTTTCACTGAAACGTCAGACATATTGCTTGAAAAAATTATGAAAGAAAGCTGCCCTCTTATTGGTCAGTTGGAAATTCATCTGGCCAATCAGAATCGAGGTTTTTAAAGAAATGGTGGATAACCTCCTTATTTCCACGAAATTCATTTGTGAATGACCATGTACATTTTAATGTTAAATTTACGGATGAGGCTATCCCACCCTATGCTACTTCAAAACAATTGACAGTAGATCGTGTCAGCTTGCATAATACACAATAACTCATTTTCGGCCACAATGAAGGATACCCTCTCCCCCCTTTTCCGCTAAGCCCTTCAATTGAAGACGTAAACTCAGCACATTTTTCTTTCAATAAAGCTGTGAATGATCTAACACGAGAAACACGAAAATTATACGCAACAAAAAAATCAAAATCCTGTCTTAAGGCAATGACTTGCAGTAAGACACTTAAGAATGAATCCAATAAGTACGGATATGAAAATGTTTAAGTGTTTTCCCCTTTAACTGATTTTTGCCTTTAAGTAATATTTACTTAATGTATTTAACAATTCGTGTTTTCATTATTTAAATTCCCTTCTCCGTGGTTAATACGTCATTCCGAATTTAGAACGGAAGTAAGAATCCCTGCATTTTTGATGAGTTTCCTGCGGCCATTTTCGTCTGATTTGTAGCCATTAGATAAAGCAATTCTAAAGTTAAAACTAAGGTTAATAAAGATGCAGGAATTATATAATTTGCATGAACATAACCAAACAAATGAAACCTACTTAATTTAAATTTCACTTCTGCATTTAAGATTAAACTGAATTTATTCGACTTCCATCTTCTTTGACAAATACATGCTGATGCTGGAATAAGACTTTATTCGAAATTATTTATTTGAAATTAAAGAGAATATATTAATCATTTTTAATTGTAAACATTACATCTACTGTATGTAAATATCCTAACCATCATTAGCTAGATTCTTTACTTATGTTCTTGTATATTTTTTATTGTGATGTTATGATTTCCGGACGTTAAATTTGTTGTTAAATGCATCTATATTTTACTGTAAAAACTGTGTGTGGGTGCCTAGGTCCGCAACAAGGTTAATGTCGCAGAGGCGTTCCAGGCAACAGGACTATTGCAGCATGGTCATCTCATCAGAATTCTTTTAGATAAGGAAAATATTTCAAAATGTAAAACCAAAAATACTCTACACAGAGAAGTATTGTAAATAATGTATTGCATGTATTTGTTAGAATTTAAACTAATTTATTTTCCGTTTAGTTGCAAGTTGTAGTTTGCAGTTTACTCGATGCAATTTGTTTTTTTTTTGTTTTTTTGAATAAATACAATGTTGGTTTCCATTCATTAACTGTAATCATGTGACACATACGAGACTTCCGGGGCGAAGCTGTCTCGTATTTACATATGCTAATTTGCCAAAATTCCGTTGACATAAATAGAAGCCGTAAACGTACATGGCGTTTTCTTTATCTTAGGTTTCTTTCTTTGGGATGAGTTTGTACCAAATTTCACAGAAATTGGATAATATTGTAAGTTTTCGACTTCGCAGGATAATTACGATAGTTATTTGATTAATCATGATAATTGTTTATTTTTATTTTAATTGCATCTAAAAAAAAAATCATAAAGATAAATAAAAAAAAAGGATTGCTAAATCCTTTCTAGCAATTAATCTTTACCTCTTGAGTTTGGTTTTTGGTTCTACACTTGTACGTCTGGATTCTGTATCAAAATAAACAAAATTAACAAAATACTGTTCGTTTTCAAAAAGCAGATCCATGATTGGGGGACGATTTTACTCCGCAGAGGGGTGATACGCTGAGATGGGCACTTTCCTAAGAAATTCTTTGGACATTTTCGCATTTAAGAAAAAAAATAAAGGAGGAGCATTTCTGCAATAGTATTTATTCTTTCCATAATTCTTTCCTGAAAAGCGTAAATAGAACGCAGCTACCGGTAAACTAACTCTGATAAAAAGTAAACAACCCCTATTTCGATCAAATCGAAGGAGACCTGACGCATGCGCAAAAGCGTTGAAGGCTCTCGTAAATAGGAGGGAACAATTTGACACCTACTACGGCAGTTCAAAGTGAAATGGGGTGGTCATCGTTCTTTAGCAGAGAAGCTTCAAGCAAATTAAAATATCTGGGGAGGTTGACTTTCATGAATAAAAATAGATGGTCTAGAAAGGTGTTTGAAAATACAACAGAAAAAAGCAAATGGGTAGATAAATTAGAATATTTAGCAGAATATTACGAAACAGAAGAAGTTAGAATAAACATTGAATCGGAAAAAAAAATGGCACCATCTTATTAATAAATGTGTAAAAAGTACAGAATTAGAACTATTCGTTGATTCTATTAATAAATACAAAACTTTACCATTAGGGTTTAAAAATAAAAGGGCTCCCCCATATCAGGATATTTATGATAATTCCTATGGAAGTTCTTTACTTTTCCAGTGCAGAACGGGATCATTGGCGCTAAATAAAAGAACAGAAAAATGGTCTGAAAAGGGGCCAATATGTTTAAATTGCGATAAAAATGAAGAGGAATCTCTAAAACATTTCATCTTAAGATGTCCATGCTTCGGAAAAGAGAGAACCGAACTCTTAAAAAATATTAACATAAACCCCAATAACTGGGAAGCGGATGAATTACTGGATCACATATTAGGATTCAAGGGAAAATTAGATCTGAATAAAATTAAAAACTTCTTAAAACTTGCTTGGATTAAGAGAGAAACTCTAATAAATCCTTAGGGTATCCTGTCTGAACAGGAAGTGCGTTTTAAAGCATATCCCTATAAGCATACATACATACATACATACGTAAACAAAACCGAACAGTAGTATACTTTCCATATTGATTTGTTTGTTTGTTTGATGAGAATTTTTCGAATTTCTCTGCTTAAAACGCTTTAAGGGCAATATGGCGTCTTTTGATTTTCAAACTTCCTGACGATCTATTAAAACTCACTAACATTTTCTTTAACTATCTAAATCTTCAGTTCTAAAAACAACAGTTTTTAATACATTTTTACTTCTCCTAATTTTTATCCAGTTCTCGGCATTCTTTTGCTCGTAATACGTTTTGAGAAATTTTCTGCTGTTGAAGAATTTAAGGCGAGTTTTAAGACTCAGAGTTATTTGGGTTTAAGATGGATTTGCCTCAAGAAGCTTCTTTTATTTATGTATTAGTTTTGTTTGTTCTTCACTGAATAACAACAACAGACGCTTGTTTAAGTTTTAAACTAACTATAAATCCTGTTACCTTTGCATTCCATTATATCTAAACAAATATTTCTAATCCCAGTTACTTTGAACTCCACTAAATTCTTATTCTGGTTTTTTTGTTTACTTAATTGAAATTTTAGTTTGGGCAGTATTTTTTTTTCTTTCCAGTATTCGAGGAAATAGGTTGTATTGGATTTCCCATTGTGCGTAGAAGAATTTAATGACCTAACAAGGAAAGGTCTTTGCGACAATAACATTCAATTAGCAATTCCCTCAAAGAGAATCTCCCGCCTGTTCAAACCGTGCTTATATCGTAAAGTAAATCTTCTTGTTTTGAAAAAAGGCTTATTTATTTAACTGTAAGTTGTGTTCTTTTAAAATGAAATTTACATATTCAGGATGTCTCGTCTATCTTATGATCTAGTACTTTCAAATTAAAAAAATAGGCAAATGAATGAATAATAGAAGGATACAAAGACAAAGAAACAGACAAATTAATAAATAAATAATTTTTTTTTTGATTTGAGAACAATTGCGTTCTTAGCGATTTCCTGAAGCCAATCAGGTGTTCAACTATTCCACCAATCAAATTGCTTCTTTATTGAAGGATAATTTTTTTTTTTTCTTTAACAAATCGCATTTCGAAGGGTCTCGCATCGTAATCTCGTTCTCGTGATAATAATTGACAACAATTCCTGTACAAAAACTTAATAACCAAAAACATTGGGTTTATTCCTCTTAAAATCTGCGCGAGTTTTAATATAAATAAAATTAATAGGATTTAAATAACTCAAGGAAATAATGTTAATTAAATTTTATTATTATTATTATTACTATTATTATTATTATTATTTTTTGAAAGTGAATAATGGGTTTCAGAAACTTCTTATTGTCCTTTTTTATTAACTGTTCACATTACTTGGATAAATAACTGTTGAGAAAATTTATTTACAGTATTTATTAATATTCTGTTAAGTCTATGCAAATACTTCTTTATCATTAACATCAAATTACGTACAAGAAATAATAATTTACTCCAAATCTCATACTGATATTTCGTCTTATTTTAACATCAAGACTTCCTTAAGTGCTTTATACAAAATACAAATGAAAAGAAGAAAGAAGAAAAATTATTCTTAACTTAACAAAATAAAACATATAACAACTGAACAACATCAAACCTTTGTTAAAAAATAAAATAATGTTAAATAATAATGTTATGTTTTATTTTGTTAAGTTAAGAATAATTTTTCTTCTTTCTTCTTTTCATTTGTATTTTGTAAAAAGAACCTTGAAGTCTTGATGTTAAATTAAGACGAAATATAGGTATGAGATTTGGAGTAAATTATTATTTCTTGTACGAAATTTGATGTTAACAGTTAAGTCGTTCCGGCATGGCCGAGTGGTCTGGACGGCGGTCTGCCGTGCGGCCGTTGTGGGTTCGAATCCCGCCATCGGCATGGCTGTTTCTTTCTTCTGTGTTTCATCCGTTTCCAACTGGGACTTACTATCTCAGTGTTATTTCTGGATTTGATGTGAATCTCGTCCCCCCCCCTTCTTGAACTTTCCTAGCTCCACCGTGACGGGGCTAGTGTCCGTGGTCCTTAGTTGGCTCAAATTGATGTAAAGAAGAATATTAACAGTTAATGTCGATTTCTCACTCTATTAAATTTAGCTGATATCAAAGAAGTGATCTTACAGTGAAGAGTTTAAGAATAACTACACAAGGAAATTAACGTGCGTTAGTACATTTTTTCAGTAAAATAAACCAAAGAACGCACATAACTAAACAAAACAAAACACAAATTCACTGAGCTATTTTTGATATTTGTGCTGGAAATCGAGGACAGCGCTGTTTCGAGGCTTTTTGGCCTCTCATCAGCTCGACCTATCCAGCATACCCAAGCTCAGTGAAATGGGACGAATAGACAAAACGGACAAACATACAAATCAATGACCCCTGAAATACAAAGACATCAAAATAAAATCAAGAATAAAAAGGGGTGAATAATTAATCCCCGCTAGCGTTTAGCATAGCATCAAGGGATTAATTTATAAAAAGGTTAGTATTTAGACAAGGAAATTAACGTGCGGTAGTACATTTTTACAGTAAAATAAACCAAAGAACGCACATAACTAAACAAAACAAAACACAAATTCACTGAGCTATTTTTGATATTTGTGCTGGAAATCGAGGACAGCGCTGTTTCGAGGCTTTTTGGCCTCTCATCAGCTCGACCTATCCAGCTGATTTATTTTACTGTAAAAATGTACTAATGCACTTTAATTTCCTTGTCTAAATACTAACCTTGTTATAAATTAATCCCTTGATGCTATGCTAAACGCTAGCGGGGATTAATTATTCACCCCTTTTTATTCTTGATTTTATTTTGATGTCTTTGTATTTCAGGGGTCATTGATTTGTATGTTTGTCCGTTTTGTCTATTCGTCCCATTTCACTGAGCTTGGGTATGCTGGATAGGTGGAGCTGATGAGAGGCCAAAAAGCCTCGAAACAGCGCTGTCCTCGATTTCCAGCACAAACATCAAAAATAGCTCAGTGAATTTGTGTTTTGTTTTGTTTAGTTATGTGCGTTCTTTGGTTTATTTTACTGTAAGAATAACTACAGTTTCACGTATATTTAAAAAGTGAGAATTAATTGTTTAAATAAAGAACTATTATTAAAAAAAAAAAGTACTAAAACTGTACCGCTACAGACCATTCAGTCCCTTGGGTGCGAGGGAGGTTTAGGATTCTCAACCAACTGGAGTCGGAATTAAAGGTCGGATGATCAGCCCGACTCCCCGCCCTCCGAGTAAGAAACCCAATACCCATTTAACAGAGGGCTGAGTGAACATTAGGGTCGGTCTGACGGAGAAATAAATGTGGAAAAATCCCAGAGTTAAAAAGGGTTTAAAAGTTAAATTAATATATAGTTTTTAAGTGATTTCTCTCAATTAGACAACCAAGTGCTAATTTTCCAACCTTTAAATTAGGCATTATCATAGTAGTAGTAAAAACTACTTTCTGAATTGAGTTATTCAGAAAGTTAATTTTATGATTAACTCTATTCAGAAAGTAGTTATGGTATTATTATATTTCTTACAGAATATGTACATTTGTATAATAATATGACCTATGTTCAGCTTATTTTTTTATGGAATAAAATAAGAACTAATAACAATAAACTGAAGAAAAACGACCTTCGAAGTAACAACATTAAAAAATAAGATATAAAATTTACAGCAAATTGATAACAAATTTACGTCAAATGATAACAATGAACAGCAGAAGTTTACTCCAAAGTAAATTTTATCAGCGACTTTTTTAATACTTTCCTCGCATTGGATATTCTTCTATTTTGTATATTTCTTTCTCATCTATATTGTTGAATATATTTTCACTTATTTTATTGTAATTTCTTTTTCCATAGTCATATATTTACGGATAGGGAAGACGAATATTTTTCTTGTTTCTCAGATTATATAAGGAGTACGTGGAGGAGTAAGAACACCTGTTGACAATCAACTGGTTATTAATTAACCCCCTTTCGTGAAAATGAACAGCTCCGCACTGAATACACGCTGTGTTGAAACGAAAAAGTTTTCAAAAATTATTATTAAGTGAAATTATTAGTTTGTACAGTAAAAATAAAATTATTATTTTATTACGCGTCAAAACGCACAGAACACGAATTTACTAACAATAAAATAAATCGAAAATAAAGTAAGAATGCTATAGACAAAAACCTGATACCCAGGTCCCAGATCAATCATTTAAAAGAGTTTTTACCCTTAAACAGTTTTCCCGAAGTCGAGACCTAGCTAAATCGCTTTCTCTCACCCGAAAACGGTAGATCCCTATGCCCGTTTTCAAGATAAAATTTACGAGAATTGCTCGCTAATAGTTTTTGATTTGATTTTTATCTTTCTTCTTGCATGTGTTCAAAGATTTTATAATAATAATAATCATCGTAGTATTTGTCATCCAGAAATTTTCTGCAAAAAACGCTTATTGCTGAGGGCTTATCTGTAAAATCGTGAATCTGTTTAGAGAAGCCCTTCTTCAGTTAAATTTGCAGAGAATAAATTAAATACGAATTATTTATTAGCGCTAACAAATGAATATTCGAATAATAAAGAAATAGGCCTCATTATTTATGTTTTTTCGATTAAAATTTGTAGGCCGAGAAAAGAAATGACTTTTTATTCACTTTATTAATGCTTTAGGTTTACAAATGTATTCAAATATATCTCCAAATATTGACAGATAAGTTACTGTTTACGAATATGTAAGTTGACTATTAAAAGAGTCGCTTTGTAATGGGATTTGTGTAATTCCCTATAGATGCCTTAATTCGTTGGGGGAACATTTTTAATTTATTTCAATCGATTTTTCTTAAAGCGGAAGAACTCTTCTAGAAGTCTCCATTTTCTCACTGAATTTGGAATTTTGTTAACTGGCTTCTGTAACCTCAAGTTGAATAAATAAATCAATGTAAACATTGTAAGACTTTACTGTAAATTCATTGCTGTCAAACGGATCCAAGCAATTAAAATAAGCAATAAAGATTCGATTATTTCTTTTCCTTCAGAAAATTAAAAAATAAATCGTTGTTTGTATTTATCAGTTATTAGACTTATTGTTTGATTATTTTTATGATTAAAAAATAAGGGTAAGATTCAAGGAAAGTAGCTTCAACTTCTTTTAGAAAATTACGTTTTAAATCGTGCAATAACAACTAATTTTTTAGTTGTGGATCGCTAATGAAGCATTCGATACACAGTGTACTCTCGATATCTCGAACTTCTCGAAAACCTTGATATGTCGAAAAATTATTTTTCCCCTTGATATTACATATTCCTGTAATCTCGACCTTATCTCGAAAAGTCGCTATCCCGAATTTTTTTAGCGTCCCTTCGACTTCGAGATATCGAGAGTATATAGTATATGCATAAGTGAAACACTCTTCATGATGACAAAGGTACGAATGAAGGCCGGAAAGAAAAACATTTTTTTATTTTTTATTTTTTTTCCCAGAAGAAAGAATTAGATGAGGAATGACGACCTCTCTTTGACACAGGCTAAGCTTAAATGGAGGATATAAAAATACACTATTATTTTCATAACAGAGTGCACTTGACGGTTTTATTGATAACAGGTATTACTTCTATCTAAATATAAATAAAAATCCTTTACAAACATCCGGATTATGATTAAAGTTACAAATATTATAAATGTTTGATTTCCTCACATTTTCTTAAAATCAGCAACTAAATTTAAGTGGTACAGTGATACCTCGGGTTACGAACGATTCAGGTCACGAAAATATCGGGTTACGAACGAAGGTGAGAGAGAGAGCAGGGTTTAATTTTGAAGACAAACGATCGCATATAGTAGAAACGAAGGCCAAGCAGTAACGACATCACTTAGCGTAAGCGTAGTAGCCTAGTTTTGCACGCGTGCGCAGTTTCGCTTTCATTGACCTTACTACACGGCAGTAAAAGATTTCTTAGCAGTGGTACTGTGTTCAGTTTATCTCTCTCATTATTTTCCTTGTTAACCCCATCAATTATGAGTTCGAAGAACGGTAGTGGTGTTGCTAAGAAGCAGAAACGTATAACAATGGAGGTAAAGAAAGAAATAATTATGAAACATGAAAATGGCGTTCGTGTATGTAACGTCGCTAATGAGTAAAGCATAGCAAAATCAACTATCTCGACCGGTAAAAACGATAGACTAAATCTTGTTTTTTATTTTACATTTAATTTATTTGGTTGTTTTCTTTAATACGTGAAGTACACGTATTCTGTGCATTTTGTCAGATAAACGACCGGATGTTAATAAAAAGGAACGATTCTTTCATCTTGAAACGGATCGTCTCTATTTCATTGATTTTAATGTTTCGGATTACGAACGTTTCAGGTTACGAACCGAGTTTTGGAACGAATTAAGTTCGTAACCCGAGGTACCACTGTACATGAATAAACCTCTAGTTGCAACCCGTGAAATATTCACGGTAGTAAAACACATTCCACATTTTTGAAATACTGCTGTGCAATTTTTCAAAAACACAAGATTGAAAAAAATGTTCTAAGCTCATTTTTTAAAGGAATAAAATGTATAAACCCTGCTGCATTCGACCTATTTGTAGCAGACATTTGTACATTCAATACAAATTCTACTTATAGATTTTGTCATTTATAACCGAGACCTTCAAAATAAGCTATCATTCTCATGTCTCCGTCACATTTTCAGCATGATGGTTATAATTTCGTGCTTGTTGAACATTTCTTGATAGGTGATTGATGTATATAAAGAACTGAAAACTTTTAATACTATTTTTCAACATCTAGATTAATGAATTATTTAATTCTCAAAAATTTCTTTATACACGATGTTTTGTGTATAAACATTATTATTGTTCAATTTTAATCGTTCATAAAGTTTTCCTTGGAGAATTGTTTCGGAGATATTGACTTTTAAACATTTAACTTAACCAATACTGGAATTCTTCCTACATTTATTTACTGAACTTGTGCTATGGCAATTATATAGGGCCACAGGGCGCTGACCGAAAGACCATCGTTAAACTATTCTTCATTTTGTAATATCAATATGCTTTCCTGTCATTTTCGGCGAAAAAAGTTAACCACCTGCCCTAAAATACTAGGCTCCTCCAAATGAGAGAGTGCCCCACAATGCCTTACAGGAGCGTAGGTATTATTTCTACTTCATTTTGTTTTATTATTCACTAAATGAATAGATGCAAAAGTTAATAATTTGTTTATACTTAATTATTCTTTTTTTTTACTTGTTTTTGAATTAAAAATTTTTGATTGATTTAAAATAATTAAAGATTATTTGTTTTTGTATAAATTTTAAGTAAGTATTAAACAACGCACCAACATTAAATCAACTAAGTTTTCTTTTCAAAAAGACATTTGTTAGTGTATTTTTAAAATTATAAAATACACTTTAAAATATTCTCTTTCCGACTCTCTCCGCGTTTTCCACTTTGGTGAAAAACAAACGTACATCTGTACATCCGTATTTTGCCTATTAATAGTATGATTTGTGTTCAACCAAACAGTTTAATGATTGAAATTTTTTCCATCGAAATGGAAAAGCAACACAGGAAAATGGAAAGAAAAAAACTCAGTTTACACTATATTTCGTGGTAAGACTGCACTTTACGGTACCGGATGAAGCTGCCTCTTGCTAAAAGGGGCAATCAACTATAAAATAACGCGGTAAAACGCCCACGCCGGTGCTGAATCCTTACGAAGCTTCTGATTGGTTAGTACCGTATTCTTCAGTCTAGCCTATTTCGTGCTTGTCTTGGCTCACTGTAATATACGGGCGCTAAAAAAAAGTGCTTCTGTTTCTAAATATGTAAGCACGTGTTTTACATTACATTCTAGCTTAAGTTAATTCCATCTCATTATCTGCGTTCATTTAACCGCTGTTCTGTCTTCGCTGTTAAGATCCAAGATTCCATGAATTACAGAAGAGCAGCACGGTGTGACGTTTACTGCCTTTCCACAACCTAATAAGAAATATTAAAGACAAACGAAATTAGCTTTTTAAAGTAAGACATTAACGACATTTATTGTCCTCTCTTTCTTTTGTGACTCATTGGTCTTCTGCAACTCCGATGTCTTCCATTTGTAAGTATAATTTTCCAGCAGATGGCCTTCCCCTTTTCATCCATATGGAGTTGCCATCATAAACCTTCTTTCTCATTAAGTAACTTCGTTTGTCCCTTTCAAGACATCAAATCTTCCAACAGAAACTGATTGCTTCGTTTCCTCTTTGGTTCTTTCCATTCGTCTCAGAACGAACAAGTAGACAGTGGTCATACAATTACAGTCATTGCTGAATCAATTGCGGATAGTAACTTTGGGTAGGTTCTTAAAGAGAAAATAAACCATGATTATTAGTTTTTAACTTTTTGTTTTGTTTTGTTTAATTTCTTTTACAGTTTTAGCTAAGTTGATATGGTTTTTAAGAAAGCAAATCATCAAACAAAAGTTCATGTATCAACAGATGGCATAAGAGCGAATTTTGAGTCTATTAAGTATCGGAAAAAAAATAATGAAAATTGAATAATTTGTTAAGGTTAGAATTGATAATATTGAGATTTCGAATTGATAATTTAAAAAGTTATTTTTGGGCAGACACACATTTAAAAATGCTTTTAAAAGATTTAACGTGTGTAATTTAAAGTAAATGATAAACACACATACTAACATGTTAAAAATATTTATAAAAAAATTCTTAAAATACTTAACAATGACATGGAACCTTTCGGGTCTCAACATCCGCCTAGAAGGGTTATCCCGCATAGGGCCCCATGTCAAGTGTTTTATGAATTTTTATAAATATTTTTAACATGCTAGTATGCGTTTTATCATTTAGTTTATTTTACATTTAAAAATATTTAAAATAAACATTAAATAAAACAACAACAAAAAACATGAATTTCGGAAGCCTCACCCTTAATAAAAGAAGCCGCGTGAAAACTGTCGTAATGTTTGTGTATTTTAATATGTATTTATGTATTGATAATTATATTCGGCGATAAAGTAAAGAAAAAGATATTTAATTAATTTACTGAACATTTACAGTAAAGTCTTTCATTTCAATTTCGCAAGGAAATAAGTGATAATAACAATTTTTATTAGAAGAAAATAAATACTGAAAGTATTGAATTAATATTGAAAACTAAACTAGCGGAAATCTTCAGTCTTTCTTTGTACTAAAGCACAGATAAAATGAAGTTGTCTATTTAACACTAACTGTATGATTATATTCATGAAGTACAAAGCTGTTAAATATGAAATATATTCTATTGATTCAAAATGTACAGAAGGGATGGTTAACAAGATTGCTGAAAGTTTTGATTTATAAAAAACAAAAACAAACAACGTATTATGTATGGAGGGTACAATTATTTAATTTACTCCTCCGCATTCCTTCGCCAATGCAGTATTGTAAGCTGATATGAATTTTTTAAATACTTTTTTTGAATTTTTTGCAATTTACGCAGATTATATATTGTATTTTTGAAAGTCAATGCCTTTTCTGAAATCATTATCTTTTAGGCAGAAAATCTCAATAATATAATTCAGTTATTTTTGAAGTCGTCACATGTTCATCTCTTCATAAGAGGCCATATTTAATATCATGGTTTTTACTGACATTGATAATACAGTAAAGAAGGATTATCATCGCATATCTTTCATTGCAAATTGAAATTATATTGAAGTTCTAAAGAGATTGGAAAACAAGCACTGAATAAGAGATATAGTCCGACCACGATATCTTGACGATTGGAAGGAAACCACGTGATTATGACGTATCTGCTTTTTCAGCCAATCACAAACAAGCGCGCCTGAAAGCATAAGGCTTAAAAAAATACATAATATTTAAAAGAAATACGTAAAACTTAAATGTAACAGTTAAATCTTATATTGAAAGCAGTCAACCAATAACTAATAGTATAGCATTTCTTTTAAACATCATTAAAACTATTTGGTTTTTTTGGTTTGTTTTATAGCTGTAATGTAATATTCTTCGGAACCTCTTAAGAGAGGCTAGTGCTGACGTCATGGCACTCTGGAATTTTTCCAATCGTCAAGATATCGTGTTCATTTGTAATATGTCCCTTCTCATTCTCATAGTTGCCCATGCTGTCAATTGATCAGAACGTAGCTCGGTTTTTCTGGGGCTCGGACCGAGTGATCTACATGCCGTTCAAGATCCAATGACCTTTAAATTTTCTTCCATTCAACAAAGAGTCCTGGTTTCGAAGTTCAAAATGATTCAGGTGGGCATCCCTAATCCGGAATTGCATTGTGATGGCCTGCCCATGAGCAATACGATGTCCTGCTTATGTGGCGAATGCATATGTTCGCATTCATTCTCCTTCGCTGAGGGATACGTTAGTCACAAAAGAGACATTAGAAAGATAAACTGATGTAAATTGGATGGAACGAAAGGCGCAATTGTGCAGGCAACCTCTAGCCTGGAATTGTCAGTGATGATGAAAATGAGGATTCTGAGAATTCCCTTGATATGTGATCTTATCTCAGATGCAAAAACGGTGGATATCGAAGAAGTCTTTAACATCAACAAATGCTACTGCAGTTATCCATTCAATGATTGACAGGGAAATCACTGAAATTGTTTTGAAGCAAGGAGATCATGAAGATGATGAAATAATATATAGCAGTTAAGAAGCCTGTAAACGACATGGTAAAAATATGCAATGAACTAAGGGGACTCAATTAGTTTTGAGTTCATTTCTGAACAAGAAATTATTGAAATATAATAAGAAACACACTTCAAAAATAAACCTGTGGTAATGAGACATACACCTTACAGGAAGTATTAAAAAAGACCGTCATACACAATGTGGCTTTCTTTATTGGTTCTACTCTACTAACAATTATTTCGTAACGTTATACAGTGGTACCTTGGTTAACGACGGTAATCCGTTCCAGAATTATCGTCGTTAACCAAAACCGTCGTTATCCAAGGCGCAATTTTAAATGTCATAAAAATATGGTACATATCATTTATTCATTTATATTTGCTATAAAAATTTATCATTAATAAAATGAGTAGTTCATGAATACAGTTTTTAAATGTCAATCTTCACCAGAAGTACAAATTGTGTGTAAAGAACATATTAATGACGTAGATATTTCGCAAAATTTAAATGCGATTTTCTCAAAAACTATTGACCGCCTCCAGTCGACAAGGCGTCCTAAACCAAAGCCTGCGTCGTTACCCAAGACATTTTTAGCTTACAGCAACTCGTCGTTAACCAAATATGTCGTTAACTAAGGCCGTCGTTAACCAAGGTACCACTGTACTTCATTTTCACCATAAAAAAATCTATAAAAAAGTCTATATAAAAAGTACTACCGCAACTTTAAATATACGATATATCTCTATATACAGGGTCCGCCAGAAAAATGTATACACACTTTAAAAAACAAAAACTATTTATTCTGTGTTTGTTTTACATGTAAATACTGATCACAAATGTAGTAATGTCTTCAGTTAAGCACATGCTTACTTTAGATGTTCAAAATGTTCGCCGTTGGCTTCCAGACACAAAGACGAACGGTCGCCGCAGCTACGGCAGTCAATGTTTCTATAGAGATCGTGGCACATGCCGCTGTAATTTCCCGACGAAGGTCCTCCACCGTGCGCGGCTTCTGTCGATAGACCTGATCTTTCACCGTTCCCCCCAAGTAAAAGTCCATAGGGATTAGATCTGGCGACCATGGGGAGAACTCAATGGGACCCTTTTTCGTTGATAATAATCTCACTGGAGAAGTGTACCTGAAAATGTTAGGCACATCAATTTTACCAGGTGTACGTGCTGTTTACGGAGTTGGTGATGAGGTGTTCTACCAACAGGACGGGGCGCCACCACACTACCGCCTAGCCGACGGAGCTTTCCTGGATGACAATCTGCAGGGACATTGGATTGGAAGAAGAGGGCCCATTTAGTTCTCCCCACGGTCGCAAGATCTAATCCCTATGGACTTTTACTTGTGGGGAACTGTGAAAGATCAGGTCTATCCACATAAGTCGCGCACGGTGGAGGATCTTCGTCGGGAAATTACAGCGGCATGTGACGCGATCTCCATTGAATCTTGACTACCGTAGCTGCGGCGACCGCTCGTCGTTGTATCTGGACGCCAACGGCGAACATTTTGAACATCTAAAGTAAGCATGTGCTTAACTGAAGACAGTACTACATTTGTGATCAGTATTTACATGTAAAACAATCACATAATAAATAGATTTTGTTCTTTAAAGTGTGTATACATTTTTCTGGCGGACCCTGTGTAAAAAGAAAAGTCCTGACTCACTCATTCACTAACTCATCAACGCCCAGCCCAAAGCCTTGGACCTAGAAAGCTGATATTTTGCACCGAGGTTCCCTTTATGATGTAGACAAGGAATAAGGCCGGATTTTTCGAAATTCCCACTGGATAGGAATAAAGAGGATTTATATTTTCGCTTTAAAATGACCATGAAGTGTGGGGCGGCCAACCCGCAGTACATCTTAGTTATCCGGAGAAGGCCACATCGGACTGCGAACTCGTGTATTTTCCGATCTCGATATTAATTTGCTAAAAAAATAAAGTTCTTTTTTATGCTATGTATGCAAGGTTTCCGGAGCGAAGCGACGGTACCCGGCTAGTCTTCAATAATTTGCGGTTTTTTTTTTCCATTGGATATAAAAGGATTGTTGAATATACTATCGCTATTACTCATATATTTGCAGTAAATAGCACTAAGTAAAATTTTAGAAATTATCTTCGTACAGTGATATTTTTCCTTTAATATGATGCAGGAGTTAAAGGTATTTCTACTGTTAAAGTAAAGATACAAAGAAATATCCGCTATAGAGAAGAATTACCCCCCCCCCCAGTGTTCGAGATATTTGGCATTGTTTTCATTGGATTTCCATTATTGTGAAAATGCAACCATCTCATTTCAGTTGTCAGCTACAGCTTGATGCTTGAGGTCTCGGACTGAAGGTTGTCGGTTCGAATTCGTATAACTTTGTTTTTTTTTTTTTTTTTTTCTCTTAATCTTTTTTTTCTCAATGTCCGCATTTTTTTTTTTCTTATTTTCCTAATATTTTTTTTATTTTTTTCCTTAAAATATTATAATTCTTTTTTTTATTATTATGGGTCACCCTTAAATTTGTGCTTTAGCGCAAAATTATATTCGCTTGTCTTTTGTTGCATTCGCTAGGGAGAAGCATTTTCTCTCAAATGAAGGCCAATATTGTTGTTGTATTTCTTTTTCTGTTTATTTATTATTTTAAGTGTAATAAATAGAAGTTGTTTGAATCTAACCCTGAATCCTTCCTTAACTTGCTTGAAATCTTTGTCCTTCAGTTCAGCTATTATTTCCTTATCTTAAGGAAGAGATTGTAAACAGGAAATTCAAGTCATCTTCTGAATCGAAAGTGAAACCACATCGAGGTCACAAGTAATAAACAACAACACGGTAATTCGTATCAATGTTATTTCAAACGAAGGACATTTTGATCTTAGGTTGCATTTTTATAATAAATTTTAAGAGAATTTTGAAGCATCAACCAAATATCCCGAGGTAGATTGGTTTTCTACGAAATTCTCTCTTTTTCTTTTTTTTTTGGAATGATGACTGAGAATAGATTTAAGTTGTAGAGCCTTTGCGTAGAACAACAACAACGATATCTTGATTGATTCTTCTCTAAGTATATAGGTCTGATGAATAATGTGATATCTTCGAAATGTAAATAATAAAAAACAAAACAAATTGACCATCACAGGCTAAGACTGCTTCTCAAATAAATCAGAATTTATTTAAACAACTAGCTGTACCCGGCATGCGTTGCAATGCCATACAAAGAAAGAAAGTGTTTGTGTTTTAATTCTGTTTATTGAAGTTCTTTTGGATACACAATATTTTTTGTCTTTCCGTCTGGTACATACACGAATAAATCAGAAGGTTTTCCGACGCGTGAGCAGGCCACATACAGCTGTCCATGTGTGAAGCATGGACTTTCCAAATTTAGTCCACACACTTGTAGCGATTGTCCCTGTGCTTTGTTGATGACCATTGCAAATACGAGTCGCACCGGAAACTGTAAACGTTGAAACCAGAAATACACTCCTTTGTTGCAACGACTCGTGCACTAGACATTGTAAAATGGTTCTACTAATTCAGAAACCTTCGCAGGCGTGTCCACAACAACTCACCAATCTGATGAATGGTACAGGAACGCATACGGGACAAACAAACAAAGACGCATTCATTTTTAGCGGCCCTAGGTTACAGCTTGCCTGTAAAACATAGGGGACCGCTCTTGCTTTTATGCTTGCTGGATGTCACACTCTGTAGTGGCTAAACGGTTAGAGATATTAGAATAAAACCTTCACAATTGTGTTCAGCATCAAAAAGTAAATGAACACATCCAAAAAATCAAAACCTCTAGGACCACTTCCTGACCGGAAGTTGGGGTCAAAAAAGGTCGCGACCGATAAATTTTTTTTTAAAAAATTTGTTTATAAAATTGTGCATATTATGTTGCCGCTTTGCTTTTGACACTGTCTAAAAGCATTAATTATCTTGTTATATATTAAGATAATTTAGAAAAAAAAGAAATCTTTCCTGTTGATAAAATGAAATTGCATTTAGGCTACGTAACATAACATTCAATCTCTTCTAAGATATTTTATAAAACAACACGCAAATACTTATTTCCTAAGAGATGTGGATTTTTATTATTATTGAATTTGAGATACATTTAAGCTAAAAAAGTTTTGAGAAAATTAATTAAATGTTTTAATGAAACGTTTAAATGAAATATGCTTTTAATAATTTATAAAAAAAGAAAAAATTTAGACAGTTTTGTAGTAAAATTCTTGGAGGATTTGAATTTAAAACGAATTCTTTAAAAAAAAAAAGGGAAAACAAAATTTTTTTATGCCTGATAGCAATTCTTAGAAAACGAAAAATGTTATTGATTTGTTTTTAAAAAGTAAAGTTAATGTTACTTATGTAAATGCTTGCAGATCTTTTCGTTAAATAAATGTAACATCTTCATTAAAAAAAACAAACAAAAAAACTGACTTAATGAAAATTTGAAACTAGTGCAATCTTGTTTCACCTTTTGTTTATTCTAATTCCGTTTGAAATTGTTGTAGCTCGAATTCTATTCATACATATTTGATTTGTTTATACTGAACTCGTGTTTACTGGCGTTGGAAGTTTCGCCATGCATCAGTTTTCACACAATTTTGTAACCGTTGCTATGGTTCTTTGAAAAATATTCTCTTTGAATAAGAAATCTATTTTCTTTGACAAAATAAGTTACGAAGATACACTACAGTCAAGTTCAGCTACCTAAATGATAAAAAAAATGTACTTTTTCCCCATGCAAAGAAAGTTTTTTTTTTTTTTTAATTTCGTTAATTTTTCTTTTTTAAATTCGAAAATTATATCAGTCGTTTTTTCTACTTATATATATAAAGTAAACATTGCAATCTATAGAATGGATTATACATTAACAATTCAGTTCAGTTCAATATATACAAATAGTAAAGAATATAAGAAGAAATTATATTACAAAACTTCACAGTATACAGCCATATTTCAAGAAATAAATCTAAAATTAAAAAGAGTCCCTAAATATTGCTAAGAGTCCTAAATATTTAACAGGAAAAACTAAGTTATTTATTATACTACATGCCGCTGATGAATCAACAATCAGTCTCACAAATTCCATTTCATGACCCAAATATGTATTGCTTTATGTACAGTAACAGATAGAACATAGAAAACCTAATACAAAGCTATACATACAATCAATCCTCGTTATCCGACGACTCCCATCCCGCGGATTCCTTCGCGGCATTGCGGAGTAGCGAAAAAAAATTTAGTCATAATCGCGCAGCGTCGACACGAGCTTCACCAAGGGAAGCTGCGGTCTTGTTCTCGCGGCTTATGTTGTGTTAACAATTCTCCACGTCATTCTGATAATATTCTACGTGTTCTCAGTGTTTCGTGATTAAGTTGTTAAATTTGGACAACGACAAGAGAAGCATTGTGCTTTGGAGAATGTTTTACTTAGCGTTCTAAGCGCAAACGTGTTGTCACGAGCTTAACGGATAGGATTCGTGCACTTGCTTCGTTCTGGAATTTAATGCATCAAGGTAGCGAAAGATTATAGTGAAGAAGATCCGCGATAACCTAACTCATTTTTCCCATAGGATCACTGCTTCAGTAACCACGGTTTCCGTTATCGCGGGTTTTCCAGAAACGTAGCCCCCGGGGTTAATAAGAATTGACTTTATTTGTTTTTGTTTTAGTCTTTTATTTTTTTATTTTCCGTAAAAATCTTTAAATTTTCACTTCCTCAAAATGGTGTAAATCCTCTGCTACTTTTCTCTTCTAAATCCAATTCTAATTCAAAACAGGTGCAAATTTAAAATGAATTAAACAATGGGTTAAGACTGTTCAGCAGAGTTCCAAGCAGATTCTTCGCTAGTCTAATAGAAGTAATTTTGGTATCTTTTCATTAAAACTTTATTTATTTTTTGACTTTACTGATATTCAGTTTTTTTTTCCCTCCTCCTGTATTGACAAATTCATTGAAATAAACCTTTAATCTGCCAACCTTTGTTTAACTTTTTCCTGGAAAAGCAAACAAATTATTTTAAAGGATAAAACTTACCTGGAGGAATGAATCAATCAGTTGACTGAACTGACAGGCTTCTAAAGTTGAGACATCGTCTATAGGGCCTAGTTTATCAATATATTCCAATTTGGAGGACGCGTGAATCTACAGAATTATTACTACTTTAAAATAAAAATGGGTAGAAACGTGAGGGTGTTTTTTAATCCAAAAAAAAAGCAATTACTGTGAGGTAATCAGTATTTTTTAAGCTAACAGGATTTGTAGATCCGCATTTACATTTTTTAAATAAAAAAACTAAGTAAAATTGAATGTTTTTATATTAATTAAATTCTATTACTTTTTTTCATCCTTTGTAATATTTTTAAAGAAATAACAGAATTTTAATCAGAGGTTAGAAAACAATTAACAAAGAAATTATTAATAACATTCTGAGTTTCCTTTGATTTCTTTGTTTTTTTCGTTAATGTCAAGGACAAATAGACGATGATGACTATTTTCAATTTTACAAATAACAGTAATCTAATTTTTAGCGACCCATTAACGACAGCTACAGCTTGATAGGTTAGTCTCGGACTCATACGCTGAAGTTCGAATCCGTATATCCACTGGTTTTTTGTTTTTTTGTTTTTTTTTTTGTTTTTTTTCCTCAATCTTTTTTTTTCCTCAGTGTCCGCATATATTTTCTTTTTGTTTTTCTTATTTTCCTTCTCTTATTTTTATTTTTTTATTTTTTCGTAACTTATTTTTTTTTAGTTTTCCTTACGTTAAATGTATTGTTTTTATTGTTATTATTATTTTATTTTTTTTAATTATTATGGGTTTGCTAATTTATGCTTTAGCATAAAATTGCATTTACTTAGTTTATATTTTACGTCTATTTCCAAAGATAAACAGTTTTAAAAGAGATTTACCCATTATAGTTACATTTTCTTTTACATTGAAAATTTAGGGTATCTATCATAATATTTTTTTTTTTGTTATTTGAATCTACATTTGAATTACGTTAGAGTCCCGTTAGGAGCTCAAGGCTCCTATCAACAAGTGCTACAGTTACGTTTATTAGATATATTTACATCTACCTGAATGAAACAAAACAAACACACAAACAAACAAAAAATATATTAATAGATAGAAATGATGTTTACAATAGTTCAGATATAATAAAAGAATGTATATGAATATTATAAAATGAGTTATACTAGGGTGACCAGATTTTTACATTGGCAAAGCGGGACACCATTGACCGGGGGGGGGGGGGGACCGGAAAAAAAAAAAAAAAAAACGGAACCCCCGGGTTAAAAAACAAAAAAAAAAAAAAAAAAGGAATCTCCAGTTCGACAATCAAACAAAAAAAGGAATTCAATAACCAAAAAAAAAAAAATCGGGACTTTTTTAAAATGCCGCGGGACGCGGGACAAATTGTTAAAAATCGGGACTGTCCCACCAAAATCGGGACGTCTGGTCACCCTAGTTATACATTACATGAGATACAAAGATATATAACAGATTGCACAAAGGTTGTACAAAGAATATACAAAAGGTGTATATTTAAACTATGCTTTAGTTCATACTTTGACTAATTCTAAAATTTTGAAGTGATATAATTTCATTTATTATTGCCTCTTTATTAGTTTCGTATCAAATACTTCTGAAAGTGCTTTACTATTCGGTGTTATTTACTTTTAACTTCGTCCTCCTGAGTAAGTGAATGTCATTTGATCACTCTTTCTGTGTGTGTGTGTCATCTCTAATAACTTTTGAACCTCTTGATGGCTCCTCTTTAAACTTAGCATACCTTTTTGAGGATCGGGACCGGCCTAACTTTTACATTTGAAGTCTTTTCTAAAATGGGTCTTTGTAGAGAAGAAAACACGAGAAGGTCACACAAATTACCACAGAAAAAGCATTGGAATCGAAGCAATGGATTTCAGTCCTGCTTCTACTTCTATTTCATTGTCTTAAATAATGAAGATTAATTCTCCTAGCTAATCCGTTTAAAATATAATGTGTTTCACGGCTTTAAAAGAAAAACTAGTGATAATAAAAATAATAATATTAATAATAAACATTTTAACGAAAGTAGTTCTTAAAACTTCATTCGAACTTATTAATTTTTCGAGAATCTCGTTGTTCATAAAGCACCTTCATTTAATTCTTAATCCGTCTCTACTGTGGCTTCGTTTCTCTTCACTGCCCTCTTCTGGCATTTATAGGTTCCAGACAACTTTTTTGTTTTAAATTAATCATTACACAAGGTTAATTCAGTAGAATGTGACGATTTTGAAAACATCGTTAAAAGGAAACTGGATTTACTTAAATTGAAACGCATGAGATGGTGACGTGATTAATAGAAAGAACTAAAGACTTATTATCCCCTTTAATATGTTATTATTTATTTTTTTTTCCTTTTAAAGCTGTGTAAACGATTAAAAACGACAAGAGTGTATTTATTTCCGAATTCTAATATGTGTTGAATATAAACATATAAAATTTTGCATTTTCTGAAAAAAAAATATTGATTCAAGTTGTTTGGCCATCTCATCAATTGGCCGTCTCGGTCGTCGGATTTAATATTGCGATTTTTTTGTTTGAGTGTATATAAAATCAAAGATGTATGAACCACGCACGTTGAACCATGCACAATTAAAAAAAAAACAACAACATAAAAAAAACAAAACATAAATGATGACTAAAAAATTACATACTGTAGTTGTACTTTGTTCTTATTGAATCTCCTAACAGTTTTCGAAATCGTCCTATTCCATCCTGTAATTAGTAATATCAATAAATTTAATAATTCCAGCTGTTCTAGACATTATTGTTGTTGTCTAATCTTATTATACCTTGATCAAATACCATAAATGACAACGTGACACAAAGCGATTAACAATTGTTAACTTGAGAGACAATTTGACAGCAGTGAACCTAGTGGCAAGTCCTGGTAACATCAAATTTCAATACATATTCATGCTGATAAATAGTACATAAAGAAGATCATATTTATAAATATTGACCTAGACAGAACAAGAGGAATAGGAATTTAGTAAATGAATAAAAATACGAAATATAAATATGAAAATAAAAATTAAAAAATAAATTTTCTACACAATCTTGTCTAAGTCGTCTCGTGAAAAGATAATTAAATCCAAAATTACTTTTAAGATCTTTTCATAATAAGGATAAGGCGGAAATATATATTTTGTTTCATTACTTTTTAATTTTTTTAAATGTTAACCAGTCCTATTAGGTGTAACTATAAAATTACTCTTGTATTGTAGGTCTGGAAATTTAAGGTATCCATAAAGATTAATTTAATTAATTTAGATTAAATTAGAAATTTCTTTTAATGTTATTGTGTATTACGTCAGAAATTAATTGATTTTTTATTACTTAGTCAACTGACGAAAAAGTTTTGAATAAGTAGATTCATTTGTTCTTACAATTTCGTGGGGTCAAGAGGAAATCAGATGTTTATAATGAGTATTACAATACTTTTCTCAGTTTCCTGAAATATATGGAAGAGACAAAAGGAGATATCCTCTTACAATTTCTTGTCAAGAGGAAATCGACGAAAAGTCCTGGAGTTCTTCTGAATCTCGTGATTATTGCAGCCAAAAACAGCACACACTCTTCCAGCCATACTGAGATCAGCAGATACGAGATTTCGTTCATTCAGGACTTGCCGCTAGGATCGCTGCGCGTTTTTGTCCTGATGTTAATCGCTCACGGTCGCGTATTGTCATTTATGGTATTTGCCTTGATGCATTAATAGTTACGATTTAGAAAAATAAATCATTAATGATTTCTAATTTGAATTTATTTTATAATCAGTATAGTAATTACTGGTGTGCTCTAAGTTGTATTCAGAAGTTGTTACTTAGATAATTCTTTTTTTATACCGGTGTATATGTTGAACGCGGAATCTGAAAATGTTCTAAATGTCTGTTGAATTTTAGAAATGCTTACTAAAAATAAAAAATTATTATATTAAAAAGTTACGATTGCCTGAAGAAGCTTGTGGACAGTGACGAAACCGGTTGTAAGTTTTTAATTGTAGATTAAATTTTAAATTTCTTAATGGTTATGTGTGTAAAAGCGATTTATTTCCTAAGTTATGTTCAACTTTAAACGATGAAGTTGATTAATAAATATTAAACAGATTTTACATTTTCCTTCAATTATGAACGGTAGATGCACTCGTTAATAAGAGTGAAAAGAAATGAATTTTCTAGAAGAATTATTTCAATCGAACATTATAGTAAAGCTTTAAGATATACAAATAATACATTATGATAATGATCAAGTAGTACAATCTAACATTATGTGAATTTTTAGCATATTTATAATATACATGCTGGAAATACAGCAATTCCCTTAAGAAATTACATCTCATTTTAATGTGACGTCAAAACAAAAGACTTTTTTTTTGTGCTTGAAGGTAGTTGCATGAAAGCAAGTCTGTTTGAATTTCAAATTCAGATGTTTGTAATGAATATTACAGTACTTTTCTCAGTTTCCTGGAATATATGGAAGAGACAAAAGGAGATTGGTTTGAAAAATAATGTTTTGGAACAATGGTATTCAGCACAGGGAGCTTTTATGACTTTCTGCATCTCAGAAAGAAAGAATTTCTCGCATACACAGTATATACATAAAAATGTTGAAATATACAAAACTTTTTCACAAATCGTTAAAAAAAATATCTCTGGGGGAAAAAAAGAAGAATTTTATACTATTCAATCAAAAACAGAATGGATATGTAATTTATTTATTACAAGATGTAATGGATATGATCTAACAGTGGTATTTGATCTGGAGTTCGAGAGGCAGTGGCGCATCCATGGGGGAGGGTTAAAAGATACAGTAATACCTTGAGATACGAGCGTCCCGACATGCGAGTATTCCGAGATACGAGTAAGCCTTCGAGCAAATTTTTGCTTTGAGATACGAGCATTTTGAAAGGGAGACAAAACAAATCTCCCTCGATAGGTATTTCGTTAAAAGGCCTGTGCCAAGTGAAACTGAGGGTAGTCAGGAGAAAAAGTTAAGAAAAGTGAAGAAAAGTAAGGAATACCAATCGAAAAAAGTAAAAAAAAAAATACGTAAGCTAAGGTAATTCTAAGTTTATGTAAATTACGTAGTGTACGTGTAACGTACGGTACGGAATCAAGTGTCTACGTACGGGTCAACTCTCTTCCCTCCCTTCCTCCGCATATGCCGCCATTAGCGGCTACTGTATCGTCTGTCAGTAAGAACTCATAATTAAAACCACATTTTACTTGATATCACAGGAATCCTTATATACTATAATTTTTTTGTTTGTTTATGTATGTCTCTATAGCAATTAAAAACATGTTTTTTCCGTTATTATTAGCACTAATAAGGGAGTTTTTAGAGGGCGTGAACGGAGTAATTTTTTTTCTTTTATTTCTTATGGGAAAAATGATTTGAGATACGAGCACCTCGAGTTACGAGCTCGGTCCTGGAACGGATTATGCTCTTATCTCAAGGTATTACTGTACTATCCAATGAGCTATCGACAGAAACTCATTGCTTAAGTTCTTATGTTTTTGTATGGCATTTTTTTTTTGTCATATTCACGCGCTCATTTCTCGACGAGGATACATACAGGAAAAATTTCAAGTATAAAAGTTAGATTGCCATTTAATAAATAGTATACCAAATTTCAAGAAGATAATCCAGCACTTCAACATGCAGACACGTTCCGAAACTGACGTTCCGTAAATCCAGGGTATGACTGTACAATGCATTAATTCTATGGGTAAGTTTTCCTGTAGATAAAAAAACCCATTGAAAATCATGAATGATTTAATTTTTATTTTTAATTACATTGTTTCCATCATTAAATTCGAGAATAAACAGGTGGTTTTTTTTTAAGTAGAAAACTTTCCATTAAGGTCAAATGAAAAGGAAAACAGTTGCATTTATCGCTACTCTTTTGTCTATCGTTTCCCGCCGTCCATTTCCTTCTAAGATAGAAGATATCTTATCGTTAACCGACGCTTACTTTTTTTTTTCCTTAGGATAAAAATGGGGGTTAATGTTCCAGTAGTCATTTCTCTCTTTTTTTTTAACTGGGGGTGTTTTTATGAGTGTCTGGAGACCAGTTAAAGCTATCGTCTCTTCGTTGACCAGGTAACGAATTAATAAATAAAGAAAAAACGCTCTTTAGGGAAATAAAAAAAAAACCACACCTTTAACAACGGCAATAAGAATTGTGGGAAGCCGCCAAAAAAAAAAAAATAATTAAGGATTCAGTGACAACGTATGATTCATGTTATTGGTAATTGCAAGTTTTCTTGCAGATATTTCCTAACAGTACTGGATAGAAAATGTTAATTCTTATTTACATGGTCTTTTCACGTTTGATGGAAATAAGGAAAACATAAATAAGAAGTTCATGAAGGAACTTGAAGACTAATTTCCTCAAAAAGAGTTTTTTTTTCCATGTCTGGACCTGAGATTTTTTGTTTTTTGAAATTGAAAAATATTATAATAATAATAACTGAACACAAATTTCCATTTTCTAAAAATAATAATAATAATAATTATTAAATTCGCATATTTACTTAAGCTCTTGTGGAAATCAATTACTCCATTATAAAAAAGGAAGCATACATTAGTGGATTACAAAAAAGGGTTAATACCATTGTTTAAGACATCGACATAATTCCTTATTTCGGTTCTAATATATTTCTATGCAAGTATAACCAGGGGCGTATCTACGGAAAACAGCTCCTATGGCAAACATTGAAATTGTGGCCCTGTCCACACATCTGACACCCTAGGGTTATCCGATTTTGAAAATAAAAATACGTGACACTTTAATACATCGTTGAATTGTAATGGACATTTAAGCATTAATATGAACCTTATAGCAGATGAAAGAATAAGATGTTCTTTGGCATATCAATTAATAATCTACAGTTTAACTGCGAGTATAATGTCCATTGTTGAAAACTGTGTTCATAACTTTATAATGCAGAAACTCTCGACGAATGATTTAATATTTCATTTTGCAGAATCACTCAAAGTGAAAATAAGTTTATCTCTTCACATGTTCTCAACGGCTGAAAATAAAACTAAGTAACGCGGATAAATAGTTATCTTGAAAATTGCATTGAAATGCAGAAGTTTTGGTCCTAATTTTAAATTTATCGCACGACGAGACACAAGCTCAAAAACGGGACAATCCTGTAAAACATGGAATGTCTGGTCACCCAATGACACCCCTCTTTTAGGTAACTTTACCATATTATCAGCTCAAAAACACAAATCAAGCTCGTTAATCTTTTAATTAACAAATTAAGGCACTGCATAAAAATTATAATTGCACCTTCCTTGCTTTGACTAGCTTCGATGGTTCCAAAAAATGTGACTGTCATTGTATCCTGCATGACTGACCCACCAAGTTGAGGGAGTGATTGTGACAATACACAAACACTGTCAGATTGTTTTAGAACTTATTCTTTGAGAAACACCACTTCTGTGTCCAGCCATCACAGTAGCATTGACACAGCATTGTGACCGATAATCTTGTATCTCCATTTCGTTCTTCTCTAGCTATTTCAAAATGTCTTCAACCAAGCTCTAAGCATCCTTCTGGCTTAATCTAGATAAAACTCAGGAAGTCTGTTTTCCTCTCAAAATTAAACACGAACTACACTACTTCTGACATCTGCTCTTTGTGTACCTGACCAGGAGTAGATTTGAACTTGAGACCGTAGTACTTGGCTTTACGATTGCTTCTCAATAAACTCTGGCGAACAGTGGATGTCATCGTGTGGATGACTTCGTTCTGGACACCTAACGAAAGATAAGACATGAATAAAGAATAACTTCCTACATGAGATATTCTTTCATGACAGGGTTAAAGATGGCCAGTAGTTTCATTGAGCCAAGATCACTACATTGGAGTAATCGCCTATCTAAAGTGATTCCTGTGTCCTCACAAAAGCCAGGTTGTAACTCGCAAGAACTTTCATGCAGTGAAGGATTCTTGTCAAGATTTCACTCCACTTCTGTTTTCCCTTCTCGATCTCTGACTGAAGTATCGCGTCAATAATTCCTCTGTTTCAAGCGAAATTTATTTACATTTCTTTCCACTGACCGATTTCAGTCTTCAAAATAATTACTATTACAGGAAATATAAGTTGTAAGGTGATCTTCTGAAAGCTAGAAAAACTTAAAAATTGTTTAAGGAATTTGAACATGAAATTAAGGAAACTCCTCTTATCAATTACTATTTATTTACTCAGATAATTATTACTGTGACTTGTGAAACTGATACAATATCAATTACGTATTGATCGTGTTGTCATCTATTGTTCAGATAATTGAACTGGAACAGATTATGCAGTTCTGCCAATGGAATATTAGATACAAAATGGAGAACCGATGACAAACAGTAGGCTTGTGTTACTTGGTTGAATGAAGGCCATTCTCAGCATTCCAGCGAGACATTTTTCAGTGAGAGTTGTTACATTTTTTATGATGTTTTGATGAGGATGTAGAATTCGGGATTCCAAATGAAATCTGATTAGCTGTCTGACTTTCTTTAAAAAAATCACTGAAAAAAACATGTTTTCAATGGAATTGGAAATGATACTAAATAGTTCATCAAAACTTTATTTTTTTTTCTTTTAGCTTCTGCTTTATATCTATTATTTATTTATTTACTTATTTGTTTTGTTTTCTTTTTTTTTTGACAACTTTCGACTCTGAATATAAATTGATTTAAGTAATTTTGTAGATTTTTAATGAAGTCATCCAGTCTTAATTAAAATTCAGATTAGAACTGATTGAAACTTGAAAAAATCAGGAATTCTGGTAATTTAATAATAGTAATAATAAGTTAAGTGATTAACTAACAATAAAAACTATCCTAAGAATCTTATTTAATTTCTTAAGTAATCCCAATAGAATGGCAATCATGAAGTGTCAATCCAATGTGTGACCAATTCTGCAATGTGCTTTTCTTGTCAACCGACGCCGCCCTATTTAGCCTCTTTGTCAGTAAACGGTCATCTGACAAATCTTCGAGGCACCAACATTAATCAAACTATGTTCTGAGCATGATTTGAATGAGTTTGACCTAATTGAAGACATGCTCTTTCCTAAATGAGACTCGGTGACTCAGTATTGGCACCATGACGAGGCGCTTCATCTGTTGGATTGCTTTGACAACAAACTGTCATCTCTCATTTGTTTACTTTTTATTTATTCATACCTGAAGTTAGTAACTACTTCTATTCTTACGTTGGTTTTAGCCCAAAAAAATAAGATTTTTTTTGAGGAACGGATGGCGGTGAGGATTAAAATAATTAACTGAATAAATCTTACTGTATTTGTACATTTTCTTCGCTTTTCTGTCCATTTGTCCGATTGTTTGTATGATATCACGTTAAAACGGTGGGATAGATTTTCATCAAGATTGTAGGTGGCGTTCCCAATGTCACATTAGCTGCCCGATGCTTCCCCGCAGTGCAACAAGCTCTCAGCTCTTACAATCTTTTTTAACCCCTTTTCAGTGCAAAAAAGGAGCTAAAATTTGCTATACGTCAAGTCCTTAAGATCCTGAATAAATGATAAAAATTTCAAGGGATGTTTCGATCTGACAAACCTAACCACTCCCTTGTTAGACTGGTTTAAGGAAAGCAATGCAGGAAAGCACTACTTCGCAATGTGACATTGGGAATGCCACCAACAGTACAATTTAAAACGTGCAAATTTATTTTTTTTTGTCTCAACCTCTCCCTCAAAAATGGCCACCAAATCCATCGCTAAACTGATTTCTTTAAAGTTTGGTACAATACTTCTTAATGATGATCTTGGTCTCTATTTTCCCTGTGCTACAAGCTCAGTTCACACTACGCAATCGCTAAGCATATACGTTTCATATTCTACTATTCTACAGTAAATGATGGCTTTAGATGAATGTTAATTTCTATTTGATTTCAGTTGCCTTTATTTACACAGTTTTAGTATTAGTAAGAAAACTCATAAAATATATTTAGATATTCGTAATGAAAATCTCTATTCTCTGCCCAGTTAGTCAATTTCCGTTGCAAGTAAATTTAGTTACGAGATTTTATTTTACAACTCGAACCATTGCAAAACTATTATTGAAATGTTGTTTTTGTATTTCATACTGCAAGGGACAGTTTGTAATGAAGCAAAATACTTAGCAAAGAGTGCACGATTTGGAAGATTTTTTTTTTATGGCTGAAAAGTTTCGAACTTTGAATGTACAGTATTTGGCAACATTCCACATCCCCATGTGATAACAGGGCGTGTCCGAACATGTCGGCGTATTTGAATTCAAACTGTATAGTAACTAGTATTAGGCTGTGAATCAGTTGAGGCAATAATGGTTTTGAGCACATAAGAAACGGTATTTTTTAGTCGAATACGGTCGAGGACGAAAAGACGGACCCAGCCTTGCATATGTGAAGGTGGGGTTACAGCTTACGTTTTAGAAACACGCCTCAATTGACAGTGTGATTTGTGGAGTCATCCAAGAATTCCGACCGACAGGTAGTGTACTGACACAGAGTAAAGGGTGCACGGGTCGGCCAAGAACGTAACAACAAACGAGAATCAATGCGCCTCTTTGAACAAGTGCTCACCTATCATGTAGCTGTGGCGTGCAGGCAGTTTCTTCATGAAAACTTTCTTGGCCGTGTCATCTCAAGGTAGAAAATTTGCAAGCACGGTATGAAATGTGTATCTGCCGTAACTGCGAGCATTAATAACATATTGTACACATTACAAAGAAACTTTATTGTATACATCTTGGATGAATAATGCTAAGTTAGGATAGACTTGTACTCCATCCATCCACAGTATTCTGTCCGGAGACAGGTCCAATTCTATGGAATTTGACCTTGGGGAAAAAACACCTGGGGGAAGATACTGGGGTGGTTTCCCGTTGCCTGCCCCAGAACGCCATTAAGGAATGACGTCAGAGAGAAAGTGAAGAAGAGGCTGACAAACACAGGTAAGGAAATTGAAACAGCCAAGCCACGGCCGGGAATCCAACCCGGGTGCCGACAACAATGCCCGCACGGCAGACCGCCGTCAAGACCGCTCGGCCACGCCGGCACGGCAGACTTGTACTATATAACTGCTATTTAATTACATTTACTGCTGCCACTCCTGTTTTCTTTTTTTCACTACTGTTTTTTTGCCCAATACTGTATTTCTCAGTAAGGCAATAAGGAATGCTCGTAAGCACGAAGACAAAAAAGAATAATGAAGTACTTTTTGTTAACTCATGTGAAGTGTAAACTTCTAGCTTGATCAAATTTAGAAAAGTATTTGTTTTTCTCCACCAGATGTCGTGGTGCACCTCTTCGCTTCCCCGTAGGACGCAGGAGGAAGTCGGGGAAAAAATTTCCTAGATAAGAATATACATAAAAAAAAGTAATTGAAAATATTTTCTTTATTATAAAGAGCTATAAGCGATGATAGTTCAGATTTTAATTATCTCTTTTGTAGATTCTCAGAAAATTAGAATTATTAAAATTGTTTTTTTTTTAATTGAAAAACACGAATCGTGATTTTAGAAGTTTAATTCAATTTTTTAAAATTTATGTATCTTCATTTTCATTAGATTTGTGAAAGGAATTTAAAAGATATTACTCTTTTTATTTATTTATCAATTTTTAATAATTGAATGGATGACTTCATTAATAAAAATACTTCACTTTATTAATATGTTTGGACATTTAGATTTGAAAAACATTTGAAATTGCAAACATTAGAAAGGTGTATAATAACTATTACTATTACAATAACGTCAATAATGATTACACTGTGAACTTTATTGATATTTATTCCCATATGCAGCAATAATAAATAGATTTCATGGAATGTACTGTACACATTACATCACAGATTTTACAACAGTCAAATCAAAGTCAAAATCTTTTTTTTTTTTTTTTTTATTATTATTTCCCTCAATTTTTTCTGACAAACCCTTCTTAAAAGTGCTGTAGTGAAAATGATAATACAACTCAATCTTATTAAATAAAAATAAGTAGTAGATTATAATAAAAATCTTTTCTTATACGTATCATCTAATTAAAATCTTTATCACTGCTCTTGACTTGAAATTTTGTTTTGCCTTGTGCAGTAGTGCCTGCAGCGATGACCACGACCCTCCAGCTACACTGCAACGTCAACGTTATTGGAAATGTTGATTCGAGACCATTTAGCAACTCCTTATTGCGACCCTTATTCTGTAAAATACGTCATAAAAACTCTTATTCAATTTTAAAAGACGTCCATCTTAAGACGTTACAGAATCCAGAATTGTTAATTTCTGAATGAGAGATCCGAAACATTTATAAATAGGAAATGTAATAAGAATCAGTAATTAATTTTAAATGTAACATTAGTAACTTAGATAACATTATGTTGTTATCTGATCTCTCCGCAACTTAATTTTTCTGCTTGATATGTTTTAGTTTCTGTAAAAGAGACGTCTTGTTCTCAATGTCGTAGATTCAAGCGCTATTTTGTTGTAATGTAAGACGCTTCAGTTACTTGATTTTGGAAACTGGTACGACACTGATATAGAAATTATTTCAGTGCCATTAACTGAATAAATATCACTAAATTTAAAGTTTTGAGGATAATGGCTATGGAACCGCTAAAGTCTTAATGAGATCAAAGAAAATCAATTTTCTATTATATTTAATTCAAAGACATGTAGTTGTTTCTTTTTACAATTCATAGGCCTATTTTACAAACAATTAATTATAAAAGATATACATAAGATAGCTGCGTAAGATACTAATATCTTATATCGTCTATAAACATAACAGTGCGATAAAACTTAAAACCTACGTTACGTAAAATGTAATTTATTAAAATTTATTTATTTATTTATCCTATTTGAAATTTAAAAATAAGTTTTAACGTGTGCCTAAAATAACATGCTTAGACTAAATTAAACATATACAAAATTTCGTTTAAAAATATATCATTAAATATACAATGTATATTAAAATCTAAAAATACTTACAAAAGCTTTCGGAGACCTTGTGTGGCTCCTTTGTCAATTGATTTTCATTTAATCAATGCATTTGAAATGTAACGTGCGTAGAATTGTCTTCTTCCTAATTGTGAATTAGGCAACACACACAATTAAAAAAATACAATATATTTACATTATATTAATATATTTACATTAAAAATGACATAAAACAACCGGTTTCGCTAGTATTGCCATCTAACTTCTTCAGGTTATATAATAAAAGATAACGTTCCTCCATTTAAAGGCCTGCCAAGGAGTGTCTATATTAAAAATAAATGACGTCATCACTACGATGCAAGCAATCCCAACATTCCACAGGTCTGGATCAATCCATAATCAAGAAAGGTATAACAGTTCGGCAAAAATGGAATTCCTAAAATAGAAAAGAAAAAAATAGAAAAAGAAGAAAGCTTTATATTTTTTATTGTTTCTTAACTTTGGTATTCTTTTTTTTTCTCCATTTCTTCATCATGCTTTTCTGTCCCATTTTGGTTAATTGTTTATTATTTAAAGTCGCGAAAACGGCAACAACAGAAAAACCTATTTTTATTTTCAAATTATATGCTAAATACTAACTAAAAAAATTTTGTATTTCTGAAAAAACAAAAAAAATTCTCATTGCTGAAGTTGTCGAAATCGGATTAATCACATAAAACCCCGCGGTAATAATGGCTTAGCAAAGAAGGGATTGCAATTCATTGTTTAAAACAATGGTGAAGAATAGAAATCCATTGTTTACATTCCATTGTTTATCTACGGGAATTATTGTCGTCTTCTCGCGCTGACTTCTTGACAAGAACCCAGTTGGAAAAGATTTCAATCTTAATGTTAGTTCATTCGAAGCTTCAAGAAGATAAGTCCAAAGGTTCAAAATGTTATTGAGGGAAGGGGGTGAGGGTGAAACGTGCAGACTGAGTCACTTATAAGCCTCTCTTTGCTGGGGAAAGAAGCCTAAAAAAGGACGGTAAGCGTTTACTTAGTCCTTTGAAAAATACGATGGGAAAGAACTCGTTGATACTCGAAATGGCAAACGTCCAAACATTGTTGTCTACGAAACCCAAAACAGGGAAAGGAACGCAGTGAAGTCTTCGCCTGTGGCAGAGCTTTCAACATTTCAATGGCTTTTTGCTTTCGTCTGAATGCAGATTTTCTTTATGGGTTTCATGGACAACATCAGTTGTCGTGTCGCCAGTCTGTTTTGAAAACGAAGGAAAGAAAGAATTTGTTAACGTCTTTAGGTTTATTTCGACTGTGTTAAAATTGAAAAGAGTTACAGGAATCTGTTAGAACTTCATTATTGAAATATTTTACTTCCTTATTTTATTGACTTATTTTTATTTCTCGTGTTAAAATTTCTTCTAATTTTTGTTGTCTCTATAGTATTTTACGCTTTACCATATGTTGTTTTAAACAAACCGAATTTGTAAATTAAGAAAAAAAATCGCAAATGCGGATATAATATTAATACTCTAATCCCACTCCACATATGCTCTTCTTTCATTTGATCTTTTGCTTATTATACAGTGATTCTTAAACTTTCATCTCATCAAGTATTTTTTTATTTTGTTGCTGGTTTGTTTTGAATTGGACTCAATCAGTTTATGTAACAAAAATACTCTTCAATTCTGATTGATATTTGTAAATTAAACCATTCTACAAACTACCCTTGTTACAATGACTTAATGTTCGTTTCAACTGTAGCAATCTTCAAACTTTAGGCATAAGCAATAAGTATTACAGATATTAGAGAAAAGGGTTCTGTAATGGATAGTTCCCGAAACCTTATGCTTTACATTTTCTGTAAATGTATTTTAAAAGTGCATTTGCCTAAAGTTTTAAGATAACTAACGTATTTGCTAGTCATCCGATTATGCAGTGAGAACTTATTCAATTGCCAATTGAGGTATCATTTACTTTGACTCGTAAGCCTCCGTTATCTTTCGGTGCTTCATAATCTTTCAATAGATAACGTGATCTGCGTTAGAAAGATGAGACTATTGCAGAATGGACTGTCATTTCGCTGCCTGCAGAGCTCAAGTTAGTAAACTTCAAGAGAAAGTAGCCTGTACATTCGGGTTTATCGGCTTGATTTTTGATATTAAATATGAACAGTACACGTGTAACACCTTTGTTTTGTTTTGTTTTTGTTTTTTTACCTGTAGAGTTTCTCAGTAATTATAACTGCTAATAGTGCAATAATGTAAAAACACAGTAATGAAAGCTGTTTCATCGTATGGGGTTTTGTGCAGATTTAGTGATATTCAAGTGACAATTTTTGTAGACATAATTGAATATTTAAAAAATTATGAACACACATTTAAAAATAGAGTAGTATTTACAAGTTAAAAAACACTAAATGATAAAAAAGTACTTAACAAACAGGACGGTTTCAACCCCCTAAACGCTGGATTATCTTCAGTTAAATTCAGTGACAATTTTGTTTTTTGGGAAGGAGCAAAGATATATACATGTTGTGATACAACAAGCTTCTCTTTGACTCAGATCTAGAATTATAGAATTATTTATTTACAAGAATTATTCTGTCAGAATTCATTTTAGCGAAGTGCTTTGATAGTAACTTCTGGCGGAAGGTTTTGCAAAGCACCAACTTTTGTGAAAGTGAGTAAAACTGAAAGCCTAATATCGCTCACATTCTTCATCTAAGTTTGGAAATTACTCCCAGATAAAATAAAGTAAGCAGGTCTGTTGTTATGGTAAAGAAACCAATTTCTAGAATTTTGACTTTTAAACGGGTTTTCATAGAATTTGCATTGTTGTTTTATGATTTTATCTTCTGAAATATATTCTTAAAGTAAACCTCCTTTAATGTTGAAAGAGTTACGCACGTTTACTACGATTGCAGTGCAGTCAGTTGTTAATTTTAAGAATGGAAAAATTAAGTGAGACAATTTGCATTAGTTAATTGTTGATAGTGCAGCTTGTGTTGAATGAGCGTGTAAACTATCTTTGATCGTGAAACATTCACTAGTTTGTTATGAACGATGATCACAGGAAAAATGCATTCACTTTGTTGTTGGTAGTTCGTTTTTCCAGAGAGAGTACGTAGTCTGACAGTGAAGACGGATGCGGGCTACAAGATGGCGTATTTTATTTCAAAACAGTAATAATCAGGAGTCTGAACACATATCATTTTATTTCATCGACCCTTGCAATCGTTAGGGAATATTTAGCAACAGTCACATTGTTCAAATAATCTCCCCACGAATGTTTAAATATAAAACAATCATTTTTTTCAACATCAGTGAAAGATAAGTAAAATTCGCAATAATAATATTATAAAAGCCGTTCCGGCATGGCCGAGCGGTCTAGACGGCGGTCTGCTCTGTGGCCGTTGTGTCCGAACCTGAGTTCGAATCCCGATGTTGGCATGGCTGTTTCTTTCTTCTAACCTCTGACTTACTACCTCAGGGTTATCCTGGAGGGGATGTGAATCTCGTCCCGTCTTCTTGACTTTCACTAGCCTCGCTCTGACGTTGTCAGATTGGGCTACAGTTTCAGTTCATGAAAGAAGAGCTTTTGATGACGTAATTTCCTTATAGATTGATGTTTCCAGGACGTAACAGCGCCATCTACTGCTCAGATTCGTATCTGAAATCTTATAAACATTACGAAAACATTCTATGGTTTTTGTAGTTTCTACAATTACGAATACATTTCTATACTATTGTTATTATTATTTTAATAATTTTATGGGTTTTTTAAAGATTATTTTATTGAAAATTTTGTTTTTATTAATTGTTGAGTTCAAGTTGATGACGTCATGACTGGTGACGTTTATTCCAGACAAAATCGATCGCTACTTAACGACCATATATGGCAAACCCTTTTTTTTTTTTTTTTTTTTTTGCAAAATACTAGTTTCATGGTCCCTAGTTGGCCAAAATCAATAAAGGAAGGACTATCATAATTGAACTGCATAATGTATAATATCTCATTATTTGAATATTAATTCACCAACTCTTTGCTATAGTTCACTTTTTTAATAATAGATATCTTTTGAGATACCTGGAATGATTAATCCATTAGTGATCGTCAGTTCCCTTTTTAGATTCTTTTGTAACACGAACTATTATTTATATAAGCCCTTTTAAAAATCATCTATAAAACCAAAATACATAGTTCAGTCAATTTTTATTTAAGAGAATTAGTGTTACTCAAATGTTTTTTTTAATGCATAAGACTATAAATAAAAAAGCTTATAAATAAAGCTTCCCTATAGAGGAAGGGTTTGGATTATGTTTACTTTCACATTTTGATTTAGATACCCTGACATTCGACAATTGAATAAGGCAATTTGAAAACCATGAAAGTTTATATAAATTTTGGAAATTTCTTTCAGTTATGTAACAGTTTCATCTCCGGTGAAATACTTGTTGAAATAACCCAACAATTAACAAAAAGGGTAAAACAGGAGTTGTATATGGTATTAGGTGTAAAGGGGGTGGGAATAAGTGTATATATGTGGGAGAGACAAAAAGAAGGGTCTCCAAGCGTATGAAGGAGCACGAGATGGCAATGAAAGGTCGTAATAAGCAATATTTAACGGCAATTCATAATCAACAAACAGGGCATGAAATTATGCATGACATTCCAATAAATTTTGCTACAGAAAAGGATTGTTACCTAAGAAAATTTCACGAATCGTTAATAATTAATCCGGAATGCATTGTTATATGATTTAAAATGATACTATTTAAACTATTTAGTGATACTATTATTAAGAATATTCTTTGTATTTTATGATGTAGTTCTGGTTACTTTATGTTTTTCGTTATGTACAGATCTGAAGACGAGAAATTCTCGAAACATGTTGTAATGAAGCGGTTCTGCTTCATTTCATTTTTTTTTATTATTTATTATTTTTTTTTTTTTATTCCTCTTTGAGCCTTCTGTACGTTGATTTATTGTTTCTCTAATTTAAAGTTTTGTTTTCTTTAATATCTTGGCTGTAGCGCTTTTCCCAGGTTTTAGTATCACCAAGTGTCGCTGCTATCCGGCGAAGAAAAAAAGGTTAATTGTTGTCAGGAGACATAGCAACCGTTGTTGGTGACGGAGAGACATTTTTTTTTTTTCCGATTGCGATATCCATGGCAAGCGGTCATTGCTTCCAGGTGTTAAGTTCTTTTGGGTGAGCGATGGTTCACCAATTACTAAGGCGAATTTAGGAGAAGTATGCCAAAGCCGGCATATAAGTGTAAATTCATCGAATTCATAGCAACGATTACCCGCGATAACACGATATTTTCACGACGATAAGACAACAACAAGTGTTATCGTATTCTTGTTCGGAACGACGCCATATTGAAATCTGTTCCCTTCCAGTATGTCCAACCAGGTACCTAGGGGATTCAGTCAGCCGACTTCAATTGACCCGGCGAGTAGCTCAATCATTGTACAAGACAAGTCTGTGAGTATACTTTTCGATTTCTTGTGAAGACTATTCATTCAACTAGACATCGAAGTGAACGGAGGCTTGGAACTCATGCTAATCTTGGATAGTTTATCTTCTTCGACTGCCTAAGCTGCTTCAGAGTTTATTAGCTACGACTATTGACTAGAGATAAATAAAAGAAAATCTCACGTGCGCTGTTAATTATGAACTTTATTAAATTTTTGTAATTAGCTGAACTGAGTACGACCAGTATGATTTGTATTAATGTCATGTTAATGTTAAATAAGCTAGTATTGATGCCAGAAGTTATGTCTAAATATTAACTTTATCTGGTATATGCAATTTATTTCTTTTAACAGCCAACAGTTGTTTTGTAACTTCTAGTAAGAAAATAATTCCCTAGAGGATCTCTTGTAATTAAGGCTTATTTTAACAAGCATATTTTACAATCATTTGTCAATAGATTGTACATTGTCTTTTATTTTACTTATTTAACCTTTAGGAATTAGTAGGTAATTTTTCCCCTGATGATCATCAGAAGGGAGGTTTTTTTTTCCCTTTTTTTTGTAATCTCAGTGGCAATCCTGGGATCTGAGTTTTAGTGTAGCCTCTCGTTCAAAGAATCGAACGAGTTTATTTTTGTATTTTTTTTTTGGTATTTTTTTTAATTTAGTTAACCAAAGGGTTTTTGGGTTATTTTGGTGGCCGATCGACCGAATTTTGTTTTTTTATTGATCCAGCAAGTTGTTTCAAGGGGATTAATAGTGTGTGCTCTCTGGTAATTGCCGAGTCATTACTGTTTATTCCTCAGAGTTTGTTTTTGGATTTTTGGAACTAATTGTTCATTATTTTTTTTTATATTTTTTTTTTTTTTCCCTTGCTTATTCTCTTGTAAAACTTTTTCCTATTAAACTTGTATTGATTTGTATATGTGTATATATTTATTTTTGGGTTCTCTTTAATAGATTTACTTTATATCCACCGTTCCACTGTGATCTCTGACTATTTTTCCCTATTAACTTAAATTGCTAGCTGTTCTTGGTATAACTTTTGATTTATTTATTCTCACAGATAAGTCGGTTACAATGTTATGTGAAAGAAGTATATTTTTGTTTAATAAGATTTGTGTGTTATGGTCTCTTATATATTACAGTCTACACACGATGTATTACTATAATAATAATAAAAGCAAGGACTTGAAAGAGTTCATAAATTTAATGATTTGTAGTTTTAACTCATATTCCACAAGTTTCAGCACTTAAAAGAATTTTTTTAAAGTTTTTTCAATAAGCTTATTATTATTTTTTATTAATAAAAAGTATCTAAATAATGATTTCCCCCCCCCCCCACACACACACACACACTTTCTATATTCAAAGCATACTTTATTTACAATAGTAACGGTCGTGTTTCAGGGGAAACCTGCGGCCATTTTGCAAAATTAAAGGTTATTTTTTTTTTTAATATGATTTCACAAAGAACCAGAAAAGCAATTTAAATTATTTTGCAGCACGTTAAACTCTTTTAACTTATCAAACGCGTAGTTAGTTCACGCTGAACTCTT
>JAFIDM010003189.1:35432767-35452185 GCA_023159025.1 Thereuonema tuberculata | reverse complement strand
GTATGTATGTATGTATGTATGTATGTATGTATGTATGTATGTATGTAGTGGAGGTGGGTGGCAGAAGCCAAGCACTGCGACCAGAGGTCTATTGTACTATCCCACGGAAATATGGACAGATGGAGAGAAAGACTGAGAAAGGATGGTGGGAGAAGTGCAGGGGAAACGGGAGAACCACGAGAAACCCTGCCCAGCGCGGATCGTCCACCATCACGAAACCCACATGAGAACCGAACTCGGGACTCAGAGGTGAGAGGCCGATGTCTTAGCAACAACGCCAACCGCGCGGCCGAAATATCAGGTAACTCCTGAGTTAATCGTGGTCCGCGCCTGGAAACAATGTCCTTAAATGCACTCATTGTCAGCCAAAGACAACAGCAAGCCTGCATAGGGACATGGCCTAATAGTGAAAGTGACCCATTTGAGATCAAAAATGGGTCTTAACAATAAGGGGGTCTTAATAAGGAATAATGTCTACGGGCCCACGTCTCCCGCTCTTACCGTTTCGCAGATAACGCCCATGTCAAGATTCAACTTATATTGCAAAATGCTCGGCCATCGTAGTAGATAGAGCTCTGGTTTTTGTTGCATTCATCACCTGGTTATGAGCCCATAAGTCAAGATTTTGGGGTTGGTACCTCTTAGGTTTATACATGGTATAAAGGTATATATTGAGATACGTATGCATGCCAAGTTTGAAGTTCATAGCGTTTTCCTAACTTGGTATATTTGTCAAGTGAAGTCGAATTTAAGGGTGAAACCCATGTTTCCGAATATGGGTGCTAGAGGATAAAATGATCCTCTCGTAGAATGCTATTGATTGGGTGGATCCAAATTGTGAGATTAGATCGCCACTATTAGATCACTTTCACTATTAGGCCATTTCCCTATGCAGGCTTGCGGTTTCTCTACACCAACTTAGGAAAACGCTACGAACTTCAAACTTGGCATGCATGTACTTTACATCTCAATATATACCATTATACCATGTATAAACCTCAGAGGTTCTTACCCCAAAATCTTGACTTATGGGCCCATAACCAGTTGACCATGTCCAGGTCATGTGGTTCTAGGGTAGTTAGGGGGTCATGTGGCATACTGTTAGAACCAATATCTCCAGGGCAGATGAATGCAACACAAACCAGAGCTCTACGATGGCCGAGCAATTTGCAATCACAGTTGTAACTTGACATGGGCGTTATCTACGAAACGGTAAGTGCTGGAGAGTTGATCCATAGACATTATTCCTTATTAAGACCCACTTAATCTATTTCTGACCTCAAATGGATCACTTTCACTACAAGGCCATGTTCCGGCATGCTTGCTGTTGTCCTTTAGCGCGATTTAAAACAGCGCTCATTGACAGGTTTGGGAATTATTTCATTCAGATTTGGCGGGGGGGGCTATTTTTATTGGGGAATACTTGGTCGAACGGGATGAAAAGTAGCCTATATCTTTCCCCGCGTCATATACTACCTGCAGGCAACATTTCCTTCAGATCCGTTGCGCCCTTGAGGGTAATTGAGTGACCAACAAACAAACTTAACAGATATTCCCTTTTTAATGGGATTAAGGTTTAATATTATGTGGTTGAAAAACAAACTCCGTATCTTCATAGAGATATTGAAACTATATTTTATATTTTCATTGTAATGAATTTCCTTTATTTTCCGAACTGTTTGTTTGAATTAACTCCTTTTTATTGGATTTACTGTTTAACAATTTTAACATTTTCTTTTCCCTAAATATTACATTTTCAAAATGTTCAGATTTCTGTCCCAGTTTTGTGCATTCAGCGTAATTCAGTGTAATATGCATATAAGAACGCATTTTTTATTTTTTTACTAGATCAGTTTTCCAATCATTGCAGCAACTTTGTTTGAAACTTTATTTGTGAAGAATATCAATAATTTGCAATTATTCTTAAGAATAAGAAATCATCAAACACACCATAAATATTATTGTTAAAAAGTCTTTGTAATAAAAATATTTAAAAATACATTATGGAAAACCAAAAAGAGAGCTTTCGGAATCTTGTTGCTTTTTGCTTGTCAATCTTCCCTTTTCAATCATTGACTAGGGATTCGTATAAGATTCCGAAAGCTCTACTTTTGGTTTTCCGTAATGTATTTTTAAATATTTTTATTATAAAGACTTTTTAACAAATTTTGGTATTTGGTGATTTCTTATTCTATTAAATGCAATTTGAACACACGTTAAGGTTTTATCTAATTCTTAAGAATAGAAATAAATTATTTGCAGATTCCCACTTCAAACTTACAGATCTTTTCCCTCTCTCGTTAAGTTTATTCCTTCAAATGACTCAGTGTCAGAACTCGTACTGCAAACGAGAGTAGAGGTTTTAAAACAGCGTTCTTTTCCGTACACTTCCACAAAAATAACAACAGTTTAACGATTAATAATAACTTAACGAATTTGAGTTTAAAAAATTACAAAGCCACTCAATACCAACTTTTGGTTAGGTAATTGATGTTTTTAATATGATGTCTTACAATTCTTAGCTCATCAATGATGTTCCTTGTTAATGACTTTCTGTTTTATATGTTGATGTCATCCGGTTTCCTTCAGTTACGAGTAATCCGCACTGAAAGCCATCAGTTATTTCTGAAGGAGATTATCTCTTTATGAGGCTTAAAGCCCTTATGGACAACAGGATTTGTCATTTTTTTTCTTTTTCTTTCTGTCTTTCATTTTTTTCTTTTTCTTTCTTTCTTTCATTTTTATAGTAATAACATGATTCTACCCAGAAGTCATACAAGTTAGATAATGATAAACAATGGAGAAGATTTACAGTCATTCAGTACAATATGGATCGACATCGAATCCCTGAGGTACATTTCAATTTATCTGGCTTTAATAATTAATATACTGTATATGATCATTAAACACTGTGTGTATTAAATATTCTTCATTAACATTCTTCTTCATTATACTCAAATAACCAAACACTAGTAAAATTTAAAAATAACTCCTACTTTAATTTCACTCAATTTCATCTGTCTTTGGAGAGACGTCTTCGAGGACAAGAAATTAACTCTTTTTCCTCATATATTCATTTGGATTACATAAAGAACTAAACATTCATAATAACAACAACAATTTCTTGTCATGTAAAAAAATAAACACAATAACATTATTTCTTCATGAAAGAAATATTGCTTTATTTAATGAATTATCTTTATTTATACAGTTTTTCCAATGAATTAAACAAGATTCAATTATTAATCTCTTCTTTTCATCAGAAATGAACACATTCGGACCTATGGTAAAAATTGAATGTAAAATTTCTGATGAATTTATGATGATCGGTTATACGAAAGAATTTCCTGAATTTCATCCATTAGTAGATGAAAATATGTTATATCAAATGAACATATGTGATGACACGAATTGTTGTTATTTTTATGTAGTATTAGATAAGATATGAAAAGTCTGAATTGTTATTATTGTGATAGTTCTTTATGTAATCCAATGAATATATGAGGAGGAGGAAGAAGAATTTCTTGTTCTCGATTGTCACCTGAAGAATTTGTGTCTCGCTGAGAGAGACGCCTAATAGTGAAATTAATGAAGATGTTATTTTGAAACTTTAGTACTATGTACATTCTTTTCATTTTATTTAAAATATTTCAATAAAAAGAAAAAAAAAATTCCCCCTGAAGATAAAAAAAAATGTTTTGCTATTGGCTGAGGGTGATTATGACGTCAATCTATAGCAAATAAAGTTAGATTTTCAACACTTATGTATAGCCCATGTTTTAGGCCCTTTCTTTTTAAAAAATATTGAAATGGGAAATATAATGATTATTATTGATTCAAAAAATTATTATTGACTCAAATGTAGGTTCGATGGTTGATTTGTTTATTTCTTAGGAAAATTAAAACGTTTTAATTTAAACATCCAAACGAAGTTGGCCATAGTTTCTTTTCTTGCTGCCTTTCTCCCCTAGCTCTGGTTACTGCTAAGCCCGGTTTTGGAGATCTTTGCTAGATGGCGTAAATGACACTGGTGTGTTCTTTCTCTCGTCTGAGTCACTGTAAAAATGAACATTGATGTAAAAAAAAAAGTAATATTAGTTAATCAGTACATTTTAATAACGGTTTGAAGAAATTTAAAATTGATGATGGTAGATGTATTTTTTTGATATATTTAAATGACTTTCGACTCTTTGTTGTATTTTGCATGAAGTATAGTTTTCTCTGCATATTTTAGATACTATAAATGCAAGACGCCTTAGATAACATTGATAAATGAGCAAATACGGAAGAAAACACTTTAAACTAATGACAGTGAGCTGAAATTATTTTCAAAACTTATTTTTTTCTAGATAAATAAGTATATAATGTATTTAATGAAGAACACAACACTGATTTCCCACGAAAATAGTCTCATCAAACCATTCTGTCTGTCTGTGTGTGTGTGTGTGTGTGTGTTTGAGCTCCACCCAAAACCCTTAATAACCTTTAAACCACTGCATGGAGCCTCTTGAAACTAGAGTCGACCTATTTATTGGGTGAGTGCAAAAGTTCTACCCGTTTTTATTAAAGAAGAGCAAATAAACGCAAAATGAACATCACCTATTATTGTGCATAATCCCCATTGCTATCTAGGACCTCTTGCCATCTTTCTGGTAGGAGATGAATCCCACGGCGGTAAAATTCCGGCGGTTTCGAGTCAAAAAAGTCTTGGATGGCAGTTTTCACAGCATCAAGATTATCAAAGATTTTCTGAGTGAAGGAACTGTTCAACGCACAAAATAGGTGATAGTCAGTTGGTGCCAAGTCAGGAGAATAGGGAGGTGGGGTAAAACCTCCCAACCAAAGCCCAGTAACTTTTGGTGAGTGATGACAGCAGCATGTGGCCTGGAGTTATCGTGATGAAGGATAACACCGCGACGATTGATGAGACCTGGCCGCTTTGCTACCAAATTTGAATGCAGCCTGTCTAACTGTAGATAGTAGAAGGCAGCATTGATGGTTTGGTTGAGTGGCAGGACCTCCCAGTGAATTATTCCCTGCACATCCCACCACACACTCAATAACACCTTCTTGGGATGAAGTTCAGCTTTCGAAGTCGATGCAGGCGGATCAGAAGGGCGACACACAGTCCTATGACGCTTTATGTTACGGTATATAACCCACTTCTTATCTCCTGTCACAATTCGTGTCAAGAATGAGTCATTTTTGTACCGGGAAAGCAAGGAAACACAGGTGGCGATTCGGTCATCCCGTTGCTTAGCTGTCAGGTTATGAGGATCTAACGATCCAACTTTCTCGTAAAACCCAACTTAACCAGCCGTCTCTCGACCGTTGTCCGGTGTACGTTGAAGGTCTCCGCTAATTCTTGCACGGTTGGGTTCAGGCTGTTCCTTATGGCTTGATAAATATCGTCCTCTCTAACGTGTGATGGCCGTCCACTCCTAGCCTGATCTTGGCAGCTTCTGTCTCCTTCCCTAAATTTACGAAACCATCGACGACATGTGCTTTCGTCTATTGCATCCTCCCCATAAACTTGACAAACATTGCGACATGCTGCGGCTGCCGTACTCTTTTTATCGAACTCGTATAACAACAATGTCTTATATGCTCCTTCTCGCGTTCCATGTTACATCCTCTGATATTTTTTTTTGAGATGATTAACTATGTGAGACACGATGCATTTATATGTGAGGCATCCACACGTTTGATTGGCAGACGATTTGCGTCATTACAATGTCATGTGTGAGGGCAATTCCATTGCAAATTTTCATATCCAAAAACGGGTAGAACTTTAACACTCATCCAATACAATGAGTCTTCGTCCTTCCATTAGTGCGAAAAAACGGCAACACAAATTCCCATAGGATAAGCTTTTGCAACTAAACAATGTTTTCTGTGATGTTTAAACAATGATTAATAGTCCTTTTAGCTCTCCAGTAATTTACGGGTGATTCGACTTCAGCAAGATTTTGCAATTAAGTAAATAATGTGAATTTAATTGATTTTTCAGAAAATGGGAAAATGTCTTCTTTTTTGCATTCAACAGATCTTACGGTTTGAAAATAACGTTGTGTCTCATTTTCATGACTTTTATAATCTATATTATGCCGTGCCGGCGTGGCCGAGCGGTGCCGTGCGGCCAGTATGCCGGTACCCGGGTTCGAATCCCGGTCGCGGCATGGATGTTTCTTTCTTCTTCTGTTTCTCCTGTCCGTTCCTGCGGGTATCACTTGATGCTGCCTCCTATGGCGTACCCTGGGCAACGATTCGTCGGTTAAATGCATCATATCTTGCCCCTTGTTGTTGGCCTAAACAAAGACGATCAGTCTAAGAGCCCGGGCATTTGAAAAAAAAAATAATCTGTATTATTTAAAAATCTTATGGAAATAAGCCAAACATTGCTTATGGAAATTCGCAATGCGAGTTGCCAGACAGCAGGAGTATTGTTGCTTGGTCATAACATAATATGGTTTGGGAGGTACTTTATTAAATTGCGGCCTCAAAAGGCCATGTGTCCCAATGTCTTGAAAGGAGCTGAAACCTTTTTTTTTTGGTCCAGAACCAGTTTTCTCTGCTGAAACCACTAAAACTGCCATTCACGACTGGGTAAAGCATCAGCAAAAGATCCACTGGAATAATCATCGAGGACAGAAACACTCAAAGCTCTTTATTAATGAGTCTTTAAGAAAAAGAGCCATGGAACTTAATAAACTAAATAAGAACCAGACTAGAATACTGACAGGATTTTTTTACAGGTCACTGCCACCTAATGAAACACCTTTTTAATATAAAGATAGTTTCAAATCCTAATTGCAGAAAATGTGGAAAAGCTGATGAAATAGCACTATATATCTTGGTGTGAAGCGCTCTCTAGCATCACATACAATATGCTGTATAAAAGCTTAACGTGTGTTAAAAATTTACATTTATTTGAATGAAAAGTCACCAAACACATAAAAATTTGTTAAAAAAGTTTATGTAATAAAAATATTTTAAAAATACATTACAGTAAAACCAGGTCGAGAGCTTTCGGAAACTGTGCGTTTCCCTTGTCAATCCTAGAAAAAAAAATACAATATAGTAGGAATGGGTTTTTCCCAGTCTTTCAAGCTATTTGTCACTACCCCTGCATAAAATACTATAGATAGGTAAAATCTTAGGTCTTATGCAGAATTAAGACATTGTTGCTTACCTTAACTGAACTACGTAAATTTGCGACTCTTAAAAATCGATTTCGATGTTGTATTCCTTGTATGTTTTAGAATATAAACTTTTTTAATTTTTTTCTCGTTTTAGTTTTAAATTTTCGTTTACTTGATGTAATTTGGTTTTTCTTTTGAATAAATACAGTGTTTCGTTACATATGCGAGACTATTTGAGCAAAGCGACGGGCAGCCGTCCAGTAATAATAAAATTAAGAATTACATTTTACGGAATATAAACTTTAAGTTCTTTAAGGAACAGCTTATTAAAATTCTTGGGAAAATCAGTTCAATGTTTTTGATTGAGTCGTAATAAAATTCAGTCGACATCACTACTTCCTGTTTCGTTCCTTGAGAATTTTATCTTAGGATTCTAATTTTTGTGGATCAGTTTCCATTAAAGCCTCTTGTTCTTCATCTCCCCGCTGCTTTTCTTTTTCCTTCCGATTTCGCAGCCAATTTGACCGAAAAACGTTCCTTCCCTCAAGCGCTGTAACAAAGATAGATTGGAAGCGGAGAGAACAGGAGATACCGGCTATTCACTGACTCTTTGAGCAGGGATGGATGAAGAAACAACTTTATGGGATTATGGATTATTTTTGGCGCTAAAACTAAGGAAAAAAGAAGCCTTTCACTTTAAAAAAAAAGAAAAGTTTTTCATTCAATGGATTTCCTTATAAAATGTTAATGGAATTACGATGCATGTTATTCTCTATTTTTAGATTTTTTTTCTTTTATTACTGAAGTATGCCAGTGGTTCCTGATTCGCAGAATTAAAAGTAAAAAAAAATGGTTTCTGTGAAATAGAGATACTTATTTTTTTTTTAACAGTAATAAATTAAGAAAAAAAAAGCTTTTTTTTTTGTTCAAAAGGTTATTTCATAAAATTTCTTTACTTTTTACAGCTAACCCCGCACATGTAGTGTAGAGTTTCTAAAGCCTTACAAAATTTTTTTTAGTTATTTTCGAAACTTAATCTCTATCTTAAAACAGTGAAAATTAATCAGTTTGAGTAGGCCTGGGTGACTTTTGAACCGCTGATTGCATCTTTCCTAAACGTCGTTTGCGTATTTAGAAACCATGGAAATTTTCCCCTTGTGGTTCCTTGACGAAAGTAATAAATTAGCGAGGGACTATGATCAAAATTCCCATTTAATAAAAACAACGGATTTCTACTTATGTCTTAACAATGCAATTTTAATCGTCTTAGAAAAGCGCACGTGCAGTCATCAAATATTACAATTTAAAAATACTGCATGATTTTTCACTTTAAAAAATAAAGAAGAATAAAAAAAAAAGCGAAAAAAAAAGCAAATTGTAAAAAAAAAAAAAAAAAAAAAAGTAGGTTTTGAGTTCTTCTAGGAACTTCATTATTTATCAGTTTGTTTTAAAAAGTAACTAATGGAAAAGAATAGAACTATTAAAATTGAAAATAAAATTGAATTCCAGTCCTCATAAATGAATGTTACTATATTACAATTCTTTAACTTACAATCTTTTCTAAATATTCCAACGATGTTTTTCCTGCAAAGCATCTGACTTATGCACAGAAGCCTATCTCTGCTGGAAAAGCTCAGCTACAATAAGAAAGCAAATATACCACAGATTTATAATCATTAGAGCAAACAAATTACGAAAACTTTTCTCTTTTAAATTGCTTTTTAAATTAAAGCTCTCGTATTCGTAACAATAAAACTTTTTGGTACGAATAACTTAACTGTTTTAGATCAACCGTAATTATATTGGTGAATACGAGAAAATTATCAGTATTTATTATTATTATTATTATTATTTTTATTAATTATTATTGAAAAATTTTTACTTGTGTACATAAACTAAATTAAAGACAGAAGCCAACACACAAATTAAAGAGTAAAAAATATTAAACATATTAAACACAGATTAATTGGTTTGCAAGTAATTATTATTAACATTTTAATCATTTGAGGAGAAAATCGACTGAAAAAAATCACTGGGTGAACAAAAGATTATTAAATATAGCCGACCTTAACGACTATTTCATTTCCAGTAGCTTTAAAGTAGGACATACATTAGAAGGTGACTTTACTTTCTGTTGTTGCCCAATACTAGTGAATGGACCTCTGAAGTGGTTGTCGTTGTAAGCCACGTGACATGACGTCACAGACAAACGGTTGCTGTAGACATTTTAGAATAGCTCGTTTGCTGTATTTCAGTTTCTTTGTCGATTTTTCTTTAAGAAGACGACAACCAAACAAACAAAAAATGTCTGAAAACAGGTTTAAGAATTCGAGAAAGCAATTTTTTCCCTCGTGTTTTTGAGAATTTTATAAAAAATATCAATACGAAGCTAGCTGCATTTGTGCGTATTTTTCAGGTTTATAATATGATAGCATATTGCATCTACCCACAAGAGCTTTTGATTTGTAGGTTGGTGAATAAAACATTACTTATACACTTAAAACTGAGTTTCATATATGAAATTAGAATTCAATGCGCAAACAAACAGCTTGCTTCGTGACGTGGTTTTCCTGAAATTTTCAAAAATAAGGGATAGTAGAAACATTAACGTGGTCATTCCTTGAACTCTTTTTTTTCTGTTTTCAGATATTTTTTTCTCTTTGAGAAAAAGAAAAAAACCACGACAACAAGCCCTTGCTGTAGTACTCGGCTACTCTAAAACGTCCTTAGCAACAGGTTGTTGGAACGGTGACGTCATGTCACGTGGATTGTGACGACACACTAAAGTCTATTTCGTTCGGTGATATCCGTTATGACAGTCGAAACATTTTTGTATATAATCTTCTAGTACTAATTTATTTCGACAAGACTCACTTGGTAAAGCATTTATTTAGAAGTTAGATTCTGTGTAATCCTTAAATACGTATACTAAATTTCAAAAAGTTCCATCCAAGGAAAGACAAACGTACGGATTGATTGATTAATTCACCTTCCTGTAAAAGCAGGATAAAAACAATGCTGTAGTTTCCATAGTCGGCATCTTATTTTAATTAAAAATATTTTTACCTGTGAGAATTTTAGTAATTTACACAAAAATGACAACACACAAGTCAAGAACGTTTAAAAAGATTACAAAAGATACTTTAAAATTCCAGGGAGCCTTCGGGTTCTTTGCGGAAAACAAACCCCTTTGGTGTTGAAGAGGGGTTTCCCGCAAAGGAACCCGAAAGGCTACATGGAATTTTTAAATATCTTTTTATAATCTTTTTAAAAGTTCTTGACTTGTGTGTTGTCATTTTTGGGTAGGTATCTTATTTTAGCATTTCAACTACGAACACTTTTCAACGATCTAAGTTTATGCTTTGACTTCTTCGAGCGTTTTGTGAATTACATATTTCCTGTCACTTTTGAAGGTTATTTTTTAGTTCTGTATATGTGAGCCATTATTCACGAAGTCTTTCTTCTTAATGGTGTAATTAACGTTATCCTGAACAGTCATCTTTACTTAGTTTCGTAAAAATACCTAGAGGCGTTACTTGACTATTTGTTGGCAACTGTCAGCTTCTGATATATTTGGCAGCAGATCTTCAAGGCAGATCACTAACTCGAAGACTATAGTCAACTTTTAGGGAAACATAATCCTAAATATTTCAGTAACTAAACTAAAAGCAAATAAAAAAAATACTTTCACTGAATAAGTAAATAATTACTGTAAATACCAATACTTAAAAGTAAATAAATGAATAAAAGTTTATCTTAATACATACGCAGTATTACATAATGTGCAGTATTACATAAGATCGTAAAACAAACCATCGGAAATTAAGGTTTGTCATTTTTTTTTACTTGAAATCTTCATAAGAAATCGACTTTTGTAAAAAGACTTTACGTGAAAAACGAATTACAGTTTTGAATTCAGAGACCAAAAAAAACCTAGAAAAGTCATTAATAGTAATGAAAGCAGTTCTTGCACAGTAGACGTAGTCTATACGTGTAGCGAATGCTACAAATTTTCACTGAATTTTGCTTTATTTTTACTGTTTATTTGTATTTTTCTTTCATGCTAACAAGGTAAGGTTTATTCAGGATTTCAGAATAAGCTAAAGAACTAACATACGAATCATGTTTTCAGAGTATCCCAGTAGGGAAGAAAATTGTGAATTATTTATATTAAAATAATTATAAATAAATAGTCCCTAAAAGATGTAGACTTGAAGATTAATTTATATTAGTTTTAGAGGCATGAAGAAATAGTTATTTAAATGACATGTGACGTCATGATAAAATTGAAAGCGAGGCAGCGATCTCGTTGATGATTGCGAGAGTGAGATGAGAAAAAAAGAAGAGCAGATGAGCCATCATGAAGCACGGACATGTAAATAGCCGGAGATATCTGCAAAGATGCGGCTTAATCTTCAAACTTAAATAGGAGAGAAAATGAAGCATGTCTTAGTTAATTATAATAAGATAATTAATTCAAAGTTAGTATTAAATATGGAACAAGAAATATATCCTTGAAACATGGATTTAGAATGGAGTTTGAGACGTTCCATTGGCGCCATGTTTGAAACGGACGGTTCGATTCCTGGTAAATGGAAGTGAAGTAATTTCTGCTAGAACTTCAGTAATGTAAGTAGTGCATTTAATTATTATGCAGGAAGTTATAGGAAGAGGATATTCGAAGCGTTTGAAACAGAAGATATCAACTTTAGTAAATGGAACATTGACGTGACCAGATAATTCAAAGTAGCCATATATATTAGTTCAAGAATATTATAGTGAATAAACTTTAAATATTTAATTTCATACTAGATTGAAAGCAGATCAAATAATACGATAAAACTTTGTATTAACTCTTAATGATTTTCTATTGTGCAAAGAATAATACAGTGAAATAGGGTATTAATAGCGTATCTGCTATGCCTAACGAAGTAATAGAACTTATTATTCATACAGTGAAATAATTAAAGGATAATTCAGTGAATTGGATTAATAATGTTACTTGGTGAATTATAATAAACTAAACGATTTTAAAGAACTAATTTAATTACTGTTAATAACTATTACAAGAAGATAGTAGTAAATGGACTGAACAGTATATTTTATTGTTGAAGTGAACTATTGATATTGATTATTAACTATTAAAACTGTGAATTATAGAAGAAGCAATGTATGATAATTATTATGTACTTGGAAGAAAAGAGTATTGATATACTAGCACTAAAGGACATAAGAAGTTATTGAATAATAATTCAGTTATATATAATATTGATTATAAGTGTTCATATATATATATATTTTCAATTACCTTAAATAAATCTATTTGAAGGTTCTTAATGTGTGTTTATTACGTGTAAGTAGCTTACTAAAAAAAAAAAAAATAATCTCTGATACCACATTATTATGACTATCCATTCACAATCGGATGACGATAGTTTTCACAAAAATAATTCATAATTACTGTAATAAGTACCGGAGGAAACCAGGTCAAAATCTCTATTTTTTTTAATATTGCGAAAAAACTTTGTGACAGAAATATCAGTTACCAAGACTTTTATTCGAGAATTCAATTTGCGAAATTGAAATGTCTAATATCAAAGTTATTATTGCAGAACCTCGTTTGATATTAATTACAAGATCGTACAATGATAATTCTGAAAGATTAATGAAAACAAATTATGTATCCTTAGAGTTTTGCAAATACAGAATCGGAGCGTAGTAATACAGTCTCAAAGAATTGCCACAAATTGAATCATTAAATACTATTTTATTATATTAACTTCCTACTGTTATACTAACGAAGTTTGGGTATATTGCTATCGAACGTTCGTGTTGGCACGCTAGTTCAGCAGCGGAGGCGTACAGAATGCGATGAGAGCCGGGTAATAAAAACCACAGAGACTATTTTCCAAACTTAAAATCCAAATACAGATTATTCAATCTATGGATGGTGTTCTCCGGCTTAGGGTTAACTTCCTCGTAGTCGTCTGAGGGCAAGCGGGGCGTCTCGAGAACTCTACGGCAACAGGTGCGTCTACCACGGCTTGGGTTTGTCTTTTCGTAGCCTTCTGACGATAACCGGTCTTCTCAGGATTCTCTCGGTAACAGGTGCGATTCTCTCGGCTATGGTTTGTCTTCTCCGTAGCCTTCTAACGATAAGCGGTCTTCTCAGGATTCTCTCGATAACAGGTGCGATTCTCTCGGCTATGGTTTGTCTTCTCCGTAGCCTTCTAACGATAAGCGGTCTTCTCAGGATTCTCTCGGTAACAGGTTCTCTTCTTTATCTCCGGACTGGAGATCTCTCCATGGCTATCTGCCACCAACGAGAGACTATCTGTCTCCGGGTGGAGAACTCTCTCTCTCTCTCTCGCGCTTATAAGCGCGATTCCTGCCTCCCTTTCACTCGGACAGAGTCCACTATTGAGAGGGAGACTGGATCGGACGGAACTACTCTTCACTGAGATGGATTGGAGTTAGTTGACTCCACTCTCTATAGGGGTCGGCCAATTCCACCGGTAACAATATTATTAGAGATAATCCGGTTCAAGTGCAGATTACCCATGTTGAACTATTTCCAAGATGGCGGTCGGGACATCAAAATTTTTTAATATAAACATCCTGGAGTGGGTGTTACCTCAATTTACCTAACCTACAGCTAATCAAACACACGCTTCGCACTGGCGCTGTTAAAGCAACAATTTGAGCTCATAGTAAGTGAATATTTTTTTCCTCTTGCGGGGAAGTGCCAACAAGGAAGTCGGCGAAATATCTAAGCGCGGTACCGTATTTTACACTTTAGCCGATAATCCATCCTCTTTCACATAAATATCTAAGGTTTTCTTACGGTAGGACTTCATTGGCTGTTCATAGCAGAAGTCTCTATCTCGAGTGATGTTTATCATCATTTAATACTTTCTTACTAGCCTTGCTGATAGATAGACTTACAACAGTGGAATACACAAGCTTGGGTTTCGGTTAGAAAGAATTTGAAGGAATTGACGCTAACCTCCCCCACACCACCCTATATTTTTTCTTCGATATTCAAGTCTCTATTGTCACATTTTTAAGTATAGATACATTTTACAAATCTTGAAGCATCTTAAAAACATTTTAGGTTTAAATTCATTTTAATTTATAATTTTATATTATTAACAATAATAATCCCCAAAATTTGACAAAACTTATTTCTTTTCAGGTTCAACAAAAACTATAAAAATGTTGATAATTTGAAAATTATAAAGACAATTCAGGAAAAACGTATTTATTCCTGATTTTTTTTTTACAGTTTTTTATTTTTTTAAATTATAATAAAAAACTATAAAAATCAGGAATAAATATGAGGTTAAAAAAAACTCCATAAAATTGAAAACCCTAACATTTGACATTAATTTTACATTTTTTAAAAAAGACAGCTATTGAGAAAATAAATAAAGCTTTTACTTAATCAATTTTACTAAGTTTCTTTATTATATTTTAACTGCTAATATAAAAATTTGTTGGAAGATCGTTCCAGAAAATCTGATAATATTTTCCTCGTCACAAATTTGAAATGTTTATTGTTATCAAAACAATCGAATAAAATCAAAATCGTATTATAAATATTGAAACTGCTTTCCCATTTATAATACACAAGATTTTACACGATTTTACATGACATTAGTATTCGAAGAAATAAAAAACGCTCACGACTGCTTAGCTGTATTTTAAGGGATCTAAAAATGTCTATCGAATGCTAAATACCTTAACAATTAAAAGAGAATGAGAAAGTTTGGGCTAAACATTTAAAAAAAAAAGAATAACTGTGCATCAGCACTGTGGGATAAATGGTCAATCAGATTTTGAAGATGTGATTTGAAAGCCTATTGTAAAGTCTGCTTTATCTACAGGAAAAATATAACTGTTCATAAAAACAAACGTACATTTTGAAATACTTTTCAAATATTCGCGTTTTTACTTGTTTTCAGACCATAAAACTCTGGGAAACAAACTGAAAAAAAACTTGAATTTAATAATAAAACATTTCCTTAAAAAGGCATTTATGATCATGAAATATAAAATATCATTTTAAAATTAAGAATACCCTTAGAATCCTCTGTCAGTTTATTAATAATGATATTTAAGTACATTTAGATTACTTACAATAATTCAAGCAACCTCATAAATTTTTAATTAAAGATGTTGTAATATTTTCTTCTTTTTTGTTAGAAGTAAATATTTTTATTTACTGCTAACTTTAAAAAATGCTGATCATTTGGAATTTTTCAGTTTTTATAAACTTCAAAATTGGGCCCTCTACTAATATATTTTTTTAAAAATGTAATGCCTTAAGAGGCATGAAAAAGAAAGCATGAAAAGTCCCCAAATAATTTTTATTTGAATTTACCAAAAAAAAAAATAATAATTTTTTTTCACGAATCTTGTCAATAGTGATCTTAAAACAAAATAAAACTGAATTTTATATTACAGGAAATACAGCATCCACGATTACAGGTTTAAATCCATCCTTCATGTCAGTTTTAAATTGAAAACAAACCAAAACAAGTAATTCATATTTACTGTTAAAAACGGCAATTCTAAAATATGTCTTTCATTTTAAAGTAATTGTTGCTAATTGCTGTGTTTCTATTATTTCCTTCATTGAAATAACATGTAATGCTGTTTTCAATTACGAGGACCTATAAATATCTATTATTTTGGCAAATGAACTTTGTCATTTCGAGGGATGCGAGTCTAAATATACCGTCCTAAATAATAAATCTCTTTTCCATTTATTGTTATGTTTTAATTTTCTTCCCGCCTCTTTGTTCCTTTCGCGCTGTGAACGAAACCGAATTAAAACTGCGTTATTACAATGACTCAGGGGGTCACTTCTTCTCCACCGAGGTTTTACGGCTAGACATTAGACTGGTCTTTCCTCCCCCGTCCTTTTAAAGTGGAACTCCGGAAAGAACACAGAATGTACTGCCAACACGGTACTCCATTACGCAGTTAAACTGTTCCTCTTGTAAATACCGCTGAGTGAATTTAAGAATTAAGTAGCAGATAACGAATGCCAAGCAGACGCCATTTTTTTTTCCTTCCGCGCTTCACTTCTTCAGACGGTGGTGGAAGTTGGCACAGACAGCGAATCTTCATTTTTATTTCATTCTATCTCCGGTTACATTATTTCTTTTATTTGTGTCTCCGAATAAAAAAAAAAAAGTGTTGTTAAACTTTGAAATTTAATGAAGGCGAGTTTTTTATGATATTTATGTTAAAGAAACAAGACGTTCTTGGAAGAACCTAAAACCTACTTTCTTTAAAGTTGTTCATAAAATTTATTTTTTATTTTAAAGTCATGAAAAACCACCGAAAAAAGAGAAGTCCTCATTTACTTATAATTTTTTTTCTCATCATCCTCACCTCAGGATTTTTCCACTTACAAAATGGGTTTCCTCAACTGGGTTTTTATCCAAAACATTGCTTTGTGTCCACAATCTTAGAATCATCTAAATTCTGTGGTGATTTGCCAAAAGTAGTTAAGTCCTGAAACAACATTTCTGGGAAAATGAAAAAGAAAGTTCATAGTTGTGTAATAGACAGTGCAGAATGCAAGGTTTTATTTAAGTATAAAGTTGAACTATGTACAGTGGATTTAGATCGGTTTGGCATATCATGGATGCATCTAAAACGGATTGACTGTACATGTTATCTCAAAATGGCCAATTGTGGACTTACCCCCTTTTGGCATATCACCACAGAATTATGGTATGTAAGGCCAGCATTTATGGGTTCTAACCATTTGTTTTGGTCTGTCTCTTTTCCGTCTACCACTTCCTTCCCACTTCCTATTAGGGGATCTTCCTTCCATCATTCTCATCACATGGCCGAACCACCCAAACCGTTTTACTTCAAAGGTCTGGAAATGATCTGTTTTTACTCCCATCATTTCTCGAATAATCACATTACGAATCTTTTCTCTGCGAGATTTCCTCGCTGATCTTCTCCAGAAATCCATTTCGATAGATAGAAGCCTGTCTTGGTGACATTTACTTAATATCCATGTTTCTGCACCATGTATTAAAATACCCTGACCCAATGTATTAAAAATTATTTTCTTCGTTCTTGTGAGGATATTGCTACTCCAGAGAACTGAGTTAAGCATTGAAATGGTTCTTCCATTGCCTCTGCAATTCTTTTATCAATCTCCTTTTGTCAAAACGGTGATCTTGGTGTATAATAGAACCGAGATATTCTTCCATTGTTTTTATATTTACATTTTCAATTTCTATAGTAGTTAAAGGATCTGTGGTCAGATGCTCTGTTTTTTTTTTCATATTAACTTTTAGACTCCATGTTCCTACTCCGCAACCAGTTTCCTCATACATACAACCAATATCCTCTTTATCTTCTGCAATTATCACTTAGTCATCTGCAAACAATAAATAATGCAAAACTGTATTGTCCTTTCAAACTTAGCCCATACCATTACTTTTCCGTGGCCATTCCGTGCATCATTTTAAAAAGAGTAGGGGACATACTGAAGCCCTGTAGTATATCTTTTCTATTCTTCAATTCCTTCGATAGGTGATTTTCCTGTCTAATTCTGCATCAGAGTATATTAACCTCATTGATCATAGCTATCTTCAGAGCTTTCCAAAGAAGTTTTCTTCTCATACTATCATATGCCTTCTCCAAGTCAATGAAGATCAACTAAATATCTTTAGATTTTGACTCTGCTTCTCAAGGTTTTGATGTAATGTGAAAATATGATCCATACAAGATCTTCCTGCTGAAAATCTTGTTATTCCATTCCATTATATTCCATTTCAAGTTTGTTTCTTGTAATCTTCACAGATATTTTCATAAACGGGTTAGTAACACATATTCCTCTAAAATATTTTTTCAAACGTAATTTTTTTTTTCATTTTTCAAAACAAAAAAAGTAAGCTTCTTAAATCCAATTAATGATATCAAACCATATGGAATTAGTGGATCATCTAAAGGGATTAAGACTCACTGTTACACATCATTGCTTCTACTCTAATAGGAGAATATTTGTTATCTTCTAGGGCTGAATCCTCCACAAGAACCCACACCGAAAAAATTTCAAGGACAAAAGTTAGGTTGTCTTCTGCTCATAAATATTCATGCCCGCTTTCAAGAAGATTCATCGAGTGGTTCAGAAGTTATTAGGAGAGGCGGCACACGTACAAACAGACTGAGTGATTTCGATGACTCTCACTTTTCTAGGTAATGGGTTTGACAAAATAGATCTATGTGATAAACGCATAATAATAAGAAAGTAATTATAAAAGAAAATTACTCCGGCCCCTTACGGTATTGTAAGGAAATTTTTCATCCTCCGTCCTCCCCCCCCCCAAATTAAAACCCGAACCTTTTTGATACCTGCTATTTAATTATGAATTTATTACGATGTGATTCTTAACGCATTCATTTTATTTTTGTGTTTAGTTAAATTTTTATTAGGATTTAGTTATAACTATATTTTAACTAGTGCATATTAGGCTAGTGCGAAAGGTTTGTCGAAATTTTTGGTTGAAGCTGATTCTTACAATTCTCCTCGCTAAGGATGTCATAAGGAAATAAGGGGATGTCCAATTCTTTGTTTACATCTCAGTCCGCCATTTCGACTCCGGAATAGCAAGATCTTACCGGAAGTAGCAATTTCAGCTTGTATTTTTTAATTTTTCGAAATTAAAATTACTGACTTTATTTTGCAGAACTATTGTATATTTTAACGACATGTCTTCTGGAGTCAGTTTGGTATGTTTACATCGTCAATGCTTATAGATCCCATCCACCTGAGTGTGCAGTGCTTTTACGAAGTGATACTGAACCATTCCTGAGCCAGAAATTTATTCTGTGACGAATCTGTGTGATAATGTGTAAATAAGTGTTCTGTTTAATTGTAATCAAAAGAACATCAAATTTCACAATACTGTTTATTTTCTGGGGGAATGAATGAATTCATAGATTTCAAGCCGTATCAGATAGATTCGTGGGGTCAATAGCTACCGTCAAGACATGATCCACTTATCTGAATCGGGGTTCGAATCCCCAGACCAGGATGCAAGTTTTCTTTCGTTCCTGTTTGTCTTGTTCTTCTCTCTCTCTCTTTTCGATTGTCTACAGCAGCGGTCGGCAACCCGCGGCCCTTGAAGCGTTTTGGTGCGGCCCGCGGGGCGTGTTGGAATTTTTTTTGGTTGATAAAGTAAGATTTTCCGTTTTTTTTTTTTTGGTTGTAAAGTAAGATTTTCCGTTTTTTTTTTTTTT
>JAFIDM010003189.1:35396193-35432667 GCA_023159025.1 Thereuonema tuberculata | reverse complement strand
TAAAGTAAGTTTTTCCGTTTTTTTTTTTTTTTTTTTTTTGGTTGTTAAAATTTTTGGCCCAAGTGCGGCCCGCAGTAATCCCCACATAACATATTTGGCCCTTTTACAACAAAAGGTTGCCGACCACTGGTCTACAGCAATTTGTTAGCAGTTGAGAGAAAAAGTTCATCTCGCAAATAAACACACACACACATACAAAACATGAATTTTCTTTATAGAATTTTCAGAACTTTTTTTCTTTAGAAATTGTTCAATCCTAAATAACTTAAAAAATGTTGGACTATTCAATCAAAACATAATTCTCAGGTTGGTGTAATAGATCCTTGAGAGCCGAAGCACAATTTGGAAAAGACCAAGGCCTTAATACAGAATAGAGTAGAATATATGTAAAAGTGAAAATTTAAATGATTTATGCAAATATTCCTTTCATTCAACTGAAATTCCTCCATTTTCAATATATGTTTGATATTATAAGTAAAAATAATATTGATTTATTTTTTAGTAAAAGGAAATTGAATATCTTATCTACATATGCTGTTGCTGTTATTTATATCCATTGATAAAAATAAACATTTATTAAATCTCGTTGGTCTAAAATATAAGACTAATTAAAATTAAAGAATAATTGAAACTTAAATTGGACTTATAAGGTTTAATAAGGTTTAATTTTTCTAATTAGGTTTTATAAACTTTGATAAAAAATACTTAAGAAATGACATACTATGTAATACTCTTGCTCTTGAAATTCAGGTAAATCTGAAGTTACTGTTTAACTTAATTAAATATTAATTCCTAATTAAACTACATTCATTATTTCATCAAAAGTGAAGCATGCAGATACTTTGTTCTTAAGCAAATCTTTGAAATCTTGACCTCGTGTTTTTTTGGTTTCTCTTTTGGTTTTTAAGCCTAATGCACAGGAACTTTGTTTTGGAAGAAAAAAGGAAACAAAACTGTTATTTGTTGTTGTTTTTCTTTCTTTCAAAATTTGATTTTTCTTTTTGACGAAATAAAAAACAAAACAAAAGCAAAACGGAAATTGGAACTCAAAATAAGGGGAAAACAAGGAGAGATTGATTCGAAAAATAATGTTGCTGTTTTCTTTGTATGAAAGGTTTAAAATGTGACCGAATGATTTTCATGTGTTATAACATTTTTAGCCCGATTTTTCATTTAAGAAAGTGAATAACTTCAAATAAATCAGTCTGTGTGTGTGTGTGTGTGTGTGTGTGTGTGTGTCCCTTCCAATAACTTTTGAATCGTTGGATGACTCTTCTTGAAACTTTACATTCCCATTCATGGACTAGAGAAGATCTAATTTTTAGAATTGTAAAAAATTTGGAAAAGAGGTCTTGTCTAGAAATTAGCGCGAGGAATTGTCAAAAAATCACTATAGAAGAGAATTGGAATGTAAATAATGGATTTCTATCTTATTTTTATTAATATCTCATTGTATTAAACAATAATGAATATTAAATCATTATCACCATGAGGAATAGTTTGATATAAACTAGCAAAAAGCTGGGCTCCTGTTAAAAATCACTTCCAAAAATTTGCATTATAAATATACACATATTAAGATTGAAGGTATTTAAAAAGTGACTAATGCTACGACGCTGTAGGATTATTAGAAATTACGAACTTTTGTTTCGGTTTCAGAACTAATGGCGCTTTTCTTATGGCTTTTTGCAAGTTTTTAAAAACACATCATTCTAATAAAATTTATAGTTTTAAGTGTTGAAAATATGATTGTGCACTTCTACATGGATTTCTACGTGGACATGCAAAATTTCATATTCCTAGCTACTGTAGATTTTGAATAAAACGGTTTCACAAAATATGATCTAGTTGGGAATGGAGAGACTTGCTTCGTTCGTCTAAAGCAGGGGTGCACAGCCTGCACCCCCAGGTATATTTGCTGCGGCCCGATTGTGTTAAACTTAAAATTAAATTTGATCCTTTCCATTGCTGCCAGCAGATACATTGAAAAAATGTCGTAACTTGCAATAGCAACTGTCTCAGATTTTACTATTGGAATATTGGTATGAAACACAACTAGCGCATTATTTGATAATTTAAAGTTCATGAAAATGTATTATTAATAATAATTATTATTATAATGACATTATCAAATCATTAATTAGTAATATATAGTAAGGGTTGGAGGATGGGACGCTGCGGCCCTTCATCAGAACTTTTATAAAAATATTGGCCCTCAGCCTTACTAAGGTTGTGCACCCCTGGTCTAAAGGAATGGTTTGATATGAATAAAATTAATTCGATGTACAATTTAAGAAAATATTACGAATCTTTTTTTTTTCTTTTTAGAAAATGGAAAATTTATACTGGCAGGTATTCAATAAGTGATACTATCTATTAAATGCCAGCCAGTATACATTTTAAATTTACAATTTACTGTTTACCTGTAAAGGTTGGTTGTTGTTTTTTTCTTTGTTTCTAACGTTTTCGCACTTTACCAAAACAAAACAAAAAATAGAAAAAAAAATTCGAAGAACGTGAAGCATACTTTCCTTTAAATTGCGATTTCCTAAACATTCTTTATTTTCAAGATTAAATATTAACTTGCTATATTAAAATTAACACATTGCCAACTATATTAGCACTTAAAGAATTCAACGAAAAATAAGACAATTACATATAAATATAAACCACAACGACGTACGTTTCAGAATCCCGTAATAGATTCTATTTTCAAGTAAACAAAAGAAAAAGAAAAATAAACGACCTGGATTAAGGCCTATAACAGCGACGTTTCCACTCTATACCCTAGCGGCCAGATTAGAAAACATGGGGAATATTAAATGTAAAAACGCTATAATACAGGACTATAGACCATATTCAAGCACATTTTTAGTAGACAGGTCCTGATTGTAACTCTGAACCGTTCTAATGACACATGATTCGTAGAATTCTCGTAGGTATCTCAATTTACGTTTACCAAAAACAATCACATTTTCAGAATTTAATCGATGTCCCGTACTTTTACAGTGTTTTACGGTGCTGTAGTTTTCATTGTTGCTTTTGACTGCTCCTACGTGTTCGTTCACTCGTACACCTAACTCACGTTTAGAATTTCCTACGTAAATGCAATCCGTAAAACACTGTAAAAGCACGGGACTACTAGACACAGGCAAACTCGCCCACAGGGAAAGAGCTTGGCAGTGAAAACAGCCAATTTCCAACATTTAGTTCTGACTAAATATTAAGCTACAAATTAATAATTAATTAGTAATTAATTTATAAAATTGTGAATTTAAAACTAGCTTTGATGATTTTTGTTATATTTTTTCTCATTATATATAATTACTTTGTTATAGAATGGAGGGCCTTATTTGGAGCCCCCTGTTAACCCATGCTTTCATGCATTGTTTTACTAAAAAGTATTTAAATGCACGTCAACTGGAAAATATCAAATACAGTATCTTATGATACTCATTACACACTTTAAAATGATATAAAACATGTTTCTGTATATTAAGTTACCAAAAAATGCATACGATTTATTAAATTAAGTTGAAATAGTAACGACAAAAGCTTCGGGGGACTTTTACTATTCAACTGAAACAAACATGGTGAAATTATCCACTTCAACGGACCTAATTTTTGGTGTAGCCGCTAGAAGCCAGGACCTGTCTGAAACATAACTAATCTTGGTAAATTGTCAACGTTCTATTAATAAAACGAAGGATGGGCCTTATTTGAAACCGGGCCTTATTTGGGAAACCTATCTTATGTAAATTTCCAGAGAACCATTTTTTTTTTAATTTCTTTTCTAATTTCTGATATAATTTCATATTTTACTCATGGTCTTATAACACATATCAGAAATTATCAATCATCGTATTTTCTCTTTTGAACTTCATTAGATTAAAAGTTCACTTCGCTAAACTGGTTGCCTAGGTAGATTTTTAATTTTTTTTTATTTTTCAACTAAAACACTGAAGTTAAAAGTAAATTTGTCTTCGTTTTATTGATTAGGACGAATTTGCTTACTTGTGGTTATTCGAGATCTTCTGCCTTTCCATGAAAGGTCGAACCTTGTGAAGAGTAAATAGCGTTTATTTGTTGGCTTTTCTGTTGTCCAAAGCCAGTCTCTTGTTGAGATTTACACGTGTAATTCCGTATGAGTTGGTGTCGATCAGAGCGAAGGTATTGGAGCAGTCTGCAAACTATTCCGTCATGGTTAATCGGATTATTTCGAGGGAATAAACGTAAATAATGACTTAGTAATGGAAGCTCTGGCTTTAATTTAGGAGTTTCTTTCGAAAGTCGATTCAAAAGCCCTCCTCTATCAGATCCTGGCTTCTCCAACACCTGATAGTCGTTTTCTTATTGGTCTTGGCCACACGCCAGTTCATCTTTCCGTGAAAAGGGAGCTTGAGAACTAATTTAAGGAGACGGATAGAGAAGGGAAATAGTGAAAATCTTTCTGAAATCGTTGTGCTTCAAAGCATTATTTCTAAACTCCTACCAACCACTAGGTCCTCACACAGAGCTATGGTGCGGAGAGCGATGTCAGCAGGCGGTCCGAAATAACTTGTCAACAGGAGGTAATGCATTTCAAGAGCCGTTGCTTGTAGAATCAGATCGCCCTTTGCGAATAACCCAACGTACAAAAAAATCCAACGTTGGAAAAATATTTTGAGAGAATTTATTCAAACATTGATTTCTCGTTGAGAAACTTCTTGGCAAATTTACGAGATTTATGTGTAAATACAAACCAAAGAATAAAGTTGTTCGTTTTTGACTGTGCAAGCAATATTATAATGGTGTTTGTGGGAGTCTTTGTGATCTAAAGACAACGAGTCAAGCTCTGGAACTGAACTGAATTAATTTATTAAACGAAAAACATGGTTTTTTTTATAGTATTTACAAAGCTTGATTTGATTGTAAGTAATTAAAAATACTGTATAAATAATGATTGGATAAAAACGTAACGAACTTAAATTAATTAGCTGATTTAACGGCTGCAACGGAAAATAATTTAAAAATAAACAGAACATCGGTAATTAGGAAATGCAAAGGAATAAATAACGGTTAACGATTAAAATGAATATACAGATAAACACAGATAAATAATTTATACAAAAATACTGATAAATAAATGATTTCTAAAAATATTTATATACAAACTAATACAATATTACTTTAAAATATCCTAAGCTTTATAGATACTTATATTTTTATTTGCATTACGACTTAATGCTGGTAAAATTTAAAATAAGAAATTGTAATTGAAATTCCGATTATATATTTAAATTGGTATCCGAGTTATTAGTTTGATGCTTCAAAATTTTGTGAATTTTTTTGTAAAAAAAAAATGATATATATATTTAGATAAAACGTGCACATATATATATTTAACTCCTTCGAGTAAAATTAATATTCTTGAATATATATAGAGCTATTTCAGCAATGAAACTTTTTTTAAGAAATTTTTTTAACAGTTTTAACATTTTGGTTAATAGAATCTAAATCAGACAGACCCATTTAAAGAATTACGTAATTTGTTGATGAGTAGAATTTTCTAGAACCAATTTCTTTTATATCTTGCCATTTAATTATTAAATCTTTATTTTGACTTTTTTTATTCATTATTCATTTTTTTTTTTCATGTTTACAAATCGTTTGATGACAATTGGGAATTATATTCAGAAACACTTAAAAGTCGAAATCTGTGACTGTCACAATAATAATAAAGAAAAACGTTATAATAACAGGTCTGCATTATCTTTGTACTATAACATCAAATAATCTAACACCAACACACATGGATAAAACAAACATATATTTAAGCATTAAAAATATATCGAAATTAAAACGACCGGTTTCTCGAGCAATGTTGTGTAGTATCATCAGGTAACAAATTACAATCAAGTCCGTATTAGCATACAAACATCTATTATGTTGCATGTCTTCCCGTCGACTACTGGTGACTAATTTCACTCGAAAATGTTGGCGGTCTGCTAGTAACTCACTTCAACACTAGATGGCATGTCAATGCAAACTACTTTAGTGCAGTACCGCCATCCCTTATATTCATGAAGAATTAGATAGGTGGTGTTAAAGGTATACATGGCGTTATTATGGCTGAGGTATCTTAATTGTTTCAACCACAAGAAGGAGTAGAAATAAGTCCATTTTTATTAGAAAAACTCAAAAACCATTGTAAAAATCATGAAGCTTTCCAATCATTATAAACATTGCAAACATTGCCTATCTTCGTTTATTTAAATTATTCTGTTTGTTTCTATTTTTCTTTGTAAAAATATGCATGAAGAAGCAGAAAAAGCGTCTTTCTGCGAAATATAGCGATGTTTAGTGAAGGATTTATGTTTCCTGTGTTTTCTATATTATAATTACGTGGTTTCTGTATTTATTTATTGGAATGTTGTTGTTTTTTTTACGAAAATAGAAAATTTTTACTGTTTGTTTACAGTAGATATCAAATTTACAAATAAAGATAATTAAGTATCTTTAAAGGTTCATTGTGTTTTTCCACGACTTTAATAAATAAATAAATAATAAAATAATAATAATAATAATTTCCATAATATTCCATACCTCCCCTTGCACAACGTTTTTTACACTTTTTGGCAGCATATGCTTTGATCCGCTTTTGATGTGCTTTGTTGTCTTTGCTGGGGAAACCCAAGAATAGAAACATTTATGTAATATTAATAATAATAATAAAGTTTAGGGACTAGCATTTTTTTGAATGAACGTAACAGCTTCGTCGTTTTTTGAATTTTTCATTTTCAAACAATGGTCGTAGATTTTGCAACAAACTCTTCCTTTTCTTACAGAATCCCTTCGCTGCTTCTTTTCATTTTGTTGATATAAACTCGAATGGAGTTCAACGACCTTGTTTTGTTGATTGGGATTTTTTTTTTTAGCTCTTCTACCCACCGTGTTTGATTTACAATACCTTCCAATGCCTCACACAACGAAGTTAGGCTGCTACAACGTTCCTGTTTTCCGTACAACAGTAAACAGACCGTAGAAGCCAGCAACAGGAGCGAGGGTGTGGCAATAGAATAATAGTCGCTTATTGACCCATTCGGAGGACGATTAATTTGGTTAATTGCAGAGCGACCGACTTCGATGACGTCAGTGGAGAAAAAAAAATTACAACCTGAAGATAATTGGATTCACTAACAGAAATAACAGGTTATTTTTGAAGATGTATTTCAAAAGAAAATATCGCCAACTTATCTCTCAGTTGTACATTAAATTGCGTTATAATAATTCTGGTAATTGCAGTAAATATATTGAATTTAACGTTATAATGAATTAAATTATAAGTTCAAGAATAAAACCTACTTAGGATAAATTGATTATTTTTAATTCTTATTCAGTCACAACATTTATTAATTGTGTTAATTTTAGAAATGCTTCCAACGATAAATAAAGTTCATATCAGAATCATATGTTCTTTCTAACTAAGGATAAAAATTGCGAATATACCGCTGTGGATTTCTTAAAATAGCTATGTTGTTTTTTCTTTGTTTATTACAGATTGTTTGCAGATATTTTGAAAGTGACTCTTCAATGACTAAAAGCAAGAAAATAAAAAACAAGAACAAAATGTGGAATCCAAATCTTTGGGCAGAACTCAGGCTACCACGAAAGGTATTTGACCACAAAAAGAAAAAACAAACATAAATAAATAAATAATAAACCCTCTGATGGGTAAAAGAAAAGCAATTAATTCAAATAAGAATGCCTTTTGAGTCGAGCTGATACTCTGGGACGGCCGTTTCGAGCTTGTTTTGAGCTTGTTGGGCTAAAAATATATATTATTAATATTAGTTATTCTAATTCTAACTCGTTGTTGATTAGAGAATTAAAATCTTCCAACTAAAGATATTAACAGAGTATGTAAATTGTATACACTGGAAATATTAATATCAAATTGATGGTTCACTTTATCACTATCATGTAGAATTAAACAAATTCTCGGAAGAATGCCAGCATGAGCTTAAATTATGAAAGTATTTCTAAATATAGAATTCCTGTGTAATTTCACAATTTTCCTTAAAGTTAAAATGCTTACATTAAACACATTTATCTTTCGTAAAAGTTCTCATAGTTCAATGTCCACTGTCTATCGAAACAATATTATAAATTTATCACTATTCACCAAAAGTTCAATTAAACGTTGGAAAAAAAAAAAACTCTTCACGACGCACAACTTTGATTTCGTGCAGATACATAATTTCTTGCTTGTATTGAAAATTCCGGAAAGAATTCTACTGTTACTTGATTTATTTCTTCAACGATTAATTCCACTGAATTCCTCATCGCGTTGAATAGAAAAAATCAAAATCACTTACTTTAATTCTCGCAGAATTCAGTAGGGGTATCTGGAGATATGAAGCATTCCTATTTATCCTTTAATTTATGTTTACCAACTTATTCGGAAAACTCCTTATCGAATCCAAAATGGCGTCCCATCCACGTTTTTGGAACTTGTAACATGGCTGAATCCTTATTCAGATTTCCTATGAAGTAAACTAAAACAAACATTAACGCATTTATCTTTTAATCGCTCTGCATTAATTTGAAGAATGTTCATTCTGGTTACTGCATACTTTAAAACACCAAAAAGTCTTTTCATTCGAAGTATAGACCTAACTTCATACTCCATACGTTGGACATCTTCCAGAGAATATCCACTCATTCTCTCTCTCTCTCTCTCTCTCTGTGTTCACTTCACAAAAACAATCAATACCCTTGCTTATTCACTTTTATTTGTTTAAACAAAGGATGTCGTTAGTTTACCAGTGCTCACAGTTCAAAAAAAAACAATAGTCCTTGAAATAACGCGGATAACAAATAGTTCATGAGTTCTTTATTATTAAGTTTTCACCACTATCAAAAATTGACTGGATAATAACTGTTCGCATATCGCCACTTTTCAATTTTCGCAAATAGAAGAAAATCACATATTTATTTCAATACTCTTTGTTCCGAAATACTATTAAAATTGTATTTAATTCTATCTTGTATTTACCAATCTTATCTTGTTCTACTGTGAGACTGACGTAGGCTGGGATATGTACTTCAACTCAGGGCGGGATTTTTCCTACGTTATTTCTCTAGATGTTCCCTAGGGTTCAGCAGTCCTATGTAAAACGGGAAGTAAGTTTTCTCCCGTGGGGGAGCAAAGGCGGGAGAGCATTGGGCTGACCATCCTCTCTCAATTATTCCTAATGATCATTGAAAGGTGTCTATAACTTACCGCTCCCCATGAGTCACGAAGCTCTACGGAAAAAATGCCTACCTACCTCTTGTGAGACTATAATAAAACGAAGTCCATCGGATTGTTAAGTACCTAAAATGTTTGTATAAATAATCAAACGCTAATACATTTCTTATGAAGTGAGCGAAGTATGCAATACCAAATATCTTTGAACTGAAACAGCGCCCAAAAAGTCTTGACTGTAACCGAGACCGAAAGAAAAAGAAGCATGATGAGACGTGAGATCTCAGCAACTACACGACTGATATCCGTGATATTTAGCTTTTAGGTAGCGTTACTGAAGTCGATGTAATAAAAAATAAATGAAATCAATGTTATCTTGATAAAAATCGCTCATAAACCTTGGAAACGTCTTACAGTAGCTAAAGTACGCAAATTATAAAGATACTTCTTTATTTTCGTAAATGTCACAATGTACAATAGAGCAATTATATATTCTCCATTATTAATAGTAATGCGTCAGTCTGTGTGTATGTACAATGTCTTCATCTGCAAGTATTTCTTTTTTTTCTTCCTCTTTTAACTTTTGATTCACTGAGCGGATCTTCTTGATACTTGATATGCCTATTCGAGGACTTGGGATGACCTAACCTTTATATTTGAAACCTTTTCCATATGAATCCCTTTCGAGAAATTCGCGCGACAAAAAGCATTGGAATCTAAACAATGGATTTCTATCTATTTCTTTTAATACTTCATTGTTTTAAACAAGGAATTTTAAACCCGGCCACTGTAATCTTAGATATAATTAACATGTGTAAAATAAGCATTAACTGAAAAGAAGGTCAACACATACAGAACTACAAATCATAAATATATTTAAAAATACACAAGCTGAGAATGAAAGCTTGGCGGCTTGAAAGCCTTATTTTCACGTAAAGAATTTTAAACCCACATTGTTTATACGCACATTAAATTTCTGCATTGTGTATATTTCTTGTTTAACAATTAATCCCTTATATGCTAAGCGATCGCTAGCGGGAATTAACTGATTGATCTTTTTATTCTTTATTTAGGTTTTGATGTTTTCTAATATGGAGGGCCGTTGTGGTGTTTGCTTTTGTTTTCTTTACATGTTTCTGAGTTCACTGAGCTGTAAGATACTGGACGGGTCCAACTGACGATGGTCAGGAAACCTGAACTAGGCTATCTTGGATTCCCGGTATCACAATTTCCAAAAACAATTAAGTGAACTCTTAGTCTTGTGCGTTTTTTTTTTTTCTCATGTAATTGTTGGTATGCACGTTAAATTTCTGGATTGAATTTTAAATTTTAAACCCCTTTAGGTAATCTATTAGGTAGTAGAACGCCATTTGAAATGGTTAAAAATCAATCCGATTTTGACAACTAATTAGTATTTTTTTGTTGTTTTTTTTTGGTTTCATAAAATGAGAAATTTCTTTTGTTTGTATTCAGCAAATGTTATTACAGTTTGGAACGTAGCCTTTTCTTTTTAAGACTTTTTTTAAGACTTTAAAAATAAAAGTCTCGTAAGAAATCATATTTTAAGGGAAGTAGGCTTTAAGTTCTTCTAACCTCAATTGCTCGACAGTCAAATTTCGTTAGTGATTTCTTTTTCTTCTATTTGGAATCCCTGAATTCCTCATGTCTGTCGTATCTAAGAATATCAGAATAAGAATATTTTCCTATTTGCAATCTTTAAGTCTGGATTTCTTTTTTGTATGCATTTTAGTACTTAGTGGAATTCAATGTACTCGCGTTAAAGTGTATTTTTTTATTAATCAAGATGGCGATATCTATTCCATTTTTGGAACACACGTTGCTCATAAAGAGATTTCATGATACCTGTGTATCTCGTTCACTTTAAAATCACTCGTCTTAGAACATTTTGAACACAGTTAGATTCAGAAAATGAAGTAGAGAATCTATGGCATTTTTAACTATTTACCTATTTATCCAAATTTCGGCAATTTAAGGAATTAGAAGTAAAAGAATATTAAGAATATGAAATAACAATGATGATAATTAAAACAAAATATAAAATTAAGTATGAAATTCTTTTGATAAAAGAAAATTGCTCCCAATTCACGTTTTGTGAAGAATTTAAGTAACAAAATATGTGGACTTAAGTTCCCATAACTTTGGTAATCTTTCTCTCGAAATCATTTTTGCACTTAAATTTTTAGAAACCTTAATATTTAACTTTATTAAAACAAATAGATTGTTAGGACCTAAGTTATGTTCTCTTGTCTGTAAACTGAAATGAAACTTCAAAAATCAGCATTTCAGAACAAGTCCTCAACAAATGTTCCAGTCATACATATATTAAAGTGATTTATAACAACTATATGAATACCACAACCCAGAAATACTTTAAGCTAGGAAAAAAGTTTTTTTATGTAATAAATAAATTAAAGATAATAGTATGAATTGTGGATCCCTAGCTCAATTGTAGAGGCATTGTACTGCTGGCTGGAAGATCCGTGTTCATATCTCCTCCAGTCGTAATATTTTTCCATTCAGCCCTTTATAGAATGGGAATCGCAATTCATTCCTAAGTTTAAAGAAGATTGGGTGAGTTTTGGGCTGATATTCCGGTCCCAATGGCCCCATAGAAAATTATAGAAATCTATGAGTCAACAGAGGCCCCCAAGGAAAACACTGCCCTCAGAATGAATGCAACAATAATTCGAATATGAACGTTTCGAGATCAGGTCGTAGGAAGTCAAGATGATCAAGAAAAGTTTTTTCAGACGAATGTTATTTAAAATCTCCATAAGAAAAGTTATTGTTAAACTGATGATAAGTCATGTAAACGGGCTTTATTAGCTCATTAGTACTGTAAGAGAGATTGTAAATAGATCTCTCTCTGTCCAGATCGTTAATATTTTAATATTGATAGTCAAATCCTTTTAAATCTATAGATTAATTCTTTCTTAAGTTTGATCTTTTATACAATCAACCTGTCGTTTTTGTTAACGGCTGTGTGAATCCAGGATATTTATAACCCTTTAAGACGAAGTGCAGGCAGCTGCAGATTATGCAATCGAAAATCAAACATCTTAAAGTCTTCTTGTTCACCAACAACAAGACACTTATACTATTCTGTAACTTGATATACCAGTTTCAAATAAATCTTACCACAAAACGCTGAACTTCAAACCACGCTTATTTCAATTGCGTCTCAGTTTTGTTATTGTAATTTTTGGACGTAATGGGATGTAATTGTAGTTAAATTTCTCTATGGCTCTAAATGTCGTTTTCAATGAATTTTCTTTCTGTTACCGGGTTTGCTTTCTGAAGAAGCATGGGAAAAGTGAGTAAAGCTTATACTTTAGACTTAAGCATGTGGGAAGCAAATATATATTACGTAATATGTAAAATTAATCAATCATTTATTAAAATTCTGATAATAGTTTAGGTCACAAAAGAATACAAAAGAGGTATTGCAATTATCAATCGATTAGTCATTCCAGGTATCTCAGCGACATCTACTGTTGGAAAAATTGAACTGTTGTAACTGTTAATGAATGAATGTAAAAATAATGCGATATTGTTTATTTTTGTAATTCTTTATACTCTTCGTTTTCGAAAGCCAGAACCGCTACTCACGGACGATTCTACTCTGCAGAGGGGTGATACGCTGAGATGGACACTTTCATAAGACATGTTGACTGGATCTGGAACTTTCAGCCCCCACAAAAAAAAAACAACTTTAATTTTCCATAATTCTTACCCGAAAAGCGCAAATAGAACGGATCTACTAGTAAACTAACACTGATAAAAAAGTAAACATCCCCTCTTTATTTCTCCTCACCCCTATTTTAATGAAATCGAAGGAGACCTGACGCATGCGCAAAAGCGCTGAAGGTTCTAGTAAACAGAAACGAACAATATCTTGAGTATTCTCATATTATTATTAGTATTATTGTAAATTCAAATTTAGATTTTAATTTTTAATTATGAACTTCACTTATTAACTGATTCGTTGTTATTCGTATATTGTATAGTGTTAGAACGTATAACAAACACTATTTTTTTTAAATGAACATGTGTCTATTTTTTTTTTTTTTTTTTTTTGTATAAAAACATTATAAAAACCAGTCAGGGCAGTTTTGGTTCGTTTTGGAACACGAGGCCATCTTTAGCTGAATAACTTCACGTGTGTTCAAACATGAGAAAGAGTTATAATCATTTCTTTATTTAGTAATCTTTCTTTGATGAAATTAAAAAAAGAATTTTTTAATAATAATTTTGTAAATATCTGTTTGGAATATGGGCGAAGAAAAGTGTTGGCTGCTTCGTCAATGATTTATTCATTACATTCAGTACGATTTGCTTTTCATTATGGTAATGATTGAGTTGGCTTTGTCGTTCTGTGTAAATGATCTATTTAGACTACTTTAATTTTTTTTTTTGAGTGATGTTTCTCAATTGTGTATTGTTAATTGATGGCTTAAGTTTTCTAAGTTCGTTTACCTTTCAATTATCTGTATTAATTAAAAGCCTGGGAAGAAGTACAACCGTGGCACCTAAGGGAACATAAAGCCACAGATTAAAACTAGATTATCATTCATTTATCTTTTACTTTGCAATATTAACGCTAGATGGCGGCCTGAGGAGTTTTGAAAATCTCAGCCAACATGAATTAAATATAATTTACTTGAAGTAGATTAAAACTGCACTACCTATACTAAATTTGAGCTCTCCCATGAGACCTACACTACTTTACCAAAAGTTTCATGGCATCTAAACAATTTTTATTAAGTACTTGTAAGGTCATCGGAACGCTATAACAGCAGTGGCTATAAGTTTACCAAAGATATCCTGTCATAGATATCCTGTCGGTGATAAAATATCAAAATATTGAAAAGTCATACAACATTTCTAAGGAATCAAGAATATGTTTGATAAGTTTAAGCCCAAACAAGATAGGGAAAGCGATTAGATAACCAATCACAATGCTTCGCAACGTCTTCTGATAAGAAAAAATCATTGATATTGCTTCAATTTCCTTATTATTATAAATGTGATTGTTGCGTTTATTGTGATTGTTGTAGAGCTGCATTATAACTGATTGTTGAGCATGCAAAAGACGTAATTGTTGCGATTATTGTGATTGTTGTGCTTAATGATAAAATAATGAGATTTTAATGAACTTGTCCACAGGACAGACAAAACGGGAATGTAATTCTGCTGTTCTTATCAGTAATTGTTGCAAAAGACAGAGGATAGTGAAAGATATAGAAAGGTTTTTTGTGTAATTATTGTTTTTTTGTAGGAATGACGACCTTTTAAGAGGAAAACATATTGATGCTTTCTTGTGTTTGCTCCTAAATCCTTAGTCCGATTTATATCAAAATTTCAGATTCCCAGATGAGTTTCAAATAACACAGACAGACATAAAAATATCTCAAATTAAAACTGCATTTTATAACATTTTGTACCTTTTTTTATTTAAGTAATCAAGGGACAAACCATTATACCATCACTAATATTTCAGTAACATATTAAATAATATGTGTCAATAATATGTTTAAATAAAATGTATAAAAATTTATACATAACTAAAATTCCTAAATTTATTTTTATCATTTTAGTCACGTATTGAACTTTAATGTAAAAATAATGCGATGCTGATTATTATTATAATTCTTCTACAAGATTATTATTTATAATTATTTATATCATTTAATAATATATAGGGCATTCCCATATTATTATTGTAAATTCAAATATAAGCTTTATTTTTTTAATATCAATTTCATCTATTAACTGATTCGTTTTTATTCACATTTTGAATAACTTCTCATGTGTTGATAAAGAGACCATACTTTTCTGTGAAGTGTCTTAGATCTGTTCCTGAGTCTTTAACTTTAAGAGTAGCAAAACGCTAAGTCATCATTCTCACATTTCAAGGCGCATTTTGTGGAAGTGATGATTGATCACCTTCTCCCTTTAATATTTATAAACTCTGATTCTTAACTTGTTTTATTCAATCTTTGACCTCTTTTGACTATCGTCACCAAAATTCGAAATATCTGCAAAAAAAAAGGAAAGTCTTGTTAGTGACTGAAGGAAGCTTTGCGAGTTTTCTTTGCAGGAATTTTTTCCAATAATTTTCAAAATAATCCCAAGACTTTGCGTAAAGTAAGAATTTGTTCTCTAAATCCCAAAGAGGCTGTTTGTGGTCAGCTAGTTTTCTATTAAATTTCATGAAGAATTAGAAAGGTTGAAAACTTTCCGCTTACATATGATTTGCAGAATGAATACAGATTATTATTAATCCGATAACTGTAAATCTAGTTTCACGGTAAAACGATTGGACTAATTTCCGTAAAACATGGTACATAGCTTATTTATGGTCCTTATTTATTATTTACATACTTAAAATATACATAGGTACTGTGGGTGGCATTCCCAATGTCACATAGCGAAGTAGCGAAGAGCTTGAGGCATGCGGGGAAGCATCGGGCAGCTAATGTGACATTGGAATGCCACCCACAGTACATTGATAATTTTAACACCCTATCCTCATCCTTCATAAATAAAACCCGAATACCTCCTTAAAAATAGCCTGTTTGGTTTGTTTAATATTTGGTATGATCCTTATTCAAGGGTCCAATTTTAATTATGAACACGATTATTTTGGTCACTACCCCTCTGCTCTACACTCAGAGTTGATGTCCTAGCGCTGTATACTCAATCATCATTATACATATTATAAGTAAGCGTATAACTAGTATTAAATATCCAACTGCCAATGTGTTTTTATTCATTAAAGCTTCAGTTGTTTGTATATGTATATATATATATATATATATCGAAAGGCCAAACTCGAATGAGGCATAATTTCGAGTTTAGCGATGCAAAGATTTCAAATAAGTCATTTGCAATTTTGAAATTTAGAAAATTTAGAATATAAGAATAGAATTAACTTACATTACTAAACATATAGCTAAGCCGGACAGCTATCTGAAATTTAAAAAAACCCAATACAAATTTCAGAAAGCTGTTTCTGTGAGATCTGATTTTCTCACTTCATCAGCGGCATCTGGTGTTAAATTTTTGAAACTAAACTAAAATTTAGAAGTCATTATAGCGCATTATTTAAAGAAAATTGCTCCTTTTATTATATATATATAAAAGTCAAAGTTTGTATGTTCTCTATGCAATTTACAGTGACTGATAGGAACCAAATTTTGCGTAGATATTCTACTACCCTGCGGGAAATATAGGCTACCTTGGAACCCGGTTAACCACCCCCACAGGGGTGAAAAGGGGGAAATTCTCTGAAATAGCGCCACATACTGGACCTAGTGGCGATAATGGGAACTACACAAATATTTTTCTGCAATAATTAGAACAATTAGGGAAGGTTTGATGTGATAGCGTTATGGAGAAGGGGAGAATTATGACTTCTCACCCCTTCCCCGGGCAACGCCTGATATTTTAAGCTAGTACTATAAATAGGTTGAGATTGAAGAGTTTTCCTTAGATATATTTATATACATCATCAGTAAACTGGCCAAGTCACAAAATCTGTCTCTAGTAGGCAATAATTCAAACGCTATCTACTATTGCTACATGGTAACTACCTTGCTATTAAAGAAAGGAGACTCGTGTTAATAAAAAGACAATGAAACTCGGTTATAACGAGCTCTAAGAGACCAGAGAACATTACTCGTTTTAGTCGTTATTCGTTATCCGTACGTCATATGTTAAATTTACTACTCACTGCTTTTCTTACAAACATACACTCACAAATAAATATGTATTTACAGAGAAGTGATGAAAACATAATGAATAATCATAAGTACTGATTACATGATGAACAATTAACAATTGGGTTGATTAACAATTAGGTACATAGATTCATTTACAGACGTACTGAATAGAGTCGTCAAATGGTAAATCCGGCATCTGTGTACGAAACATTTGCGGTGCCCAAGGATTAAAAGAAACAAACTTGTACATAGGCAACATACATATTTATTTTAAAAAAGAAAGATTAATAATCTTATCTTCTAAAGTACAGTTATAGGATTTTTTGAAGAAATTATTAAAAAAAAAAATTAAACCTGCAGACCATAGCCGGCACCCGTGTGCAGTGCACACATCGCTTCTTCTATCTGATACTGAACTAAACTCTTGAGCTAAAGATTTCATAACGAGGTAGCGATGCATTTTCCCAGCACTTCTCCCCCAGGGTAACTATTGTAACTATTGTCTAGCTAAAGCTATACTCTATGTGAGTAAATAAATGAACGCGAATTCATTATAAATGTCGATAATTTATTATCGTAAAAGGTTTGGAATTCCACTCCCCGGTGATCTGCAAAGAGAAGACATGGACGGGGAAAAGGTCAAACGGGGTCAAGCATCTTAAGGAAGGACTGTGACAGTTCATCCTTTGCTAAGTCTATTGGTCCAAAGATTTGTTCATTATATCCGTGAAGCTCTCATCTATCGTCATCACTTTAATTGGGATATCTTGCTCATAAAATACGTCATTTCCAATTTCTCTTTGCTTGCTCGCAATTACCGAGAACTTGTTATATCCGTGCTCGTTATAACTGAGTTCGAGTACAATTTTTTTTTTTCTTTTATATATCTTATCTATTATATTTAATGGTATTCTAATTGATTCCTAAATGATATGGGAATCTGAACAGCGCAGGTTAAACTCTCTCATTGAAGACCACAGGGATCCTTGTTTTGTTTTGTCCTGTAATTAAATGTCTTTTGGGTCTGGCAGTTCGGTAGCCCACGTTTTGATATTGTAGGTTGATAACCAGTAGGTTACATTGATTTTCTTATTCTTGTTTGTTTTGGGGAGATTCCATTCCCCGAAGTGAGAGGGAGAGCCAAAGTCTTTTACTCTTTTTGAATTGATCATCAGTGAGAAATCAAGGACGAAACAGCTATACCAGATACCTGTTGATGATAAACTCAAGGCATGTATAAGAAAAAAATCTGTATTGTCAATATTTAACTTTCATTCATGTTTCTAAAATGATGTCTTAAGAAAAACAATAACAAAAATAATTCAAAAATAATATATTTTTTAAGTGAAAGTACTTCAAAGTTTTGTTTATTAACGCTACTTTATATTATGATCATAACTGCTAAATTTTTAATTTGACAGCATTTGTTAACAATCTGTCTTCCCAGAAGGGTTGTATTGCATCTGATTTTTTTTTGTTATTGGTTTCCGGAGGGGAGCAGTGTATGTGTGCATTGGCGAAGTACCCTCGACACTTGCCACATTGGACGAGTCCTCTCATGTCAACGCTGCAGAGGACACAGCTGTTCTCTGCAAGCAAAAAAACCTCAAGTTCTCGGAGCTCCGGTAGCCCAACAACTCCTCAACTTCAATTTAGCAATAGGAAGAAAAAAGCGAAATGTACAGGCCAAAGAAATAGGGATTTTTTTTTCTTTTATTCTGAAGATCTTCTCATCTTACAGAAACATATTTCTTGAAACTCTATTTTAAACAAGGGGCATATAATGTTCTCAGAAAAATTGGTTCATCAGTAGATGTAGATGTTTCAAGTACATTAAGTAATATTGAAAAGCAGTATTGAAAAACAGAGTAAAGAGTTTTCAAAGATAATGATACTTCTAAATGTTAAAGCCAAGAATTATTTCGATATCTGTTTACTTTTCTTAATTAGGAAAAAGTTTAAAGAATATAAAACCTACTTAATGTTAATTCTTAAAATCTCATTATTATTATATATTTTTTTTATTTTTTTTATAAGTTATGAAAATTGTAAAAAAAGAAAAGCCTATATTCATAAAATCAGTGGGTGACACCAACTGTTTACTAAGTGTAGAACAAGCTGTTTCACGCATTTTGGTGATCGTCAGCTAGGTGCACTCACCAGTAAATAGCGAAGTCTCGGTGTAGAGGATAATAGTAATAACCGTGGCAACCAATGTGGAGTCTATTAAACTAAAACAAGCAAAAAATTTACCATATTCTATATTCATATTCTACTCTTCGTACATCCATATTCTTTTCTATATTAATATTCAAATTCTAATATCAATTGAATACAAACAGTGCAAATTTTCCATTTCATGAAAAAAATTAATTAGATCTGCTTTATAAATAAACATTCCATATTTCTTCTTCAAATCTTTTCTACTGTAATGTGTACTATTAATCATCTTCCCCAACACCAGGCACTAAGTGAACGTTCAGTGTTGTGAGTTTGAGTTGAGTTTCTGTGCAATATTTTCTAAACCAAGCACCTCTAAAGAAGCAGTGAAGCGTAAACATGTCCTATCCTCGCAATAACGGCTATTTTTAGACGGCACTCAGTAATCCGGCATTTTCGGTAATCCGGCACTGCCGAAGTCCCGAACGTGCCGGTTAGCGAGTGTCTACTGTAGATTCTACTGTAGAAATCCAAGTAGATTCTTATCGAGAAATTAGCAAAATTCCCATAGAAAGCATTGGAATCTCAACGTTGGATTTCTATCCTATTTCTGTTAATATCTCATTGTCTTAAACAATTCTTAACGAATCGTGGCTAATGCGCGGATTGGGATACAGTAAAATTAATCCGATTTAGACAATTTTTAAGTAAATAACGCGGATTAACTCAATTTTTACACGAAATGGAAACTTTGTATTGTTTCAACAGATTTGAAAACTTATAAATACTTGGAGACGATTCGTTACACTGCTATCACGTGATTAAAAACAAAGAAAATGCTGTTTTTAAGAGTATTCAAGTAAGTATATGTTTATATAATAATCTCGATTTCAGTAAGACCAAGATAACTCTACACTGACTGTTCATATAGAGCTGAAACAGATTTAGACAGATTTAGACTATTTCTATAATATCTGTATTGGTTTTGGTAACGCTGATCTATACTGGAGAATTTAGAGACCAAAACAGCCAAACAGGCTAACATCAAAGCCCTATAGTTACAATAATTCAAAAAGTACTTATTCATATTTGAATTTTGGACTATTTTAATGAAGATCTCAATTAATTAATTAAGATCAACAAAAGATATGTTTTTTTCTTTAATATCTTGGTGCATTTGGAGCGCTAAAAATCTCTCCAGGTTCTATCAAATTTCTTCTGATGCTCTTGAAATTTTTCTCTAAACTTGTCTGGACTCAATTTAAATCTTTTTAAAAACATTTGTTTCATACAATGATAATCATTTGATTTATCTTCAGGTTCCCTAGCTATAATCTGTACATTATCAATAGGTAATAAAGACATTAAATAAGTTACCCACTTACTTCATCAATTTTTACCCTCTTTGCTTGCCTTTCAAACGTAATTAAATACAAACTAATATCACATTCATTTGCATCAAATTTTTGTATCAACTTTTTTAATTCTTGCTTACTCTTACGCTTACCATTGATTGACTATTAATATTACAATAATTCAAAGACTCAATTTTTAATTTATCGAACTCAAATTGCCTCTGTCTTTCTCTCTCTTTCCTTTGTATTTCTATTTCTCTCCTGTTTTTCTTCTCTTTCTATTTCAAGATCTCAACCGGAGCTGCGAAACTTCAGGAATTCTAATTTCTTTACGGGAAATTCGAAGTAATTCACCGCTGCCACCAAAATTAATATGTAGAAGCTGTAACGTCACCGGATTGATGACAAAGACACTGGCTTGAAAACAATAAGAATTTTATTTCAGTAAATACAGCTTAACATATAATTTCTCCTTCTCCAACTATACCGAGCGACTAGCTCCTTCAACAATCACAAATCTAGATGTCAAATTTACCAAATGAATCGTTTTAAAGAGGCATGACTGCGACACTATTGAAACTAACTACAAAACTGAATTTACAAAAATGCATGGAAATTACTTACCTTGAGCTGTCCATTGATTTTGACCCAATCTGGATCACAAAATAAGGAAGCATGAAACAAGCATTGATAGTTGCCTTAAGCATCATTATTAGGTAAACAGTGGCATAGCGAGAGTTTGTACCGCCCCTCACACATCAAACATACTTAGACAAAAAGTCAATACGACGTATAGGAAATTCTTTTTTTTGTGTGTAAATGTGTTTGTTTTAAAATGTTTATTACAAATATATACTGGGGTGTTTCGGAAATCGTAGATACAGCAAAGAGATACGGGTTCCAAAGGTCATTTTGAGACTAAAATGTTCTACTGATGATGTTTTGTTGTACGGGTCGTAGTTTCAGAGTCAGAAAATTAATGTTTTGGGAATGGTCCCTAATCAAAGAAAGCTCAGTTCACATTAGGGAGTGTAAGTAAATAAGGTAAAGGTTTATTATAGAAAGAAATGCGGATAATAAATGTCATGACTGAAAACATATATGATAAAGAAAATGCTGAAAAATCCCTTTTTTGATCATGGACCATTCCCAAAGCATTCATTTCCTAACTCTAAAACTACAGCCCGTATAACAAAACGTCATAGAACATTTCGACTTAAAATGACCTTTGGAACCAGTATCTCTTCGCCTTGTCTACCATTTCCAAAGCACACTGTATATATATATAATATATATAATTAATCACACATTACAATAGATTAAATGGTTCAGGTTGTTTTTTATTTTGGCCCGCATTGAATCTGTATATATAACGAATTTTATTTGTATGTTTATTGAGTTTTTTATTACCCTGGAGATTTTCATTTTTACCCTGGTTCCCCGATCACTGCAATAGACCAAAAGTGCCGTACGGGACAGACTCCCTTTGACCCCCCTCCCCTAGCTACGCTAGTGCAGGTAAGACACAACTAATTATGTTATTCTTTGAAGCTAAAAGCTTAACAAGATAGATAAGAATGACCAACCAACCATTGGATAATTAGAAGAGACACAAAACAAGTGATTATAATTTTTAAAGTAGAAGTAAACCTATTCATGTCTACGTAATATAAACAGATTTGTATACATTCTCCGATAAAATCTGCAAATCTACAAAAACCTGTATGTCCTGAATAAATGCTAAATACACTTATATATTTTATTCAAGAATTAAATAGTGGTAGAAGAGTTGTGTGGCGAATTTGAAATCATGCGTGGGAAAAATGGCGCATTGAATGTAAAAAGATTGCCACTCTTTGAGTTAGACTCTCCTAATTATAGGTGAAAGAGAAAATCCAATTTTTAAATGAACTCTTCCAGCACGTTTTCAAAAGTTGCCTCGCCAACGTTTGTTTCTTTTTCCTTTAATCTGTTATTCTAGATCCTTAAATTTATTTTATTTACTTAATAAGGGCATTCAATTAAAACCTCCAGTCTTGTTCTTCCTGCAGCTTTAATATGATTTCAGCTTCTAAATGTCATTCTGCTCTCAGATCGATGAAGGCACTTTTACATGACTGTTAATATATTCGTGTCATGTTTCTTGAGCGATCGTTAGTATTCCACCTGAATATTGCTTTCTTGCCACCGAGAAGGACAGGTAAGCCTCTGCAAAGTCAAGGTGAAAGTAGATACCCCTCTGCTCCTAGATCCAGTTGAGCTAAAAATCATTTTCCACATCATAAGAAATACTAGGCAATCCAAAGAGTTTACGACAAAAAAAAAAAATCTGCAGTAATTCTCAGATGTCAGAACTTTAAATTGGCTACTTTTACAACAAAATTCACAAGATTCCAAATAATTCAGAAACAGGCTCATCCTATTAGCAAATTACTTTGTAAATCCCGATCAATCAATTCTATGGAAATTATTATAAAATTAGTCAAATTTGTTGTGAAGTTCCAAGATTGAAATTGGGGATTGTAAAATTATGTATATAATATAATATAGACAGGTTCTACATCAGCTTCTCTAATTACATCAGTTAGGCTTATGCTTGCCTGTTATAACTCTAGAACCTCTGGATAAATTGTTCTCGAAGCTTGGCGTGCACATTTAAGGACAAAAGACGATCTAACTACTTTTATATTTCAAAATTTTCCCGTTAGGGTCCTTCGAGAAATTAGCACGAGAATGCCATGAAAATTCCCATACAAAAAAAAAAAAAACCCATACATTAGAAACCAACACTTGATTTCTAACGAATAATAATCCTCTTAATGTCTGCGGGAGCAGTAATGTGATTAAACGGGATTCAGAGAATTCAAGGAATGAGGATTTTTATTGATTATTTTTTTTTGAAAATGAAAACATTTCTACTGCTTGTATTCATAAGATATTATATAAATAAGATTTTTAAAAAATCAAAACCGAAGACTTTTCGGTTATGTCATTTGAGTAATTTCTAGTTAATTATTAAAATAAATAAAATAATTTACAAACAGCATCACAAAATTAAGTTAGACAATTCATTTTATTTATTTTTTTTTGTACGTAATTAAATAAAAAAAATAATATCTCAAAGAACTAAGACATTTATGTAATTCTATAGAAATAAATATAAATCAACCGAAAAATATCCGGGGTTTTTTTTTTCTTAGTATTTACAATATATTGTGACTCTTTGTAGAGCACGTCCTGGATCCAAGGAATAGGTCGAGTCTCAGAAACCAGAATGGTGTGGAAAAAGTTTCCGTCACATTTTAAAAAGATTTAGAAAAACTTATCACTTGGCATTTCAGAGATAAGAGTGAATTTTTGGTTAACCGGAAAGGATTAAAGAATTTGGTTAGTTTAAAATAAAGAGGTTAATTTATTTATTTTTTTCATTGTTAATAAATTTAGATGATTTTTTTTTTTTATCTACCGTATTGTCCGGCGTATAAGACGGCCCCCAATTTTTCCAATTAAAATATACAGTTTGGGATATACTCGCCGTATGAGACTACTCCTCTTCCAACGCATACCAAATAAAAATTAAACATCAGATTTGATTTCAATATGGTAATTTTAATTCAAATGCTTATGACATGCAGATACTTAGCATGGAAAACGGTCACTTATAAACATAACGCTGTTTGTCATCAAACATGTAAACATAAAACAGTGCAACACATAAAACAGTGGAGTAAACTTCTTTCTTTAAAAGCGATGTACCTTACCGGCGATTGGCTGGTTGTTGTATACAACGCCTGCTTGGATTGGTCAGCTCTCCCTGTCTCCAAGTAACTGTAGCTTTGCTTATTCTGATACATTTTTTTAGAATTTCACTAAAATCATAGTATTTCTTAACTGTTTATTCTGTTCCCGCTCTATCTCTTTTTTCCATACCCCGAGCGTCCCGGACGCCTGCAGCTTGCTCCGTCCTTCCCTTACACCTTCCCGGTGAGGCGTCCCCTCACCTCGTTATCAGGACCGCGTTAAATCACTTCATTCCACGAATCCTGGTGAGTGGATTTTCTTCTACTGTACTTGTACAGCGCCGTCCTTGCTGCTTTCATACGGTTGCCGCATACGGCGGGGATGCGGCCGCGGCCATTTTTGAGCTCCCCCCATCATATGCGGCGACCGCAGATTTTCCAGTCCGGCTCGGAAGTTTCAGCACCCGGCGTATAAGATGACCCCCGACTTTTGAGAAGATTTTCCTGGTTTAAAAAGTCGTCTTATTCGCCGGACAATACGGTATTTATCTACTTAGAAAAAAATTAGTTTGAAAGTGAATAAATTATAATTCAAAGTCAAAATTATTAATCAATTTAAAAAAAAAATAACAAGAAGTTCGAAAGGCATACTTTCCTTATAGTGTTATTTCTTAAAATTTCTTTTTTATTTTTTAAACTCGTGGCAACGATAAAACTGAATATTTATATTTCAGTTACAATATTTGTCGAATTCAAACAATTACAAATTCTGTATTTTATGAACAATTTTTTTTAAATAAAATTAGTAATATTTACTTAAATTGTTGAAAACGGATTATTTTTAATTGTGTAAAACCACGCAGAATGAATTAAGGATTTAATATTCATTGTTTTAAGACAATGGGATATTAGCCAGAAATACATTGTTTAGATTCGAATGATTGTTTTATGGGAATTTTGTATATTTTTCTCTAATTTCTCGACAAGCGCCTTGGGCGCTTTAATTTCAAATAAAAAAAGTTAAATCGTCCTCCAATATGCACACTATATTTCAAGAAGATCCATGCAGTGGTTCATAAATAATGTGTATGTGTACACATGTAGTAATGTTTATTCACACTCACACACACACATAAACTGACTGATTTGATTCCGTAAAACAAAATCATTCGTTTTTACCTTTTTAGAAAAAAAGGCATTTTTAAATGGTCTCCTAATTTAAAAATGGATTGATTGTTAAAAAAAAGTAAAAAAATAAAAAATTTAGTTAAACGTGCATGTAACTAACTTAAAGAACATTTTTATAAATCAAAAATGCACAAAAATGTGTTAATTTGTTTTATTATTATTTTTGCATAATTATTTACAATTGGAATCAAACACACAAAAAATACATACATTAAAAAAAAAAAAAAAATGCACTACTTGTTGCGGGTTGGACCCCTTCATCAGGTGACAATTGTTTTTTTATTGTTGTTGTTTTGTTTTTGATTGGGGAACCACTTAAGGGAGGGGGGGGGATCCTTAACCTTTTCATGCACTGAGCTTATCATCGAGGGTAATCTAACTGATGATGCCTAGTAACGCTGAAACAGCTGTCCCAGATTTCCGTCGATAAATGGCTCACGGTGCGAATCCTAATTTTGTGCGTTTTGATTAAATGTTCTTTAAATTACATTGATTATTTTAAAATAATAATAATAATCAATTATTACTATTTTAACTTTTTTTTTCACATTTTTGAAAGTCGAAATTTACCTCAAAGATAAGTATTCTCTATAGGATTCCAGTGAGCGTTCTTGGATAAAGTCTTGGAATATTAAATATTTATGTAGCGTATCAACAACAATAACTTAATTGATCTTAGTGAAAGATTTATTTTCTCTTATTATCTTTCTTTACTACTTTGAAAGTTGGGATTCTCCAAATAAAGGTTCTCACAAATTATTAAAAAGAAGCTCATTTCCTTAATGAAAGCTCTTAATTTATGGACTTCCTTCTGAGCCAAACCCTTCCGCCATTTTGTTCTTAATGACTTTTGGAACCAACTTCCTGTAATTGTAAATCTTTCTTCGTCTTCGTGTCACTTAACTTTTATCTCATGTCGCCATTTCTGTTTGTTTTTTATTTGCGGTTGATTCTTCTGCCTTATTTATTTTCCCAAATTGAAAAATACATAATTTATGTTAAAATATTCCAAGAGTGATTCAATTAAATCAAGGAATCCCTGAAAAATGTATAACCTACTTCTCCTTAAATTATTATTCATCGAAATATCCAACGAAAAACCTATTTTTAAATTATAATTTCTACTATAGTAAATTTTTTTCATTTTTCTAGAAAAATTACTTAACTCCGTATTACTTTCTATTCTTATTTATAATTAAGCAGAGTGAGTTTTATAAAATAATTCAGAAATAAAGTAATACTTGATTCCAGTTGTTTAAACAAACAATGATGAGTATATTCTTATTAATTCTTACGTAAAATAAATTCTTGACACTTATTTGTCTTAGATCGAATTTTCTTGTGATTCGTTAGACACAAATATTACGATAATAGCAGTTACTTGATCATCACAAAATACTGGTAAATTTTAAACATCATACTTGCATGAATCCTTCTTAAGCCCCGCGAACACCATGCAACTTTTCAGCAACTTAGTCGGCCGATTTTGACGTCACGAGTTGATATAGATAGTCTTGAGCCCGTTTCTCAGCAACTCGGCAGCAACTTTTGTCCTCCGAGTTTGACTCGAGTTGTTCCTACACCAGCAACTCGAAAAGTTGCATCGAAGTCGGTGGGAATTACCCAATCACAGGGCAGCGTTGGAACACGTCAGTCGTGACGTCACGCCCATGGAAGATATGGCGTCCAAAAATGCTATTCGCCGATTCGATTCGAAGACAAGCGCATAAACAATTAATATCAGAGTTTCTTTCATGCATAAATAATGTTTATACTGAAATGCAGTAATTGTAAGCAGCAGAATTTATCAGAGAGGTTTCAAAACCTTGATTTTTTCGGATTTTCCACAACTGCTGTTGGAAACGCATTGCATTATGGGATTGCTGCTGCCGCGGTCGACTTCATGTCGAGTTGCATGGTGTTCGGGGTTGACAAAAGTTGGCCAACTCGAAATCGGCCGACTAAAGTTGCATGGTGTATGCGTAGCTTTAGGATTCAATTTGCTCACTTATCCCATATTGGAAAATGTTTCGATGCCTTTCGTTCCAAACTTGATTCTTCCTTTAACTGTAGTTGATAATAAAAATCGGCTACACTGCACAATCCGGCACCACACTAGGATCGAGGGTTTGTAAGGATACATCGCCGACGAGCGTTTTACAGCTTCCACCGCTTCCGATTCCGCGCAAAGATACCAAGGATACATGTTTATCCAAGTTCTTTTCTTGACCACATGCTTTTTTGCCTGTGTGTATTCTAAAGACAGCATGGCGGTGCAGGATGAACCTGAATCAACAGGTCCGGAGAGATTGTGAAGGGCAATTCGATTCTTATGTGGTACAGAAAATATAACTCCAAGTACAAGGAAATCTTCATGGGATTTCTGGATGGTATAGTTACGATATACCTGCCATCACATTAGGTAACTCTAATTTACAGTATTTCTTAAAAAAAGGGTTAGGCTGACCCGCCCCGCAGGCAACTATTAGTAGCCGAGGAGTGTCAAGCACGGGAGCCGAAGGCGAACCGAGGAGTATCGAGCACGGGAGTCGAAGGCGAACCGAGGAGTATCGAGCACGGGAGTCGAAGGCGAACCGAGGAGTATCGAGCACGGGAGTCGAAGGCGAACCGTGGGAGACACGACGCGAATGCATACTGTTATCCCAAGATCGCAGTTAGCCAGATGAGAGTTAGTTTTTCTAATGAAAGATCGTACGAAACCACTTTTAAGTAATAACAATGGAAGAGACCAAACTATTTACAAGTGACATCCTGGAACAGCTGTTTCACGCTCGTTGGCGATCATCTGGCTGATCGGAGAAGTCACAGTAAATAACAAGGTCTTCGTACTGAGGCCAGTAAGGACAGTATGTCGGAATAATAATTATTAATAATTCAAATGCGGAGTTTGAATTTTTATGCTTTAAAAAATTCATTAAGGCCTGCGCACCGCTGGCACATGAATTTTCTCACTAATTTTTCATTGGTGAGTTTTTCATTGTGTATTTTTTTCTTTGAGGCATCACTGCGCTTCCGACGTATTGACCATTTTTAAGTAACTTTGCCTATCCATCATCAACATGAGGAATTCTTAATTTTTCAATCAGCTTGCCTGCAGAGCTCGTTCTACACAAGAAGTTCAAACATGCAACATCAACATCCGGCTTCTTAAAAGTAGTTCCAAGGCAGCCATGTTCTCACAACTCAAAAAAAATAAACCAAAATCAGGGATACCGTAAAGTGCACTTTATCCTAACAATCTTAAATGGAATAAATTCTGTTATTCCTATCGAAATCATAGTATATAAGTTATTTGCTTTAACAGTTCATTTACGCTTTTATTTAACTCGTACTTATTAGGATTTGTCCTCCTTGTCATGGCAGCCTTCCATCGCCATTACCATTCAACAAAACGCCTTGCGTCTTTTTCATTACATCGCATGTCATTGTTCGCACCACTATTCCTTTCATTCTTACACGAGCTAAACAATCAACAATATTTCACAAGTAATAAAGAAAATTTAACGTGCTGTGAGAATTGTTAAGAAAAAAGAAAAAGAAAATGAAAAACAGCACCTAAACAAAAGAGGAAATTGCCTTTCTGTTTTCAGATTACGGGAAGGAGTTGGGAACGACTGTTGGGAAGGCGAGAGTTGGGCTGATGAGTCCGTAGAAGGACGAAACGGCCGTTCCCAACTCCTTTCCGTAATCTAAAATCAGAAAGGCAATTTCCTCTTTTGTTCAGGTGCTTTTTTCATTTTCTTTTTCTTTTTTCTTAGTTAATATATCCAAATTTACTTTAAATTATAGGCCGCGCGGTTGGCGTTGTCGCTATGACATCGGCCTCTCACCTCTGAGTACCGGGTTCGGTTCTCATGTGGGTTTAGTGATGGTGGATGATCCGCGCTGGGCAGGTTTTTCTCGGGGTTCTCCCGTTTCCCCTGCACTTCTCTCCCCATACTTTCTCAGTCTTTCTCTCCATCTGTCCTTCTTTCCGTGGTAAAGTACAATAGATCTCCGGTCGCAGTGCTTGGCTTCTCTCCCACCCACATTCACTACATAACATAACATAACATTAATGGACTTGAAATATATAATCAAATCGTCCACACTTTGTTGAATTGTCTAAGGCCGATTTATCTTAATATACAAAATAAATGGGTTGTGAGACAATGTTGTTTAGTTCTTACAGGTACTTTCGTCAACCTTCTCGCTCCAATTTCTTGATCAATACCCACTTGGAAAAGATTCCAAGTACCAAAGTTAAACCGCCTCTAGTCCTTAAATGTGCATACCAAGTTTTAAGAAGATCCATTCAGTGGTTCAAAAGTTATCGGACACAAACACAAAAGAACTGTTTTGATGGTCCTCACTTTTCTAGGCCGAAAAAGAAAATGTCTTTACAAAAATAAACCTCATCACATGTAGGAAATGCATTTCTAAGTATTCCTCAATTTTGCGATTTTTTTACTCTCACTTTACTTTTGATTTTTTTTTTTTTAGTTTTTTAATATTATTTTCATCTTAACGTGTTATTTCGTGAAATATCTATTTCAAAAGCTAAGAATAATAAAGATAAAAAATTGTTATTGTTCAGACATTGCTTATTCTAATGTGAAGACAAATGTCATGGTAAAGATTTAAACGCATGCCAATGTTTTGATGAAAATTAAGTCTTTGTCATCATGACTATTCTAGACTACTTCTTCATTCTATTCAAGATTATTCTCTTAATACATTTTTCTTTCCTTTCTTTCCTATCCTTCATTATTTTTTCCATTAACTTTCCATTTACGTTTCCCACCCGTGATTTATACAATATAGGTTCGCACGTTATCCATCCGATTAAAAATGAATTAACCAATTATTGCTTAATCCATCTTTACTCTATCCGCCATCTTTGTAAAGGTTTCGCTAAGTATAAATCTTGGTTTATTGATTCCACAGAGGCATCTCGGCATTCGTTCAAATATGTAGGACGGAAAAAAAAAACAAGGTGCATGTGAAAGTGAAATATGGGAATACATTATCGTTTTAGAAAAAAGTTCTGAAACTACACAAGATAATGCATTGCATTTGTTTTTACTTAAGTTAATATTGTTAAAAACGCTCTGAGCTTCCCCCCAAAAAAAAGTCCATTGATCTTGTATTTGATGAATACAGTTTGACTTATCACTGCAAGTGTGAGTTTGTATGTTCATAAATGTCACCCAAAATAATTATTTAGTGTTTATTTTACGAACTGTAACATGTTATATTTTTGCACACTTTGTGGACGATGTGGTCGTCAATTTGTCTTTCTTGTCTGTACTTTGCCAAAACACGAATAGTGGCGCGACCTACCTTCATTCTTCACACTTATTGTTCAAACGTATTTTAAATCAGTCTATTCGAAAATAAAAATTACATGAAGGTGGTCTTTGACTAACGACGGGGTTGCATTCCGACGAACGCGTCGTAAGTCATTTATTGTATATAGAGTATTTAGAATAGTGGGTGGCCAAACTTGCTTAACGTAAGAGCTTGATTCGACTCATACTTAGCATTACAATTAAGATTTAAATTCTTATAATACACTAGCTGTACCCGGCATGCGTTACAATGCCACTCAAAGAAAGAAATTGTTTGTTTTAATTCTGTTTATTGAAGTGCTTTTGAATACACAATATTTTTTGTTTTTCTGTCTGGTGCATAAACGAATAAATCAGAAGGTTTTCCGACGCGTGAGCAGGCCACTTAGAGCTGTCCATGTGTGAAGCATGGATTTTCCAAATTTAGTCCATCCACTTGTAGCGATTGTCCCTGTGCTTTGTTGATGGTCATTGCAAATACCAGTCACACCGGAAACTGCAAACGTTGAAACCGGAAATACACTTATTTGTTGCAACAACTCGCGCACCAGATATTATGAAATGGTTCTACTAATTCAGAAACCTTCGCGGGCATGCGCACAACTCACCAGTTTCATGACTATCTGATGAATGGTATAGGAACGCATACGGGACAAACAAACAAACAAAGAAGCAAACAAACAAACTTTTATATATTAAGATTTACTCATCATGAACTTGACACTTTTAATCCAATGGTTTATCCGATAAGTATTTATACTCTCAGGTTTTATCCGATAAGTAATTATAAAGCTTGACATTTTATTTATTTATCTTTTCTATTAATCGTGATGCAAATGGAGCTGAGGAAAATGAGAATGAGCAAATCAACCAGTCAGTGTGTAAGTGTATGTGTGTCTCTCTTTTACCTACTTTTTAACCACTGGATGAATCTTCCTGAAACTTGGTTTCCACATTTAAGGACAAGAGACGATCTATCTTCTATTTCTTTCCCTTTATTAGCGAGTTCACATAGAATAATTTCCCATAGAAAAACTATATTAACGCTATATTACTATATTATTAGTGGACTTTTATGTATGCTTTAATACACACGACATTCTCTGTCACACTGGAATAAATGCAAAAATTCATTTTGCTTCTTTCAATCTTAATATATAAAAATGTTTCTTCGTTTGTTACGAAGATGCTTACCTACACCATTCATCAAATTGCGATGGAACTGTGGTGAGTTGTGCGAACCCCCGCGAAGGTTTCTGATTTAGAACCATTTTACCATGTCTAGTGCGCGAGTATTGCAACAAATGAGTGCATTTCCGGTTTCAATGTTTGCAGTTTCCGCATTTGCAATGACCATCAACAAAGCACACGGACAACACATGACAGCTGTACGTGGCCTGCTCACGCGTCGGAAAACCTTCTGATTTATTCGTGTATGCACCAGACGGAAAAACAAAAAATATTGTGTATCTAAAAGCACTTCAATAAACAGAATTAAAACAGAAACACTTTCATTCTTTGAGTGGCATTGAACGCCTGCCGGGTATAGCTAGTTGAAAATATATTCCATTGTATCTCCTCTTTAACATTGATAGCAAATACAAACAATGTACTTGTTTGAAAATGAGCCAAGGAACGGTAGTTCCTTTAATAAGTGGAAGATGTTAGTCTTCCAAATTTCTGTATCTCTGAACTGTCATAGAAAATCCCTTCTCATAAGACTTTTATGGCAGGTAAGATTTAATATTATATTAAACTTTAACAGCGTTCTACAGATAACAAATGTCCTCTTAAATCTTGAAAGTCGCTTCGTTCAATTTGGGGAGATCACCTTTTAATGTATTTTTAATCGAACTATTTTCATATTCAGTCCGACATTTACTTCAGAGATGTAGTCGGACGATCAAGAGAACTTAAAATGCAGAACGATTCAGAAAAATGCAAAAGCGCCAATTTAATTCGGAAAGCAAAGGTTAAACTAAGGTTAGAGGCAAATACTTACTTCATCAGATTAAACTGAATAAAGCATGAAGTTTAAGGAAGACGAGAACTTCAGTTGGTTAAAATTTGTATGGTCTGACTCAGTTGGTTAGCTTAAATTTCGTTAACGTTAGCTGAAAATATCCCCAATAAACGGCAGCTGTCAAAAAGCCTCGTAGTTTTTCGTCAATCTTACATATTTCTACACTTTGTGTTCAGTTCTGACATTTCTAATCTTAAAATTATTGTGGTATTGTTTAACTAAATAATTGATTAACAGATTACTTGCAAAAATTTTTTTACATGTGTTAAATTTTTTTAAGTTCTTAAATAGAGCCAACACACAAGTCTAAAAATTAAGTTAAAAGTTAAAAAACATAAATATTTACAATTAAAACAAACTAGTTTCTCCCCGTTAACGGGTCATCATCAGTACATTCACTGATGATGACCCATTAACGGGGAGAAACTAGTTTTAAATCCATACTTCCTCTTTAAATCACATCGTAGTTTGTTTTAATTGTAAATATTTATGTTTTTTAACTTTTAACTTAATTTTTAGACTTGTGTGTTGGCTCTATTTAAGAACTTAACAGATTACTTATCAGCAGGATTTTGATGATCTAAAAATGTTTACAAAGTGACCTACAAAATGACTGCAAATATCCCATAAAATGACCCGAAAACTTAAAAAAATGACCTAAAAATTTGAATGAAACTGACATAATTTCATCACAAAAAAATGCAAACAGACTACGTCATTGTATGTTGAAATGATTTTAATAGATACCTAATATAATTTAATTATTATTTGACAAATACGAATTACTTGCACACAAAGACTGATTTAGTTGCAAGTGCAGGTGTGTCTCCTGGAATGTGGAAATACCAAGTAATAAGGGTTGAAGAAAGTTGTGAAGATTCTCGTCTTCCTATTCATCCTCACTTTCAGTTCCGTTAATATCCAGTACCATATGCAAAAAATGCATCGTAAACAATTAAGAATGTGAGAAAATGACTCAAAACGTATAAAATATTCTAATAAATTCTATAAAATGACATAATAATGACGCGAAAAGCGAGAAAATGACCTAAAAATAAAATACTTAGAAAAATGACGAAAAAATGACTTAATAAATATACATTTCTGTATTATGGGGGCCATGAACAGGATTTGTATATAAGTTAGCAATGTCTGTGGTGAACCATTTAAAAGATGACATGTCATCAGAATCCTAGCCCTGCTTATTAGCAATGCTGCTTCTCTAGTTCACGTCATGAAAGGCTACCGAAAGGGCGTTGCAACACGGTTCTAATGGGTTAATAACTTCAAGCATCTCAGTGAAATCTATTTTTCAAAATCTGAACTGCTATAGCGAAAGTTCGGATATTATTGAATACCATTTTTTGTTTGTTGTTGTAACTCGGTTATTACATTTTTAATCAAACTGAAATATAAACTGCTGCATACCTTGATTAGTTGACATTATTATTTATAGTTGTAATTGAAAAATAATTATTTTTATATAAAAATTTAATTATATACAAAAAAAAATTTTGGCGGATAATATGAAATAGGAGGGCAATATGAGACACATGGTTGTTTTCGAAAACAATTTGTATAAGTTACATAAAAAAATTCAATGAACTAATAAAAATATTAGTTACAAATAGAATAATGTCAAAAATATTTATTCCATAGTTTTTCGTGGTATTACTTGAAAAAGTCACAAATATGATCAACTTTTTTTCGAAGTTCCTGTTCTATGGATCTCTAAGTGTTCCCAATACGGCGAATCCCTGGAAGATTCCATAGAATTGCAAGGGAAAGATATTGAAGTGGTTTCCAGTTGCCTTCCTCAGGAAATCACTAAGGAATGATTTCAGATTGAAGAGAAAGAAGATTTGAAATACTACTATTTCCCCTTCACGCACATCTTGGAAATGAAATCGTAGCTAACCCTACTTCAAGGCACATAGGAACAAAACAAGTATCAGAGATACAGCGTTAACTGCTTAACTTTATATTGCACAATGAGTCAATATATTACAACACTTCAAAAATTAATACAGATTGTAATAAACTTATCTCAAAAGTTTTGAAGACAGAATATTCTGATTTTTAATTCGTAACGAAACAACTGGTTTGACAATAACAACGACATTGACTGCAAAGCATGGTGGGAGTATGTTGGAGAGGTTTTGCCACTTATCGCTAAGTAGTATCACCTCACCTACATAAAAAACAAGTATCTCATATTGCCCTTACATACGTAAGAAAACAAATATCTCATATTGCCCTCACATACATAAAAAACAAGTATCTCATATTGCCCTCACATACATAAAAAACAAGTATGTCATATTGCCCTCAGATACGCAAAAAACAAGTACACTGCAACTTGGATAATTCGGAGCTGAAGGGACCACTACAAAACTTCGAAAAATCCAAAACTTCGAATTAAACAAGTTACATCTTTTAACTTTAATTTCAGGTCCACTGAATGCTTGAAAAAATTATTCTGTCAATAAGTAAATAGTTATTCAGAAAGATGATGGTATGAAAGACTTAAATACTACATGTATATAAACAAAATAAGATTTATATTACGTAAGCTACAGTACATATTGTGGGCCCGGTAGCCGAGTGGGTTAGGGCGCTTGGCTGCGGGTTGGAGGTGGCGGGTTCGGTTCCCGGCCTCGGCGGAGTGCGGGAATTTTTCCACGCTCCTTTCTCCTCTAAACGGGTCCTAGGATCTACCCAGACCTTTCTAGAATGGGTACCGGGTTTCTTTCCCGGGAGTTAAAGGCGGGCGGGCGTCGGGCTGACCCCCCGACCTCAACTTCGTCCCGTTAGGCTGGAGCCCGTGAATGCTGGAGCCTTCCCTCCAGCCACCTCCTAGGCCTTTGTAGGCCTGTAAGTGGAATACTTTTTTAACTTTTTAACAGTATATATTACATTCAATACAGAAAATTATAGTTTTTCAAAAAATTGTGCAATGTCTGATTGTTTTATGTAATTCAGTCGCTTAAGTTTAGCAAAAATCACCAAGCATATTTAGTGAACGGAAAACAGCTTCACTTACGTTGGTTTGTCTTTCAATGTACCGACGAAATTCGGTGCTATCCCGTACTCGTTGGCGATTTGGCATTTCTTCTTCACACCCTTTTCCACCTCGCGAATGACGGCGACCTTTTCAGCGAACGTAAAATTCTTGTACACGCATGGTTTACTGAAAGACATGGTGACACCGACAGCAGGAAGCTCGAATGGCATCTGAAGCGTCACGTGTCGAACGGTGGTGGGAAGGGGATTTCAGTTGTCACGTGTCGAATTTCTTAACGATGAAACGCCGAAAAGTCGTTATGGTTCAAAATTTTTTATAACTTTGAATTAACGAAGTTGAACTTCGAATTAAGGAAGTTGAACTTCGAATTATCCACGATTTTTTAACATTGATTTAATAAGAAATTCAAGGGACCAAGAAAAATCTTCGAATTAACCACGATTTCGAATTAAAGACGTTCGAATTATCCAAGTTGCACTGTATCTCATATTGCCCTCAGTTACGCAAAAAGCAAGTATCTCATATTGCCCTCACATACGTAAAAAAACAAGCATCTCATATTGCCCTCATATACGCAAAAAACAAGTATCTCATATTGCCCTCACATACTCAAAAAACAAGTATCTCATATTGCCCTCACATATGCCAAAAATAAGTA
>JAFIDM010003189.1:35385449-35396183 GCA_023159025.1 Thereuonema tuberculata | reverse complement strand
CAAAAATAAGTAGCTCATATTGCCCTCACATACGTAAAAAATAAGTATCTCATATTGCCCGACCATTCCATAATACCCGAACTTCCTCTAAGCATTGAGTGAATGAATATAAAAATTATGTAATGTTATTTATTACTATGATTCCTTCTATCACATGATTATTTCAGATTCAAATATTAACTATTTTTTTTTTGAGTATCAATTTCATTTATTATTTGATTTGTATTATTCGTATTTTTGATAATTGTTGTTAATTTCCAGATATGATTAAAAGTTAGTCATTTCCTTATATGGCGATTTCTTCCTCGGAAAGCTTTGGTGAAATCAACTACGGTTCCATAAGGTCTGTTAATAGATATTTTTACATTTTCATTTTATTGATATTTTTATTTTTTTATTTTTCAATACCGAAGAACTTGAGAATAATGTTCCAAAAATAATGTCGTTTAAGCTAAAAAGTAAGTCTGTGAATCTTTGAATTTCTGGATGGATTTTTGAAACTCTTACTGCATATTTAAGACAAGAGACGATCTAACTTGTGTGTAATGGATTAATGAACTTGTTTAGTTAATAAATAGACTTGCGTTCATACGGAGAAAGTGAAATCTAAAAAATAAAATGTTCAATCAATAGGTTTTGGTGGTAGATAATACAGCTGCTTACAGTAACGTAGATAAATTAAAATCAAAATCACCCATTATTGTAGAAAATATTAAATACATCACGGCATTGAGAAGACATATTTCTTCTCCTTAAAAGGTCCTTAAGAAAAGTAGACCTTTTGTCTAATATGAAATTTGATGTTGATCAGTGCATTAGTGTTTTTGAATTACTTAAGGACTTCGTATTTTGGGTCTTATTTAAAATGGGTCCCAAAGATAGGCCTGTGTTTATCAAAATTTCATAAGATACAGATAATAATTCTAAACTCTCCCATATGAAATTTCATGTAAATTAGTGCGTCATTCTTTGAGTTACTTAAGAGCAGAGCGTACGGCCCTTATTGTAAAACGCCCATGAGCAGAATATGTAAACATCACAATCTAATCAGGGCTGGAGAATAACTTTTAACTCTCAAATATAAAATTTGATGTTGATAAATGCATTTCTCGGAAGCTATTTACTCGTGTGTTTCCGTATTTTGGTCCTTAAAATGGACCGATGGATATTCCAAAATCAAGTCAGGCCTAGATAATGACACTGAACTCATAAATATAAAGTTTGATGTAGATCTATTAAGCAGTTTTCGAGATATCGCGCCCACAAGATTCTCATAACATACATCCCTTCAAAAACACTCCAGACATCACTCGAAAAATAGTATAAAATTGTTGTAGTGAGCAAATGACGTGGATTTCGCTAAATTCGGGACATGATCTTTAAAACAGGATATGGTTCCTATTTCATATATAAGTTTCAAAGTTAAATAATTAAATATATTAGAAAAAAAACATGTATTTCTTTGTCGCTTGAGTGATTGCTGCATTTGCTAATTACTACCGTAAGGAGAAAGTAAATATTTTTTTACTATCTTTAATAAACAATTTGTTAATAATGTTCTACTTTATTTCTGTGCTCCTATATTTCATTAAGGTTTTATCTTGCTAAAGATTCATCTTTCTTATTTACGAGAACAATATAAAACTACAAGAAAAAACATCTGTTGCTGGAGTTTGATAAAAGCTGTCTCTAATGCGCTATGACATTGATAGTCCGTTGACAGCTACATCACGAAACTTATTACAGCTTATTAAGTATGCAGAAGACAATCAAATATCTGTCAAGAGATTGTTTTCTGGAAGTGAAAGACAGTTGAAAGCTAGCGTTACAGCCGTGCATTCTTATACTAAGCTTTTAATTCAAAAATGCCAATTTTTTTTAACAAAGAATATGGAAGATAATTAGTCTTATCAGTGATAGGGATTTTTGAGAAAGGAACATTTAGAAAATTGTAGAAAAATTACATAACAACATCGGCAGGATATATGAAGAAGAATATGAAAATATACATACAATAGATATATATTAAGTAATCTAGTGAAATTTAGATTATAATAGTTGAACAGACATAGGGAGAAATATTGGTTTGATCATTAGATCTATTTATTTCTATTTATAACTTGTTTTTGAAATAGTTTTATATAAACTCTTAATTAGTTATTATTGTTGTTTGTTGGTTTTGGTGTCGGAAGCGGGGGTGATCCCCACTCATGTTCTCGCCTTTCTGGATTTGTTATCTAGGAGGGCGGATCGGGCTGATGAGTCCCAAGCCGGACGAAACGGCCGTTCTGATTTCCTCTGATAATAGACCAGAAAGGCATTTTTTTTTTTATTCATTATGCAAACCTTGGTTTATATTGTGGTGATTGTTTGGTTCAGCTGGGGGTAAACCACGAAATCTCCGACTGTAGCGAGTTGGTATGGCCGGCACAAGGCTGACTTCCTGTTGGCTGGCAATGGTTGTTGGCTGCATTAGAGCTGGAGTCGAGTTTCTCGGCACCAAAATATGTGGTGATTTTGTTGGAGTCCTAGTTCATTGAATAAGGTAGAACGAGACTGATGCTGGATCTGAACGGGTTCTCATTTACTGAGGGAGAGCAAGGGTTTTTGTAGATTTATTTACAGTGATTGCTGATTGACTGGAGGGCTTTAACAGATGATTGGAAGGTTTAAATAATAACTGAAATTAACCGAAGGATTTAAATTAAGGTGCATGATAGGAGCCCCTCCAGCCGTTGGGATTTAAAAGTAAACAAACGTTAACGGTTTGAATTAGAAATGATACAAAGATTCGATATAATGATTAGATAAATAAATGAATAAGTTAAAATAGAACACACAGGATAAATAAAAATAAATATAAGTTTAAATGTAAAAACTCATCACAATATTCAGTTATAATTTAAATTTAGGATATTGACGTTTTATTCTTGTACTGGGTTTACTATATGAATTAATTAATTAATTTCTGAAAGTAATTCACTTGATTTCAAAAGATTTTTATATTTAAATTCAACAGTTGTACGAATTGACTATCTTTCAAATTTTAATAAGTCATCTGCCACTGATGAGAAATCACGTAATAATTAGACCTAACAATGAAGTTGTAATGGCCTGCACGTGGTTTCGAAACTGCTTTTTGACTACAACTCTGTTGTTTCTGGAAGTAGTCTGGCAATTTTTATTTCTTCAGAATATGTTGAATGTTATACTTGCTTATCTCCTCATTTTGTATGTTTTGCTGTTGAAAGATTATCGAGTAATAATTTTGGTATAAAATCCTAAGTTTTGACATATTTATATTTTTATTTTTGACTTATATATCAAATTGACATATATGCATTGAATCTTAGTTTTCACTTTCAAGTAATGGCAAAGGTCAGAATTCGTTTGTTGTATTTGAAAGTTGCATTAAATCAATGAATGATGTTTAGTAGCAGTGAATACTGAATGAAAGAAAAAAAGAGATGTAAAATAAAAAAAGGCGAAATTACAAGCTGCTGTAATATGAACAGAATAAGTATAGATATTACTATAGCTTTTAATTTCCTCGTTTATACTATACATCAGGTGGTTCAGTAAGAAAGGTCAATATTCTGAGAGGTCACAGTAACGGTCAATCTAAATCAGTAACGGGCAGTTTTGAGCCCGTTTATTGATTATATCAGCTCGTGACGTCAAAATCGGACGACTAAATTGCTGAAAAATTGCATGGTGTTCGCGGGGCTTAAGAAAGGGAAAAAAATCATAGGAAGCTGTGTCTTATTCCGAACTGTTTCCGGGCTAGAACTATTTAAATGGAAGTTACAAAATTATCAATGAGAACGAGATCTTTCGTAGGTTTCTAATATTTATTATTCAAGTGATAAATTGTTGCAGTTTACAATAAAATTTCAAATCGCTCTCAATTTCAATACACTTTGTAACTGGTATGAGAACCTGGCATGATGTTCGTCTCAATGGATCTTGATGTTCCTTTCTGCGGACGCTAAAATCCTTATGTGTTGTATATTCAAATAGCTATATCTGGGAAACAGTTGGGTAATATGAGGTCACATGTTCATATAAACATTTTTTGTTAGAATTACCGTGAGTTCGATCTCCCAGAATATTGATTATTATTATCGGGATGTTCTGTATGGATTAGTTGAATGTATATATTTGAATGAATGTGTAGGGAATGACCATGTATATAAATATACAGAACGGCTATTAATTTACGGTACTGAAAACGCAGGGCCCGGAACCTTTAATTTTGTGACCAGTTCTTGAACGGGACGGAACGAACATGCGTCGAGAGCATTTCTACGGAAATGAGGTATTGTGATTTCACGTTTCACCGTACCCTTCCCAGTCTCCTGATCTAACCTCGCAAGATGCGTATTTGTGAGTCTTGCTGAAGTAATGGGCATCCGTGAAAAACCTCCATCCACGGTGCAACAGCTGAAAGAGGGAATCATTTGGATGATACGCATCAGTCATTATTCCGTATTAAAGTTACAAACATGGAAGAACTCTATGAACTGTGCAAACAATGAAGGACATTTGAAATAAGTTTGTTTATAAACAACATGCACACTGATTTGTTTTTTGTTTTGTTTTTTGCTGATTTTAAACTGCAATCGTAATAGTTGTCAAATGAGATACATCAACAATTCAATACTACAAATTAATAGCCATACTGTACCTACATACAGACACAGACACACATATTTACATACACACGCATATATATATATATACATAGAGCTTGTCAAAGTCTTAAACTGACTTAAACAGGATAATTACAGCTAAAACCCTTGATGATGCAAAGTTCATCTTTGCTTCTGACATCTGTAATTAGCAGTTAAAACGCTCTTGCTTCCGTTAAAGACCATTCTTTAGCTGTCATTCATTCATTTAAAGGTGTACCAACTAGATTACAGCTGTCTTTACATAAACTATGATTAATGTTGTAATTAAAGATGTTATTTGATAAACTGCTTTTCAAAAGTTTGAAAACCTACTCAAGAATGCCTGGAAGTATTTATCAGCCCTCCAATGCAATGAGAATGGGCTGATAAATTATATTAGAATATTTTATATTAGAAATTATTAAAAATTATATGTAATTATATAGAATTTTTTTAAAAGTTTATTAAAAAGCAAATGGAATGCTCAGATGGACTGTGCTTTTATATTATTATAAGATTTATTATAAGATAAAAATTATATATATATTATTATTATATCTTGATATTAAGGAAAATTTCTATAAAGTGTGGTGTAGAAGGTTTGCATTTTGGAAAATTTTGGACATTTCAATAGATATTTTTAACTTACAATTTCCACGTCTCAGTAAGAAACTTTGCTAAACTTAGAAATACCAAACAAAATGTAAACATTAAAATCTCACAAATGAGGATTCCTTCAGTGAGGTAAAAAAAGGAATAAGAACGTTCACAAATAAAAATCACTAAGTTGCTTTTCGAATTTTTGATATCGGTAATTCAAGACAGACCTGGCTTATTAGCCATCATCAGTTGAATTTACCCAGTGTCTGCAGCTCAGTGTAAGCAAGAAAATATAAACAAAAGACAAGTAAACAAAACAATGGCCCTTCATATAACAAGGTAGGATAGAATGCTTCGCAATGGCTTCTGAGTCACCTTTACTTTAGAATAGACTGCGCCGGAGTGGTCTAGAAAATCCTCGCGTGAGTCTCCACCCCATGCTATCTTACCCACCCTTATTTATATGGAATAATCGTCATTCTTAACTCAAACCTTGTTAATACACTGAATTCCTAATAATGATTTAAAAAAAAACACGACGCTCTAACCAACTGAGCTAACAGAAGCCGTTGCGAAGCATTGTGGGATATGTGTCCACAAACAGACAAACCGGGGATATAAGGTGTCTTTCAAAAGCCTAAAAAGCATTAACAAGATAGCGATAGCGATTAGTAAACCAATCACAATGCTTTGCAACGGTTTCTGATGTGTGAATGAAGAAAATTATTCAAAAGTTAATACAAAACGCCTACTTATAAATAAGCGGAGGGAAAAGTCGGTTGCGTACAAATTAAAATACATTTTAATGAAGACGTTTTAACATCTTCGACTAAATGAGAACCACTTCTACAAGAATTTAATCTGAAGCTCGTCTCCCCTTCAAGAAGCACCATCAGGTATGGAATGTGTCTCGACGCAGTCTATTCTAACGTAAAAGGGGACTCAATCTGTACTCACTATTTATATGGAATAATCGTCATTCTTAGCTCAAACCTTGTTAATAGACTGAATTCAATAACTTTTGAATGATTTTCTTCATTCACGTATTAGAAGCCGTTGCGAAGCGTTGTGATTGGTTTACTATTTATTTATACACCCACGGTTGTTTATACTTTAGACGGGCCCTATGGTTCACCCAGCCCTCTGTCAAATAGGTCCAGGGAATTTATTACTCGGAGATTAATGGTGGGCAGGCGCAGGAATGACAGTCAGACCTCAAATAGTTCCGTTGGTCCAGGATCGCAGGAAGTTTAAATCTCTCGCGCATCGAAACGATGGCTTGGCTTGTAGTGGAGCATCTTTACCTTCTAGGACTGCAATGGTCTTGGCTGTTCAAGTAAAAAGTCTTGGCTGTTTTGTTATTTTTGATAAAAACAAAAAATTACTTTGTCGTTTTTCGGATACAAACAAAACGATAGCTTCTCATCCCCTAAAACAAGTCTATAATGTTAGATTTCTTCCATTTTCGGATGCATTTTCTTCCATTTTCGGATGCATTTTCTTTCATTTTCGGATGCATTTTCGGAATTTTCGGATGCATTTTCGGAATTTTCGGATGCATTTTCTTCCATTTTCGGATGCATTTTCGGAATTTTCGGATGGGGAGGTTAAAATCTCTGCCAACTTTCATCCCCTTCTACGTCTAAGCCAAATTACTTAAATAGAATACAAAACAAAAAAGAAGCTTTTTGTCTGATGTCCTCCCATTTTGATGTTTATGATTTCTTTCTTAAAGAATCGTGTCTTTTAAATCTAAAAGTGAAAGAAGGTTTCATTCCAGGCTAATGTAGGGTCTTACTTATTGTAAACTTACATTTCAGTTCCTTGTTGTGGTTTTTGATAATATTTCTGAGAGATGTTAAGCTTTGTTTCATTATTACCTCAGTTTTACATCCCTTGAATCGTGATAACTTTATTCTTAGATATTAAGAGAGGAACTTAATTTCAGATTATCCAAATCCAAAGACGAAATGAGGAGAGAGTGAATACGTTAAAGATAATGAAACATGGTAAAAAGTAAATTAAGGGAAGACAAAAAAAATAAAACCACTACTTTGATTTCTGAAATGTCGAAACGGAAGATTTTTCTCTCTAGGTATCCCTCATTAATCATCATGTTATTTTACTTTTTGAATAATAATTATCCTGTTGTAATTATAGAAGATCAAAACATTTTCCTTTGAAAAATGAATCCAATGAATCATTGATAAAGGAGAATGGGCAGATCTGCCCCACCCTTTATAGCGATAAGATATATACGAAGGAAAGATCTCCTTCAATAGAACCTTTTTTTATCATTACGACTTGTCGCAATTATGAGTCCGTTCGGAGTTATGTACGTCTAGATATGACGTTTGAGTCGTTGATTATAATGAGTGTGGGTGGCAGAAAAGCCAACCATCTACAGGCGGGGGTTGTTTGGCTGTGGGTGCTGGCTTCCCTGCACCCACACTCATTACAATCAATGACTCAAACATCATATCTAGACGTACATAACTCCGAAAGGATTTATAATTGCGACGAGTCGTAATAATAACATATGTTCTATGTAAAGAGATCTTTCTATAGGTATTTATCTTATCACTATACAGGGTGGGGCAAATTCCCATAGAGTTGCCCCTTCTTTACCATATTCAGTCCATTTCTACCAATAAATTGATGTCCTTTTTTAAGCTTGCATTTGAACCATCGATTTCGACTCCGGTAGTGACGAATTCTTACCGCTCCTTTCAATTTTATTCGTGATTTTTTTCATTAAATAAATAAATTACTTGCTTTAATTTTAAATTTTAAGTGTTACCCATTTAAATGTTAAACGATTTATTTCTTCTTAGGAAAGTAGTAATTTACCAAAATTTTCTGGCTTCCGGAGTCAATTGAGATTGTTTACACCGGAAGTGCATTTAAATCTCTTCAGATAGTCTTCATAACCGACAAGTTATGTTTTTAATTTTATTTTTATTAGCAACTGGTAACGTACTTGCCCCTTGAATTCTACGAATAAATAAATTTGACAAAGGTAGAATGAAGGATTTGATAAATTTCTGAATTGTAAGAAAAATGTTACATATCAATCAGTATCTGATTTTGTCCCAGTTTTTCGAGAATTATTTTTTTTTTTATGTCACCTTAAAAAAAACAACAGTGCAGAACACACTTGAATAATTGACTAGTGGGAAATCGTAACTGCAAAAAATGCAGAAATCACTTACTTTCAGTAAAACAATCAAAGAAAGCATGCGAATGACGAGTCTTCCAGACCAACTCTACCTTCATGGCGCGCTTTTCATCGTAACAATCCCAATATATTGGATGGTTGATCACAAATCTTCGAACCATTTTTCGTTTCACTACATAAAGAAACAACCTTAAGTAATGCAATACAGGCACCTACATAGTCTCGACTGGCGTAGCAGCAGGCGAGCGACGGTTCGAATTTGACGGAACAGAGACCTCTAGTGAACAACTGCAGAGGTTTACAGAAAAACGACTATCACCAATGAAGTCAGAGGTCAGAAAAGGATCATCATTTGAATTTTTAATGCGTATTTGTTTGTCGAATCCAAAGGTGTTCCTTGTTGGAGATTTCAAAGTAATTAACATTTAATCTAGATAATACGATATCACATAGAAACTTCACTTTTCTGATAGTCGATTAATGATTCAATTTAAAATAAAAATACATTGATACATGATTCAAGATCAATAGATTAAGGGGATTATGTAGGATTAGAGCCGTTCCTGGAATTGAGGACTCACCTGATTGGTCCTCCAGCACAGGCGGACATGGACGAGAATGGACCGTCACAATTATATTTAAACCCGTGTTTTGTAAATAAAGTGAATTAGATTTATTAAATAACCGTTTAATCAATGTGAACTCCTCTTATTCCAGAACCAAGAACATCACAACAATATTGATGAATTACTAAAAATATCTTAGAATTGACTAATTTTCATTCTATTAAAAATCTCAAGTTATTTTTACTTGAATCCAAGTGAAATTAGGTGAATTCTTATTTTATTGAAAGACTCGTATCTCATTAGCAAAATATGTTTTTTAAGAGTTTTAATTTCCAAGAAGGATAAGAAAGAAAATCGAAGTCATTAAGATGTGTATTTTTTTTTTTATCAGTTTCTTTTTAATTTAGTTTGGAATTTCGTCAAAGCATTTAGAACCAATAAAAAGTCCAATTAAGTTAGAAGCGACAGATTGCTCCATCTCTGCTCCTTTTGTTAATAGATCTTTTCATTCCTCTCCCTGTGTGACAACGAATGAGCACGGCCTGCTTTTCCTCCCACGCACCTATCACTGAAAGATGGGGTCTGGGTGGAGCTCTTGTTTCTCTTCTTCCTCCTCAGCCGATCGATAGTGGGGAAGTCCGTCCGCCCTCACCAAGAAGGTGCCCAGCAGCTGGAGCGTGTGATTATTCTTAAAATCACCACCAGATGTCGCAAACAAATTCTCATTTATTTCCCAAAGCAGAAATCTTGGGCTGTCTTTTGATAGAAGTGTATTGTTGTGGTCTTCCTCCAGTTTCCACAGTGATTCGGAAAACCTAGTAATCTAAGCTTTGAATTCTCCTTTGTGTGACAAGTCAAGCTTTGATGCTGCACCCACATACGGAAGGAAGAAAAATCTATTTAGCTTCTCTTAAATCGTCTTCTAAAGAAGTGGTGTTAGTGGTTATGTTGGCTTGCAGAATCAACTTCTCTGGGATGATTATCTTTAGCTATAAATGGACTTATATTTCTTTTTTGTCTTTTTCTTCCATCTACGTAATAGTAAGAAGGCCGTTCCAGCATAGCTTATGGTCTAAGAGGTAGATATCTCGGACCTTGGGTTCGAATCCCAGCGTCGGCATGAATGTTTGAAAAATTTCCTTTTCTGTGTTGTCTGCTTCTTCATCTTTCTCTTCATGTCTGGAGTCATTCCTGAGGCCACCTCAGTCTCTTGAAATGCAGTGGTTCTCCTGGTTCTCTAGAGACCAGTTGTGCACGGACACTTCGGACACGAAGTTTGGACGTGAAACAACAACAAATGGTAAATAAGAGTGTTAAAGCGTGAAGTGCTTCAAAACGTAGGTTCTTTTAAAAGGGTGACTCACGACAAAGTCAGAATAACCTAAAGCAGTTGAATTGGTTTTTGTCTTTTAGGAAAAACAAGTCTTTAATTTATTCCTGTGCTGTCCTTGTTTCTTATTTTGTTATGTTTAAAAAATTTCCAGCACGTTAAATTTATTCTTTCAACAGGTCTTTTCTCTATCTTTATTTTTCTATATAACAGCATTAAGAAAATACAAATGTAAAAATTATTGTAAATAAAAAGCTTAACGTGCATCAAAAGTTTTAAGAAAAAGAAAATTTTAGAAATGCACATAAGCAAACAAAGGTTCTCGCATCCTGAGCTATCTTGTCGGGAATCTGAGACAGCTGTTTCAGCCTTATTAGGCTTCCTCAG
>JAFIDM010003189.1:35355552-35372346 GCA_023159025.1 Thereuonema tuberculata | reverse complement strand
ACTCATCTAGTATTATGGACCGCCACAAAATACAAACTAATCGACATAAAAAGAAAGAGTAATTCCTATTGAAAGATTTCTAATATTCATGCCTAACCAGGGCCACAAAGCTGAAGATATATTTCAAGGCTTGAACAAGTCTTTGAAGGAGAATGAAATAGACATTAAGAACTTACGATAACGCTTCTTCAATGAGCGGAAAGTACAATCGCCTTCAAGCGTTGGTAATGGCAGAAAATAAATTAGCAGTATGAGTACCTTGTCCTGGGCATTCACTCAATCTTGTAGTGCAAGCTGCTGCCGAGTGCTGCCTGAGTACTGTAAGTTTTTTTGCCCTTTTGGAAGAACTTTTTGTACATTTTATGGCCTCAACTAACAGGTATAAAGTTTTAACCGATTGCTTGAAAAATTCCGATGCAAAAACCCATTCTCGTGCCAAAACATACAACAATAAACGTTGGTCATGCAGAGCAGATGCTACAAACAGTGGCGTACCAACGGGAGTTGGCCCGGGGCGGGAGTTCCATTATTCCACAACCAAAAAAAAAAAAAAACGGAATCTCCAATTCAACAACCAAAAAAAAGGAAATCTTGCTTTTACAACCAAAAAAAAAAAAAAAAGGAAATAAGGCTGGTGGGGCCCCCTAGGCTTACTTTTACAACCAAAAAACAATAGGAGTGGATGGTGGATTATTCAGTTAAATCAAAACAGAATTAACATTAATTTATGTAAATACAATAAATTGTTTCTTGAGAAAATAGAAAAGGCAGAATAATAATAAAAAAAAGATTTGTAAGATAATTTTTAGTATTAATGTTATTACTATTATTATTATTATTATTATTATTATCTCGAAAAAGTTTAAAACCATGGGTTTCTCAGCTAAGACAATATGGCGGGTCAAGGACCAAAGCACATATTGCCAAGTGTTAAAAAAAAACAAAACAAAAAAATTTTGGAAGAATAGTTAGGGATGGGTGCTTGTGTCTATAAATTTCCTAACTATGCGTGTTGTGTTGAGTACCACAGCCTTCTGGAGTTGTGCGTAAGTGTTTTTATGAAGTCCTAGTGTGCTGAGGCTGTGGTGCAATGTGTGAGGCACCAGACCAGTGGCGGACAGGACGATGGGTACAACACGTCCTCGGTCCTGCCTCCACTGCTTCTGGAGCTCGTGTGCTAGGTCTGTATATTTACTGATCTTGTCTGCGTGAGTTTTCTGCATGTTCTTGCTGATAGGCACTGCAATATCAATGAGATAGGTCTGTTTGTTGACCTTATCAACAAGTGTGATGTCAGGTCTGTTGTGATGTATAGTTTTGTCTGTGTGAATGTGGCGGTCCCAGTACAGCTTATGTGAGGTTGACTCTAGTACACTTTGTGGTGTGTACTTGTAGTAGGGGACCGTGTCCTTATTAAGTGAGTGTTTCTGTGCTAGCTGTTGATGAACGATCGACGCTACCTGATTGTGTCGGTGGAGGTAGTCTGTTTGGGACAGAAGGGGACAGCCTGATATTATGTGGTCGATCGTCTCATGTGTAGTATGGCATTTCCTGCATCTGTCATCGTGTGTGTTTGCATCGTGTAGAATGTGTTTCTTGTAGTTGCGTGTGGAGATGACTTGGTCCTGTATCGCGATCATGAACCCTTCGGTCTCCCCAAACAGCTCACCACTCGTCAGCCATCTGTTCGACACTTCCATGTCGACATGAGGCTGGCTGAGTTCGTGGCAATGTCTGCCATGGAGTTCCTTACGAGCCCATGATTCATGCAGCTGCTGTGTGTGGGTGTCGGGGGTGGTGAGTATTAAAGAAGGGTTTGCGAGGTCCAGGGGTGTGAGGTGTGTATCAGCCATGACAATGGCTGAGTGGAGAGAGGAGTGTTGTGCTCTTTGGTGGAAGTGTTCCCTAAGTGTGTGTACTTGTTTTTCGTGTAGGGTGAAGAGATTGATGAGTCCTCGGCCTCCCTCCTTGCGGGGAAGAGTCATCCTTTCCGTAGCGGACTTGGGGTGGTGCATATTCTGTTTCGTGAATGTAGTGCGTGTTGTGCGTTGAGTGCTTCGAGTTCAGTGTTTGTCCATGGAATTATTATTATTATTATTATTATTGTATCGAAAAAGTTTCAAACCATGGGATTCCCCAGCTAAGACAATATGGCGGATCAAAGACCAAAGCACATATTGCCAAGTGTATTAAAAAAAAAATTTGGAAGAATAGTTAGGGATGTGTGCTTGTGTCCATAAATTTCCGAACTATGCGTGTTGTGTTGAGTACTACAGCCTTCTGGAGTTGTGCATAAGTGTTTTTATGAAGTCCTAGTGTGCTGAGGCTGTGATGCAATGTGTGAGGCACCAGACCAATAGCGGACAGGATGATGGGTACAACACGTACTCGGTCCTGCCTCCACTGCTTCTGGAGCTCGTGTGCTAGGTCTGTGTATTTACTTATCTTGTCAGCGTGAGTTTTCTGCATGTTCTTGCTGATGGGAACTGCAATATTATTATTATTATTATTGTCATTATTAATATTAGTATTAGTTTATTTTCGTTTATATAATTATTAAAAAACAATAGTATTGAAACTGTAACACTAATCGAATCACACTTGTAAAGAGATAAAACCCATATCAAATATAATAAATTATTATTATTATTATTATTATTACAACCAAAAAAAAAAGAAAAATAAAGGAAATAAGGCTGGTGGGGCCTCTCCCAGGCGGGGTCCCGGGGCGGACCGCCCCCTCCCCCCCAAATTGGTACGCTACTGGCTACAAAAGCCCTTTTGCGAGGCTATAGAGAAATAAAAATGCACTTTTTGAAATTTCACAGGACAAAGAAGATTCAGGAAAATCACGTGTTACTGCTCTAAGTTTGCATAACAAAATGTCAAAGTTGGAAACGGGGCTATACACAGTATTTTGGTAAGATATCTTGGGTCAGTAATAAAACTAGTGAATTCTGCAAAACCTTAGATTGGACGTGAATACAGCACTGGCGTCGTTTACAAGCTTCATAAGGACAAGACGCGATAGCTTTGAAGAATATCACATGAAAGCTGCTGAGTTAGCTGGTTCTAATTGCACAGGGTATGAGAATGAAACACAGCGAAAACGCAAAATAAACGTGCGTTTGTCACCTCTTGACTGTGTCCAAGCATCAGAAGTTGAGCTGACCCCATCAGATAAATTTCGAACTCAGAATTTCCTTGCTATCATAGATCAATTTGAATCATCATTGGACAGAGGATTGAGGCATACAAATTAATTGATAACCGGTTTCTCAACAAGTTGAATACTGTCAGTAATGAAGAGATAATTGCAGCAGCTCAAAAACTTAGCAGAAACATATAACAATCACTTCAAATGGGAAAATGAACTGATTCAGTTCAAATTTTTTTACCACGAGTTTGAAAAAAATGACGACGAAATTGAAAAAGTCATTAGTCAGGAGAGGTGGATGTATAAAGTCATCTTAGAAAAAAAACGTTAAAGGTTGTTTTCCTAATATTGAGATTGCCTTAAGAATGTACCTGTCACTTATGATCACAAACAGCAGTGGAGAAAGGTCATTTTCAAAATTGAAGTTGATCAAAAACAGGCTTCGAATCTCCATGCTAGAAGACATGTTAGAACGCTTTAGCTTTACTCAGCATTGAAAGTGACATTTTAAGAATACAAAAAATTATGAAGATATTATAAGTAGCTTCATTAGTACGAAGTGTAGGCGAACTAATTAGCCATTAAGAATGTGACACTTTCGTTATAGTTAAATTTGTTTGGAAAAGTTCTGTATTTAAATTAAATATGTTATGTATGTTGAAAAGGTTAAGTGCATTCTGCTTGTTCATTACATTCCTTTTTAGGCTTATGAAAGACGCCTTATAATTATATCCACCGTTTGTCTGTCTGTCTGTGGACACATACCCCACAATGCTTCGCAACGGCTTCTGTTAGCTCAGTTGGTTAGATCGTCGTGCTAATAACGCGAAGGTCGTGGGTTCGATCCCCTCATGGGCCATTCTTCTTCTTCATTTTTTTTCTCCTCATTTTAGATCTTTTCAGTTTCTCAACTTATGACATTATGAGATATTGGTTCTGTAATCCTTTAGAATTGGGATTTTGATAACTACTTTATTTTCTCTAAAATTAGTATCACATTGTTTAAAGTAGATATTTAGGAAGCGACTGTTTTAGGATTTCTTGAATGTTGTAGGTGGCCTGTTAGCTCAGTTGGCTAGAGCGTCGTGCTAATAACGCGAAGGTCGTGGATTCGATCCCCTCATGGGCAATTCTTATTTTTCATTTTTTTCTCCCCATTTTAAATCTTTTCAGTTTCTCAACTTAAGTTTTTTTTTAAATCATTATTAGGAATTCAGTGTATTAACAAGGTTTGAGTTAAGAATGACGATTATTCGATATAAATAGGTGTGGGTAAGATAGCATGGGGTCGTAAAGAGACTCGCGCGTGCATTTTCTAGAAAACCCCGGCGCAGTCTATTCTAAAGTAAAGGTTACTCAGAAGCCGTTGCGAAGCACTGTGATTGGTTTACTAATCGTTATTCTACATGGTTGTTATCTTGCATTTTGCATTTTTTAACATGTTTACTTAAAATTACGGTATGTTATTTTTAAAATCGTAATACTCATATCTGCATAATTAGAAACATAGATTTGAATCTCAACTTTGTAGTCTTTTATAATAATATAGTTGTTCGTAGCTATGTCAATAAATCATGTTAAATACCTTAATGATATTCAGTTCTTTTCATTTTTATCATCTCATGAATTCATCAAATTCTAAAATATTGTATAAGAACGTCGCACGTAAATTTTCTATAATTTAATAATAAACTTTAAACGTTTATTTTTAGGTTTTCAACTGGATAATTGTTGAAAATGCGGTTTTTGTAGGTTGATTTAAAACAAAATATTTTGTCCGGTAGGGCCCGCGCCACAGGTTCAGCCTAGGGGCCCACAGTTCCTAAATACGGCACTGAGTGCTTTTATCCTCTTTTTAAATTTCACGTTCCTTTTCATATCTCCTTGCTTTTAAATGATAATGATCTTTTACCCATTTTATCAGTTTTACACTTCATTCATCAATGTGGCCTTGCCACTCTATTGTAATTCTCAGATTTTTACTTTTCTTCTATATACCTATCATTTTACCTATATTCTGCCTATATCTTATCATCTTGCTTTGTGCACTACCTGTTCTTTTCTTGTTTTTGTCCTTTTTAGCTAGGTAGTTAGTTTTCATTCCGTTTTCTTTTCTTTTCCTTTTTACCTTTCTTGGCGCAGCTTAGCCGCAGCTGCTTTTGCGCCATTAAACACCAACCAACAAACAAACACCGTCAGCATCACTTACTTCACACGTGCCTCAGACTGTGGCACAATATATTGCCCAAATTCAAAAATACTGTACATTCAAATTGCTGTATCTCAGAAACCGTTTGGGGTAAGATACACATTCATATAATTTTTTTTACTTTTTTTCTTTTATTTTACCGATACTATGACCTCTCTCTGGAACACTAGCGCTCTCTGGAACACGGATGCTCCGATTCCGAAGCTCGCACTTCGGTGCGTTCCGCACCCATCATCATCATGACCTCTCAGGATTTTGATCTTTTCTATTGATCTTTACCCTGTATAGTCGAGTTTTGATTCAATGGATATCCATCTTTGCTGGTTCTCCAAAGTTTCTGGGAATAATCTAAATAATATTAACAAATAGAAAAATTCGAGACCTACTATAAGCAAAAACCCTTTTTAAAAAGGTCCGACTGTATTTGAATGGTGGTGAATGCTGCTGTGATCGTGTAGTGGGATATTGTATAGTTAGAACATTGACTCGCCTCCTCAAGCTCACCTGAGATAGAGGCAGGCATTACTGGATGACGAACATTTGTTTTACTTTACATTGTTTTTAAAATGTCTACGTAAGAGGTAGAAGAAACTGAGATTACTAGAGACAAAATGGAGGTCGAAGAGCTAGTCCGATACTCGCCTGCCTTTAACCAATAGAACAAATACTTTAAAAATGATTGACTCTCAGGATGATTAACCAAGAAAATCCCGAACAAATCCAGGTTCCTAACAACAATTTACATTTTAAAAGCAAAAATATTCTACGTATCTTTTTGAATATATTAACAATAGTAGAATGCTAAAAGACCTTTGTAACAACGCTTTATTTTAAAGTTTGGCTAAAACGGAGAACACGGTACAAGCCAATTACAGTCTTCGTAAAGATACATCCTCGCAGGGATACATGATGGTGCATACTGTTATTTCAAATCGCAGTTAGCCAGATGAGGGTTAGTTTTTCTAGTAAAAGATCGTGCAAAACCATTTTTAAATAAGCTTAAACTGCAAATCTCATTCTACTTTTCACTAGTTAATTGAAAAACTAAAATTCATATCTTAAAAGTAGTGCCAAGGCAGCCATCTTGTCGAAATCCTGGTACCGTAATCTCCGGTGTCACCTTAAAGTTTTGTAAAAATGGAGCCTGAGGAAGTAAGGGAAGATACCTGTGCGAAATATCGCTTTGTAGTTAATACGATGTCTTATTGAAGTAAACATAATTTACGTTTTAGGCAAAAAAAAAATATGATTAGCTGTAATTCCAATTATTGTTTATAATCTTAAAATTTGAAACAGAAAATATAATTATAATCGTATAAATTATGCTCCATCTTTATTTAAAAAAAAAACCTTCAGTTTTTAAAGATAGTTTAATTTTAAACTTTTTACTTGAAAAATCATTTACATAAATCCAATTTTACGTTGTTCTGTATTTTCATCCTTTTAATTAGGTTTAAAGTCAAGATTTAATAAATGAAATAAATTTACTAAATTTGCCTTGACCAATTATTAATAAAAATATGTTCTCAGAATTAATAGTTAAAAAAGTAAACTGTTCAGATTTGATTATTTTGTTTCCTTCGATTTCAATTTCATGGCCCAAAAACTAACGTTACGCATTAGAAATGTCCTTATTGTAGAATCTATTTGGTGCTATCTAGGGGAGTTCGAAACATGCTGTTCAGAAGAAACAGAATTTAGTCTTTCCTTGAATTACATCAAATAATAAATTCAGGTCCCAAAAGGATCGATCTGAAAGTAGAGAGGTTTTATCAACATTTAATCGCTAAAAATTATTTTTTTTGTGTAAAAGTTTTAAATCATTGCAGTCCATCAAACCAGGATCTGGAATGGGAGAGAGAGGAATTATAATGGTCAAAATGTAAAATATTATGTTAGGGTCGAGGTTATTAATAAAACGATGATTTTTCAACCAAATCGAAAGTCCAACTTGCTGGAGTTTTTCCGTTTTGGTTGCAATTGGGAGAGGAGTTGGTAGAGCTAAAACAACTACCAATCTCCCCTCCTCCAATCGCCAGTGCTTTAAAACAAAGACTTTTTCAAAATACCGGTGTACTTGAATGTTTAAAAGCAATGGGTGAGACAAGGAGTTTACTAGGTGACATCCCAGAACAGCTGTTTCAGTTTAATTGGCAGTCATCAGCTGGGAGTAGTCACCAGTAAACAACAAGGTCTCAGTACAGAAGTCAATAGAATAATCGTAAGAAAGAACAATGGAACCTCCACATCTAAAATAAATTATTTTGTTATCGCTTATTGTGATATTTTGAGATTTGAAGGTTGCATTTCTTTCTACGATTACAATCAAAGAAGTTATAATCCAAATTTTACAAAAAAAAAAAAGTTGATTCAGAACATTTTTCCTTGAAGAATTTGCTTTTAATCTACATCAAGTTTGATAAAGAAGACGTTCTAAAGAAAGGCGGAAATGTAACATTAGCTCTCACTTATCTCAATTGGCGTAGATCAGTGTTAATGGAAACAGTTTTTGGACTGTTCTCCTACCACTGCTTGATGACATTCACTATCTCCTGTGGAATCTGCGTTACTGACTTCTCTTTTGTGAACTTACTCCTGCCGCCACCGGATGCGCGGTGAGGCTTTGGATTCAATCCAAAAGGAAAGATGTCTCTAATCAACCCTCCACCCCCACCGTTCATCCCTTTGGTTTCGACGCCGATCGGTTGAGGTCGAACAGGAAGCGCTTCTTCCACAACAACACATTTCGGAATGAGCTCGGTCTTGTCAGTCGAGTCGATTTACACTTGCTCGCAGGGAAAAGGGTTTTCGGACGAAGAGAGATTAACTCTTTCTATCATCTGCTTGTTTAAAGGGGAATGGGCAGATCTGCCCCACCACTGTATAGTGAAAAGATATATACGCAAGGAAAGATCTACATCAATAGAACATTTATTATTATTACGACTTGTCTCAGTTATTAGTCCGTTCGGAGTTATATACGTCTCGATATGACTTATCTAGTTGATAATTCATCTTAATTCCCGGATGAATTATTTAATTATCATTTAATAATTATTTCCAGTAACAGTAAATTTTATTTTCATTTATTATACGTAAATATTATTATTTACTTGAAATAAATTACAGTCGGACCTTTATTTAACAAACCTCTATTTTGCGAACTTTTCTTTGGAACCAAGAACATTTTGCTAATTTCTTCGTAAAATAACCTCCAAATAGCGAAGTGCATTTTCTATTTAACGAACTTTTTCGTGGTGTCGATTTTTTTTTTTCTCCTTGAAATGTTTTTATTATTATTATTCCCTTAGAGGAAATGAAAGAAATATGGATACAGCTGAGGTAAAAAGAAGAAATTGTTGATGATGTGCTGATTGATGATTATCTTTCACTTGATTTTGAAGTTGAGACCTCGGAAACACTAACTGAATCGGATATTTTGGACAGTGAGAAAAATAAAAACAATACAGCAATGAATTGCGATGAAGATGAAGATGATGAAAATGGAAATGATCATGATGTAGAAATCAAAAAAACCTTCGTATGATAAATGCTAAAATCATTTGAAACAATCCGACGCGGATTACAATTAGAAGAAAATACTGAAAAAGTTTTTGGTGCATTGCAAAGATGCGAGACGTACTATAAGTAAAAACCCTTTTTCAAAAAAAAAACAAACCATCAGACAAAATTACAGATTTTATTAGTAAAATTTAAGTACACATGTGATAATGTATGCTTTATGTCATTAAAATTATTACTTTTTTTTAATAATACTGAATAAAAAAAGGTGAATCTCTATTTAACGAATTTTCCATATAACGAACTTTTTTTCAGGATTTAGCGACTTTGTTAAATAGAGGTCCGACTGTACGTCTCGATATGACTTATCTAGTTGACATCTTAATTCCCGGATGAATTATTTAATTATCGTTTAATAATTATTTCCAGTAACAGTAAATATTATTTTCATTTATTATATGTAAATAATTATTATTTACTTGAAATAAATTATATTAATTATTAATTACGTATAATAATTATTAAAAGTTAATTAAACAATACTTTCGAGAATTACGATGTCAACTAGATAGTCACATCTAGACTTATATAACTCCGACCGGACTAAGAATTGAGACGAGTCGTAATAATAAAAAATGTTCTATGTAAAGAGCTCTTTCTATAGGTATACAACTTATCACTATACAGTGGTGGGGCAACCATACATTTGTACCCATTGTCCTTTAAGTCATTTCTTTCTTTGCAGAAATGAGATCTTCTCTTTGATACAAACCTCTAAATTCTTTAGTTCTAATACATTTTAGAAATCTGCTTTTAACATATGCTTTTAACAGCACTGGAAACGTTATCGTTACTCGAAAAACTAAATTTCGTTTTTTCGTTAGTTGATGATACATTTAAACACCCCGCCATTAAAATAAAAAAAAAAAAAAAAAATTGTAATGCACCTAAGTAAATAAGGATTCTCGCACCCCGAGATAAAGAAAACTATCTTAACCCTTCCATTTCCTGTGCGTTTTAATTACCTTTCGTGAAGGTTACACTGTCGGTTTTTCTCCAATTTTTGATAACTGTTGTGGGAGCTCGATGGAAAAACTTGCAAAAAATAAAAAAAGAACAAAAACAAATAGAGAATTTCCATAAATTTATTTATGAATCCGCAACATTAAATGAAATAAAGTAATTTTATTGCAATAATAATATTCATATTAAGTAATAATTGTTTATATAAAATAATTATTTGCCTCTCCCTCTCTCTAATCATTACAATGTTCCGATGTACCTAAAAAAATGAGCGTATTTAAAATAGAGGTAATCCCAAAACATGAATGATAAAATTTATTTATTTAAAAATAATAATAATTCTTTTTATTTTATAAGTACAATCATATATACGGTGACCAGGCGTCCCTGATTGTGCGGAACAGTCCCGGATTTTATTGCAGTATCCCATTTCATTATACGTTCCGGAAAATGTCCGGTATTTTGTAAATAGTCGATCTGAATTTTGCTAATGCCGGGCCGTATAAGGATGGAAGTCTGGGATCAGAATAGAAATACGTTTAAAAATCGATGTTTACAATCTTCGGATTATAGCCTAATAAATATTCGACCTATTGTAAAAGTAGAATTCCTTCCTTTCACAGCGGACGAAGCCAATTGACGGTATTATTTGTATTCTCTTTTATGCGGGTGCCTTGAAATGACGGTGTTTTTTTTTTTTTTTTTTAAATTATCAAAGATGTCTTGCCCGGATTGACGTCGAAAAATCTGATCGCCCTAATCATATATGTAAATATATATTATAAGTATAACTAATATACGTTTTTATATTCAGTAAATTATTTATAAGAAATAAATAACACACCGTCTTTTTTCTTGTTTACGTATTTCGTTACAACGCACGTTAAGCGTAGTGGAAAACGACTTTCAATTTTTAGCATAATGAAACACTCAAACAGAAAAATAAAGTCACTTTCTGTCCTGCAACGAAAAAGGTAACTAATTATTCTTGTTTCGTTTCCCAACTCTGGTTTATAGTAAACTATCTGAGTCACGACATAAAATGTTTATACAATGCTTTGATAACCAAATAGTTTAATAATAACTCCGATCTGTTGATGTAATCTGCTTTATGATATGATATTATTGAAAAAAGTTCAAAATATTGAAATAAAAAAAGAAATTGATTAAATCTATAAATTACGTGACATACGTGACATTTTTATATTTATGAAGCATTTTACATTCTCCAAATTGATAGAATTTCTTTATTGGTAAATATTCTGTATTCTATGTCTAACTCTGCAATTGCTGTGACTGTTGTTTAATTTTTTTCCTATTATTTTTGATTTTGTATTTGGACGGAAGATAAATAACATGCATACCCTTAACTGCATGTGAAAGGTAATTCATTGAATCCAAGTTATTATTGTAATGTTGAAGTTTTGGCAGTGGCGTATGGATCTGGATAAGATCTATTTCCATATAAAGGTAGAGAAACATATTGGACATTAATAATATGAGGGTTATTGAAAACCTTGCATCTGTCTGTCCGTAGCCGTGTGTGTACATAAAGTTCACATTATCTGTTTTGGCAATGTGCATTCGTAACTTGCGTTGAAATACTTGAGCTTGAAGACAAGCAATAAAAGAATTTCGAATTTGTGACCAATCAAATATAATGCAATCGACCAACGAAATCCAAATTGCTCTATGACTATCTTTTTATTTAAAATTCAAATTTAAACAAAATAAGTAAATAAATAAAAATAGCCTGTAAAGATATTTCCATTTTGACAAAATTAAAAAATTGTTGATTATCTCTTCTATTTCATTAAAAAAATAACTTTAAAAAAAAAAAAAAGGAAAAAAAAAAACTTACAAAAACCAAATAACCAAATGAATATTAACATTATTCTGAATAATCAAGCACTATAAATAGAAAATAAGTTTAATTTAACTTCTGCTGTTAAAATCCATTAATAACTAATAATAAATTAGTTAAATAAATTTGTACTTTTCAGATCCATGTTTATTTATTAAATGTATTCTACAAGACTATTCAGTGAAAAAAGTTACTAATTACTTTTTTTGTTTTTCAAATGAAATTTCATTAGATCCGTACAAAATACTCTACAACTTCTTAGTTTCTCTAAAGTCAAGTTTAAATTATACTAATCCATTGGAGCTAATATGTGATTTGGGAAAGATTGAATAACGTCAGAGTTAACCTGATCCTGTGTTCTGGAATCTTCCTCCATTTTTTTTTTTCCGAGTAGCTAATTGGTTGAAATGGAATGGTTGGCCTTCGTGAATGTATTTGCACTTGTCTTATACGATCATCTTCGAATAAAGTGTCACCCAATTGGAAGGCGTCCGTCACACTTAGCGGGAATCCTAGTGACGCTTCCGCTAAGAGCCACAGGTTAAGTGGAAATTTAACGATCTTCTCCCGCGAAGACTGGGTGGTGTTCATTCGCTTGCACCACCAGAATTAACCTCTCTTCAATTGAATAGTTAGGGAAGTTGGCCACTGATTAGATGCATAAAGCTGATTTACTGCTTGCGAGTTCATTTCCATTCAATTCTCGTTTATTCATTATACGACAAAGCTTTCAATAGAATTGAAGTGGAAAGTTCGTGTTTGCCTGATTTGCCCCTAAGGTGTCAATGATAATGAATGAAACCCAAGTGTTACAGAAGCTTTTTTTTTAGGTTATTAAATATTTATGCAATTGAGCTGAAAATTGCTTAAAAAAATCCACTTGAGAAAAATCAATGTAAAATGGCACATTAAAAGGTCGAGGCCTAGTGTTTACTACAGTCTTCGCGGCGAGAGTTGAAACTCCCAGAATGCAAAGCAGATCATAGATTTTCCTTTCCTGGCCGGTCGCTCACATTCAAATAGAAGAGAAAATGGCGGTCGCTGCTTCACATTCAACATTTCGACGAGGAAAAGTTCTCAACAGTCAAGCTAGGGACATTATTCTTAACGTTGCTCGTCGATTTCAAGAAGATGTATGTGAGATTTTTATTATTTCCTATTTTTGATAATTGAGATTGATATTTCCTGCGGAGCTCATGGCATTGATACTGGAGAAATTAGTCAATGATAATGATGATGTTCATCAGCTGAGAATAGTCATCAGTAAAAATTTTCCTTTAAGGCACCACGGCGCTTACGACGATTATTCCTATTAGCCTCAGTACGGAGACCTTGTTATTTACAAGGTGACCGCTCCTGGCTGATGATCGCCAAAGAGCGTGAAACAGCTGTTCCAGGATGTCACTTGGTAAATAATTTGGTCTCATCCGTTATTGTTGAAATACTTCTATCTTCTTTTATTGTCATCTGTCAGTGTAATTCGTTAATTTGATTCCAATTTCTAAGTTTCTCTAAATTTCAAACCGTTCATTCGAATCCTATCTCTTTAACCCTGATTTGTTGAATGGCTAATTGCGTCATTGTTTCAATTATGAAAACATTTCAAAAGCTTCATTTACATAACGGCTTTATTGGAAATTATTCAATGTAATTTTTTTCAGTCATTTTCTCATTATTACTGCCTCCATTTGCGTTGTTTAAGCATTCATTAAATATTTTATATCTGTTAAACATTTTCTGTTGTACCACAGTTGAAAGTCTGGTATATATGTGGAGGCAACTTATTCCATATTATTCCATATTATTCCATATTATTGCATTTTCAAAGGATAAATTTATTTTGAATTACCTTTGATCATAGATTATATTTTAATTTAAATTTTACTTAAAATGTTGCTATTATATAACATTTTTATCTTTTGCATCTAAAGTGAAGTTTGAGCTTTCTTATTTTTAGTTACATTTTTATTAGAAACCTCTCAACCAAAAAAAACAAATAGGCTATGCAATCAAATAAGCAAATAGAAGTCCCTACTCTGCAAATAAGTAAACTGTTACCCTATGTAACTAAAAGAAAAGATAAAAAACAAATTATATGTATAATTATATTGCAATATATTTAAGAAGTTTAACTTATCCTTTTCGCTTATTGGTTCCTGTTACCTCTCCCATGATTTGTAATTTTTCAAAAATATATTACAGTGACATATGTATTTTATTTTTTATTTTATTTTAATATTGCTTGAGAAAGGTCTTATGTAAGATCGAAACCGGTCGCATCATTTTTAATTTTATTCTTTGGTGTTGGCTCCATTCTTTTATTATTTCAACAATTTGTTTACTCCTAGAAATTCTATAAATATAACAACACTCCTTTAATTCCCACAATATTCCATCCTTCTTTGCGAAGAACTTCTTCAGGTGGTACCAGAGGACAAGAAACTATTGTCCTTCCTCTATATTTCATAAGGATTCTCCTTGTCCTCTGATACCACCTGAAGAAGTCGAAATATTGTGGGAATTAAAGGAGTGTTGTTATATTAATAGGATTTCTAAAAGTAAATTATTTACAAGATATATTATAGATGCTTATATAATTAGTTTTTTTTTTTCAGAAAATGAATACTTTCTATTATTGCGTTCAGCAAATATTAAAAAAAGACAATTTTCTCTTGTATTATTCGAACCCACCAACATTCGAATCTGTTATCACGTAAAATTCACTGTTAAGTTTATTCATTGTGTTTTTGAATTACGTAAGATTTTTCACTCCAAAAACCTTATCTTTTTTATCACTTTTACGAAATGCAGTGACTTTTATTATGTGGGAAGGAAGTAACTTAAGAATCATTTACTCAGGATAGACCATATAGTACGGCTTTACATCGATTTTTGTCTGATTTTGAGAAGAACGAAAAAAAGTAGGTCTAAAGATATCATCAGCCTAAGATATCGAAACATTAAGGGCGAGGGGAAAAAAGGAGATTAGACTGAAAAGAGTTTTCCTGAAGAATCTTAAACTTTTAAAAATTCATTTCTCATTTTGAAGAGATTTGAAATTTCTCAATGTTTCAAGAACTGGAAATAAAGAGAAATCCAAATTTTTTTCAATAAACAGCAAATCAATATATCTACTGAATACAAACAGTATGCATTTTAAATAATTGTCTGAAATGAATGAAACCGCATTACTAACTTCAGTTGTCTACAGCGGATTAATAGGATCAAACCGATTAGCTAAGTTTTAATATTCATTATTTAAGACATTGAGATATTAATAAAAACAGGATAGAAATTCATTATTTAAATTTCAGTGCTTTGCTATTCTTGGCGCCTTATCATGGAACTTTCTCGACGAGCAGTAACTTGGAAAATATTTGTTAAATACAAACATTAGATCGTCCTCGAATATCAATATACCAAATATATTTCTTCAAATTCCCTACAACGATGTTTCACAGACGCTATCCTTCTGCTTTTTCAAGTTTCGCAAATTAAAATAACAATATACTGTTATTAATATTATTGTTATATATTAATATTGTTTAATGTATTATTGTTTAATATATATATACTAATAACAATATCTAAAAGCAGAAACTTGAAAAAGCAGAACGATAGCGTCTGTGAAATATCGTTGTAATGAATTTGAAGAAATATATTTAGTATATTAGTGTATATGAGAAATAAAATGAAAATGCACAAGAATAAGAGTTCACTGATTGTTTTTGGAAATTGTGATACCAGGAATCCAAGACAGCCTATTTCAGGTTTCCCGACCGTCATCAGTTGGATCCGCCCAGTCAGGAAACCAGGCTGTCTTGGATTCCCGGTATCACAATTTCCAAAAACAGATCAGTGAACTCTTGGTCTTGTGCGTTTTTGTTTTATTTCTCATGTAATTGTTTCCATCCATATTAAAAAATTTTGCCTTATATTAGTAAACAACGTATAACACGTATTAGTATTTACATATCTTATCAATTTACCACGTTTCAAGAAGTTCCATTTAGAGGTTTAGACGTTGTATGGGAAGAACACACAGTCTATACGAGGGTCGGACTAAGATCAGCTGAAGTCCGAAGTAGAAACCAATGTAATTGGATACACTCGTCGTTTGTGCTCCTTTTTCCCTTCCTTTGCTTAGCTGGCAAGACATTAAGACTCAGAAAGTATTGTACGTGAAATAGGCCATTAAAAAGTAAGACCATCTCCCACGCCAAAACACTCAATTATATTAAATATACTTAATATTCAATAGCAGCATTAAAAGTCAGACACAGTGTTCACAACTGACATCCCAAAATAGCTGTTTCACGATGAATTGCCGTTCATCAGTTGAGAGTAGTCACCTGTAAACAATCAGGTCTTAATACGGAGGTTAATAGAATTTAAGGTGGGAAAAGCATGGAACCTCCAAAGTCTAAACTAAAAAACAAGAAATGCACAATAGAAATAAGAAACTAATGTGCCAGTCTCCGCTGGCCTCAATGAATTTTCTTTGCGCATTAGTTAGTAAAAAAAGCGCCTAAAAATGCATAAACACATTAAACTGGGTCTGACCTTACAAGAAATACATAATTGATGGTGGACAATTTTTTAAAAATAAATATTAAATAACAGAGAAATGTACTTATTTGTACGAAGCAAAACATCTATTCTTTCCAGTTTTCTCTTTTGTACATCAGTTCATTGAACCTTTTCATTTGGAATCTGAGAACTACAGAAGCAAAACAAAAACGCTCCAACAAAACAATATCGATCAGATATGTATTTACAACGATTAGAAAAAGAAAAAGAAGCCACCGAAATTCCTGCAGAAAAACGTTGATATGACAGTCAAACATACATATCTCTAGATATACAGGGTGTTCCGGAAATGGTAGACGAAGCGAAGAGATACGGGTTCAAAGGTCATTTTGAGTCGAAAATATTCTACGACATTTTGTTGTACGGGCCCTAGTTGTAGAGTTAGGAAATGAATGCTTTGGGAATGGTCCCTAATCAAAGAAATAAGCT
>JAFIDM010003189.1:35309547-35350552 GCA_023159025.1 Thereuonema tuberculata | reverse complement strand
AAATAAATAAATAAATAAATAAATAAATAAATAAATAAATAAATAAAATTCTTTCCATGCTCATTCCTTTGTTTTCAAAGCTTCCTCAATAGACGTGGATTTGTTTATTTATTTTTAAAGTTCTCTCAGGCACCTAATGATGGCTCTGGTTCCCAGTTTAATGAGTGGTGATTGCATTTCATCGGAGGTGTCGTTTTGATTCCACGGGGTTCACATCCCTTTGAAGTTTTGGTCTCCTTCACGGCAAGTATTAAAGGGGGTGCTTTTGTGTCTCCAGGTCACATTGAGGAAGATTTGTATGCTTTCAAATCGAAACTGTCTGTACATTTTTTAGTCATTTTTTAACTGTTTATTATTTTATATTGGTGTGTTTGACCGTTATTCGAAGTTTAGAATCTGAAAGAATCTTATAATTTAGTTTTTGAAGTGAAACAAGTTTCTGAAATACTGCCTCATATTCAGAGAATAATTGGACTAGTACAAGCCTAATGGAGCGTAGTGGAGCTTGATACCCAAACGTTTTCATAAGTTTATAAGTTTTTTAGCTATGATTTGATAATGTCAATTAAAAGTTTAATAAATTCTTGAAAATGAAATTGCTTAAAACAACACTGTTTGTAAGTTGAATTTTTATACTTTTAGTTCTATAATATTGACCCAAGTATAGTAATTGGTACAGTTGAGGTGAATACAAGTATATACTATGACTCAGATAGTTTCGTATTTTTTCTTAAACAAAAACAACTGAATTTTTAATTTTTTTTTCCTGTTGTCATTAAATTTATAAATATTAAGAACAATTCAAAACTATAGTTTGACTTGCAGCGTAGAAATAAACTATGAAAACTCAACTTACAAGAACTTTCTTTTAAAGAAGTTGTAAACTTTTGATTATGATTGTTAACTCAAATAAGTAACTAATGTATTCTGTAAGAAATAGCATCAAACAACTTTTATTGTTTTGTTTTTTCCCACTGTCATTAAATTTGTAAAAATGCAACCAACTAAGCAAAATAGCCTCTCTGATATTAATGCATCAAAGTCTAAAAAAGTCTCAACAGTATAAACACATTTAAAAAAAATCAGTGCATTAAGTGTTGAGCTATAAAAATGAATATATATATATATTAAGTTCATTATTAGATCTAATAGGGGAAAAAAATCATATCAATGTTAGCCACCACCTAACAAAAAACTTCAGAAATTTAAAATGTAATATAATGTTACTAGAATGATAATCAGTGCGCTCTTTATTGTGTAAAATGACAATCAGTGTGTATTCCTGAAAATTAAAAATTTGAATTTCCTTTACATACATGACTTGATATTTGTTATTGTATCTTATACAAACAGTATGGAGAAAGGGAACTGAATAAAAATATAATTAAAAAAGAAATTTTGCACACTTCATCTTCGAATTATAGTAAATAGAGAAAAACAAATGCATCTTCAAATCCTACATTAAATTATCAAACTTTCTTCAGTCCCAAAGTGGTTCTGGCTTTGTTTTTAGTCGACTTTGAAACAGCTTGTTAAGTTGTCGTGATAAAATTTCTGAAAGAAAAAAAAATTACTTTCTAGTAGAACAAAATGAAGCAGAAACAAAGTAAAGTTTGTTTTGATCGTAATGTTTTAATTAAGTAGTTTATTTCCAATTATTTGGAAAATTTGATTCACTTAAAAAATGTTTAAAACGTAGATAATATAAAATAAAGTAAAAAAAAAAAAGCTTTTTAAGAATTATCATTTTATTCATTATTAGGTAATTGAGCGTTATTACCTAATATTGAAGAAAATGATAATTCTTAAAAAGCTTTTTTTTTTTTCATTAATAGCTAATTAATTCAGATATGTAAAAACATTGCTTGCAAGAATCCAAACATGGACTACAATGTAACCAAAGATATTAAATTATTATTCAATAAATTATATGTTAAAATTCTCTTGGATAATTAAGAATAAGTAAAGGAAGTTATAGTATTTCAGATCATTGGTCTTCCTTAATGACTTGAAACTGTCCTATAAAAATGTTTGAAAATTTTTTGTATTTTATTTTGTTGAATGTTGAGTAACTTGTAGGGTTATTTCAAATATTTTAATTAAAAATTACTGAAAGGATTATGTTATTAGTAGTCCTTTTTCTATTTAATAATTTATGAAAAGTAAAAGTTAACAATTTTAAAATCATTTACATTATGTTTCCAATTCAACTCCTGCCACAAAGGTAATTATTTTATGATTCTGTAGGTGCATCCACGCACATTACTATTTTATGAATAAATAAATAGTGAGAAATATCTCTACAGTGATACAGTGGCTGAAAAGATAGTAAGCTTTAAATATAGGATACACATGGATTTGGGTTAGACATTGAATCTCTCACTGTCCAACATAGGTTGTTCTAAATTAAAGACAGATAACAAAGACTTCCTTATAGCTTTTTTTGCTTTTCTTTAATGTAATATTTTATTTTTTTTTACAAAATTTATATTTTAATAAAAAATAAATTGTTCTTACTTCGTCCTGGTTTTTTAAATAATTCATCCACAGAATCTTTCTTCGTTTTCATCTTTTGCAGTTCCATCTGAAAAAATAGTTTGATATTTCATATTTCAATGAAAAAGTGTATTGCAATGTTGTGGAATGAAATTTAACTTGAACCGTGTTTCTCTTCTCATGAGACAGTTAAGTTTGCTTCTAACTAGTATATTGTTTTTCACAACATTTAAACTTTGACATCTCACACTGTACTGGCCAAATTGACATCTACTGTTGCCAATTATCCCTCAACATTCATTTTCTGTTTTTTGAAATCACAAAAGCCTCTACAAACCTTTTCATATCGCTTTATAAACTGAAGAAAATTGCAGCCTTTATAGAAGCAAATATTTTACTATAAAATGAGACTAATTGAGTAACTAGGAGCTTTAGGCTTTAAGCTTTAAATGAAGTGACATTTTCCTATGATACAGATTATTGCTAAAGAAAGTGCTAGGATTCCTCATTTGTTTAATAGTAATCACCATCTAAATGCCACTTAAAATATTAAATGGATAAGATTTTCAATATGCCAAGCAATTTTGCATAAAAGCATTTCCTAAGCTACTTCAGTATTCGAAACATTTGGCTATTAATAGTGCTTTTCAAGAACAATAGAAATGATCTAATTTGTAATTTTAATTTAGTAAGAAGTTCAACTCAAAGAACAAACCAGTGGACGATAAGAATCACCGGTAACAATAAACTTTTTTTTTTTTTTGCCAATGCCCGGGCTTTTAGAATTGAAACTATTGGCTTCAACAAGGCGTTAGAAATGTGAGCATTTAGCCAACGAAACGTTGCCCAGGATATGCCATAGGAGGCAGCTCACGCTGTACCCGCAGAAACGGACGAAACACAGGAGAAGAAAGTAAAATCCATGCCGACGCCGGGATTCGAACCCAAGTTCCGACACATCGGCCTCACGGCAGACCGCCGTCTAGACTGTTCAGCAATGCCGGAACGGCACCACAATAAACTACAATATAAAGGAATAAAAACATATAGTTTCTTTAGTATTTGCAAGAAAAACAGTGCAATGATTTAAAAAATAGTAGAGTTTTAAGAGAACATGCAATGTTATTGTTAAGGCTGTACCAACAATGTTGTTTTGTTACTCTAAAAAAAAAAAAAAGAAAAAGACAAACTGGGAGAATAATATGTAATACAATTGAGTCCTCCACTTTGGTAAATTCAAAGGAAACAAAATTTGAGATTTCTTGACAGGAATAAAAGCATTAACTATCAAACTAACACAAGCAAGATGATTCAAAATTACTTGTACAAACTTTAAAGGTAGGTCAGGAATACAAAAACAAACCCGTATTCATAGTGGAACGTATGTCCACAAACGCCACCTGAATGCGCTAGAGGCACTATTTGGCAGCACATTAGTTGGACAGTCATTTGACACGTTGACTTGGTACGAGTAGGATGTATCGCTTCACTAATACTGAGAAGGCTGATGTGCACCTAGCGTATGGGGCAGTGAACCGAAACGGACAAGCCGCTGTACGAGTGTATCGTGAACAGTTCCCTAACACAGTGTACCCAATCATCAAACGTTTGCACCATAGATTGTCTGAAACTGGATCGTTCGACGGAAACAGGCATTATTGTGGTCAGCAACGATCGACGCGCAACCAGAATTGAACGCAATCCACATATAATGAAAAGTATCTCATTACATGCTTACTAGTGATAGTTAGCAGTATTCATTATATCTGATCGTTGATATTCAGTTTTCTGAATATTACAAGTGGATATGACATTAATTTTTATATGCCAGGCTAGATCTTGATTGAAAAGTAATTACACTCCTTTTATTTAATTTAGATGTTCGTAATAAGATTATTAAAGTTATTTACAACTTCACAAAGATAAATTTAGAGGGATAAATAATAAAATTTAGAGGGGTTTCAACCAATAGGGGAGGCCGGGGTTAACTGGGTACAGAGGTTAACTGGGAACTAATGAAAAAAAATGTGATACTTAAAATTTAAGTTTGTTGCTATATTGTGTTTACATTTTCTGCCACTTCTAGGACAACACTATCAACTCAAAAAAAGTGAAGCCACAAGTACAGAACTGATGCAGCCCAAACCTCGAGGTGTAAATTCTTCTGTCATCATTTCATTGTTGGTGAGTGATATTAAATTGAATTTATAATAAATGTTTCCTATATCAAATGATCAATACTTACCAATAGTTTGTTAGACATAAAAATAAAAAATGTTCAACTGGAGTGAGACGTTTGCTTGTTTTCATGAATGTATGGTGGGGGCCACGCAATTGTATGGCTAATTGGGAATCCGGCCCTGTTAACCCTATCCAAGAAAGGACATGCATTCTAACCGATACAGGACAGAAGATGCTGCTTGTGGAAAAAGCTGGTGCAAGAATGCAAAAGCAATCCAAGAGAAAGGGAAAATATATGCCTTCAAGTGTGAAGAAGAAGCTAATATCTCTTGAAGACAGCAATGGAGAATTAGAACCAGAAGTTGCATTGCATGATTCTTCAAGCAACATGGATGCATCCTCCGACGAGGAGAAAACTGTTAAAAAAAAATTGCTTCATAGTTACTAAAGTTCATGGGAAGACAAAAGCTTCAAAACGAAATTGTTGCCAAGGTCCTGAACAAGCACAAAGGTGGTTACCCAGTCGAATGTTTAACGAAAACACCAAAACGTTCAAGTTTTTCTATTCTGCCGAAGACACTGCTTTTGTACCAAACGAAGATTTGATCATAAAAATGCCTGCACACATGTTTCATAGAGAAAGTGGACGATTTGCAAACATGCAAGTTTTAAAGTTGACTTGTCTTCATACTCAACTGTCTAAAAATGACATGTTCATTCCTCAAAATTCATGGCCTCATCATATTCATTAAACAAGATAATAAATCTTTTTACTTTTTTAAAAAATTGTTTCATTGCTTTTAACCAATATTCAGGATAGTATGCCATTTATCATGCTACCCAGTTATGGGTTCCAGTTGGGACACATTCTACCATTTTATAAAATAATTTTTTTCTGATTATCAAACTTATAAGACAAAGACAAAAAAATCTGGGATCTGAACATTGATGATAATTCAATTATTCTGACTATTTAAAACCACCTACTGTGCATATATCAACCCCCAAAATATTCCTAACGATTTTTGTACCCAGTTAACCCCAGCCTCCACTAAGTACGAAGGATATTAAATAGCTGTCCTGAAGTCATGCTTGTGCTGATTTAGAAATAGCAGAAAATAATTGTTTAATTTTTGTGTAGTTTATTAATTGCACAATTGAAAATGCAATATTTTCTCAGTTTACAGGATAGAAGTAATCCTGCTTTGACTAACCATCGGTGATGGTTGCAAGTTCATTCTTGCAGCTTCAGTAAATCTAAGAAATTCCTCGTCAGTCATTCCAGGACCTGCATCAATGATTCTTCTTCGCCTTCGTTTCGGTCTTTTGGGGGATGGTGATTGAATAATATCCAATTCCATTGAAGTTTCTGATTCCTGAAAATTTAGAAGTTATCATGGAATGAAAACTTAAGATTGCTTACAATTCTAATATATTATAACTTCTGCTTGCTAAACTAAATTTCTTTATAGCTAACAATGTAGAGAAATTATTACAAAAAAAACAAATATATACTGGTGTTATGATGTTTAATAATATTTATTATAAAAGAGAAGATTTAAGGAAGAAGTATGGTTTGTTTGTATATAGCAAATATATACTCTTCTGAAAACGACCAATATTTCGTTAATCGAACAGATCAACTTTTTCGAGGTCTCAAATGTAAATAAATAAAAAATATACAAAATAAATAAGAGAAGAGAAAGAAAAGAATCTTACCTCTCTCTAAATAATACAAAAATATAACAATACGATAATCAGACTTCACACTACATCGTGTCATTTGTTACAAAACAAAATTAACAATTAAAACAAAAGATATTCATTGGGAAAAACAAATCATTGTTGGGAGAATGTGATCATTAATTAAATTTTAAAATTTCATTTAATCTCTTATTTTTCTTTAAAAATTTTCTAAAACAGCCTAATGTAATTTCATTAACTCTAAGATACTTGTTTTTATTAAAACATTTACAACAATTTATTGTGCATGATTCTAAAATTTCCTTCATATGTCTATCCGTAGATTCAAAAATTACATATACTAAAGGATCTGGGTTACGATTAAAATTTGAACAGTGTTCCGCCCAGTCAGATAGATTTATGTGGTTATTTTCGTATGCTTTGATATATTCATTAAGCCTCTCTTTAACAGTCCGACCTGTGATTCCAATATAGTCCCCTATCTCGTTCTCTTTGCAGTCTCTACAACGTAACAAGTAGACAACACCCATCTTATGTAATATCTTCTTTTCAATCAATCTTTTCTTAAATAAAATATTATCTTTGTAAAATACTAAGTTAACCTTATTAATTTTACAAACTTCTTTGATGTTTTTGTTGATCTTTAATCCTATCGGTAATTTTACTGTTCTAAAACTTTTATCTTTGGAGACATTCCTATCTTTGATAATGTGTTTCTTCTTGAAATATTCTCTAACAGAGTTATTTATAAAGTTCATAGGGTATTCATTTAAGATAAGACGTTCCTTCAAACTCAAAATTTTGTTATGCCATTCTTTCTTATTTTCTGTGTTGTTGACAATCCTTCTTAAGTTGTTATAAATAATAATAATAATTAATAATAATAATAATTTATAATAACTTAAGAATTCTCAGCATTTTAGTTATGAAATGTCTAACAGTTTTTGTAGAGAAATTAACTTATTTACATTTATTTATTTTTACTGTAAAGGAAAGGAAATATGTCTCTATTTTCAGATAGCTCAGGGTTCCCTGACAATATAAAGTAATCAGCGAAGCCATACTGATTGAAGATCAGTTTTTACTGAAGAGGATCAGCAGTTTTTTTGAAAAATGCTGGTATCCATACACAAAATGCTAAAGATCTGCAGCAAAGTTCCAAAGAGCAGATATTTATTTAATTTACAAATTAAAATGTTACTGTAATACAACAAAAAAAGGAGAGAAGCCAAAACTTTCCCAAATATTTCTCAAATTAAAAGCTGCTTTTTTTATATAAACTTGGAAAAATGTAAGTGAGCTCATTAATTAACTAATCCTTTTGATTTTACATTAAGTAAATTTGATACTCCTTTAACTTTCTTATTGAAGGATATTCAGTAAGATTCAAATTAATTATCTAATAAAGCCACTGTAACATATTCCAAGTAAACACTAAAAGATTTCAATGAATTTTTTTATTTTATTATCATATAATTAAATTTTTGAATAACAATTTATGTGAGGTAATATACTGGATGATAATTTGCTTCAACATCAGATTTTTCAATACATACTATATTCCTTATTAAATACACATTTGTAAGACATAGTTTTAAAGGAGAGTGACAAAATAAAATCTTTGTTAACATGACCAAAGAGTATGTTGAGGTAAAAGGTTCAAATCAGTAATGTGCTCAGGGTAAAATGGATTGTGATATTTCGAAGATATCACAGCTCAAACCATTTAGCAAAAAAAAAGACCCACAATAGCGGCACCATCCAATTAAAAAACAAAATCCTTTTTTTTTTAGGGTAGTATGTGGAGTACAATTCACACACCACCCTAAAAAATGGTATGTTGAGGGAATTAAAAACCTTTATGTTGAATTGCATGCCAGTGGTTTCAAAGATTTATCTTTAATTCTTAGTGATGCATGTGGCATCAATAACAGAACTGATTTTATAGTTTGTTGCTCTTTAGTTTCCTGAATTTATCCCTGTATCCTTTAGCATTTTGTTTCTCTATGACAGCAATTGCAGTTAATAATATATTTCAAACATATACAAACAAACTATACTTCTTCCTTAAATCTTCTCTATATATATTATTAAACATCATCCACCAGAAAATAAATGTCATAAACTACATTTATTAACTGAAAAAAACGAATTTTCAAGGATATAAAATTTACCGTCTCCCCTTCTTCAAGCCTTTTTACATTATAACAATAAATGAACGAGATTCTTTTACTACAATGACTTTAAAATATTGATATTAACAATTAAAAAGCGTTAATACAATAATAATAAAAGATCATACTCTACAATATAATAATCACATATTATTAATAATCACAAATTTAACACTTTAAATTTTCAATTATTACCTTTTTGTTAGATGTTACAAATTTTTTGTTAATCATTTCTCTAGCCAATTTTACCAAATTTTCACTAACTTTAATTCCATCACATCTATTCAGATTTTTTTCTTTTGAATTTCTGATACATAGGCTTTCTATTGTTCTTCTAATTTTTGTATTTGTTTCATTATATAAAATGTTTACTTCACAATTGATACAATGTTGCTTGTCTTTACAGTGTTCAGCAATTTCTGATTCTTTTATTAATTGTCATAAACTACATTTATTAACCGAAAAAACGAATTTTCAAGGAGATAAAATTTACCGTCTCCCCTTCTTCAAGCCTTTTTACATTATAACATGCAATTTTAATCATGCGCAATTTTAATCCCAGAGTGTCGCATATTGTCATTTATTTACTTTCATGATAAGAGCAATTTACATATATTAAGATCTGTTTTTCTCACGAAAATTAATATTCTCAATAGTTGAGGTTATATTAAGTCTATTCCATTGGTTTCATTTTTTACTTTCAAAGTATCTTAGAAGTTTGCTCAATTAATTATAAAATGAAAGAAGACTAACTAACTTTTTAACTAACAATATTTATATGAATTTTTTTGAACAAAAATTATTGAAAGATACTAAATTTAGAATGGAATATTACCGCTATGCGGATGATATACTTTTATTATGGTTCGGAACAAAAAGGCAATTTAGCAATTTTTTTAGTGACATTAACAAGAGACACAAAGACATACATTTCAAAATGGAAGAAGAAATCAATGACTCATTAAATTTTCTTGATCTGAAACTAATAAGAAAGGATAACAAAATAACAATGAAACATTACATTAAAGATTATAAAAGTGACCATATTTTAAAATTTGATTCTGGACACAATATGAAAATAAAAAGGAATATATTTGAGAATTATTTAATTAGAATTGATAATAATACAAGTAATGAAGAAGATTTTAATATAGGAGTAAGTGATATGAAATCAAAATTAAAAAAGAATGGTTATACTGACAGATTCATAGATAGTTCAATAAGAAATTATAATAAATTTAAGATAAAAGAATTGGATAAACATAATGAAAATAGATTTTTCATTCCCTATCTGAATAAGAACAGCTGGAAATTAAAAGAAATTGGTAAAAGATATGGAGTAAACTTAAATTTTGAATATAGAAATAAATTAAAAAATATTTTGCGTAAAAAGATAAATAGCAATGACAAGAAGTTTGAAATGGGTGTTGTTTATAAATTAGATTGCCTGAACTGCGATTCGTTCTATCTTGGGGAGACGAAAAGAACAGTTCAAGAACGCATGGGGGAACACGAATATTATATTAGACAAAAATTAGTAAAAGAATCAGAAATTGCTGAACACTGTAAAGACAAGCAACATTGTATCAATTGTGAAGTAAACATTTTATATAATGAAACAAATACAAAAATTAGAAGAACAATAGAAAGCCTATGTATCAGAAATTCAAAAGAAAAAAATCTGAATAGATGTAATGGAATTAAAGTTAGTGAAAATTTGGTAAAATTGGCTAGAGAAATGATTAACAAAAAATTTGTAATATCTAACAAAAAGCTAATAATTGAAAAATTAAAGTGTTAAAATTTGTGATTATTAATAATATGTGATTATTATATTGTAGAGTATGATCTTTTATTATTATTGTATTAACGTTTTTTAATTGTTAATATCAATATTTTAAAGTCATTGTAGTAAAAGAATCTCGTTCATTTATTGTTATAATGTAAAAAGGCTTGAAGAAGGGGAGACGGTAAATTTTATCTCCTTGAAAATTCGTTTTTTCAGTTAATAAATGTAGTTTTTGACATTTATTTTCTGGTGAATGATGTTTAATAATATTTCAAACATATTTGAAAATGATTTATTTATCACACTTCTTGAAAATAAATTAGAAATGAATTAAACTAGTCTTATTGGCTTTTAGAGGATTAGGGCAAAACTAACATTCTTCAAAAGGGAGAAATCTACTCTCTCATTCAAGAGAATTCAAGGCAAATCATAATTCCAAGGGGAAAATAAATCTAAATAATATAATGAAAGTAAATAACCTGAGTACTGTCTGTTGAAGTAGACGCGGTATCTATTTCTTCAACTAAATCCATTTCTAGTGGTGGGATTTCTTGCAGAATTGGAGACCCAGATGTTGTTGATGTTTTTTGATTTCTTCAGGAAAGGCAGCTTCACTGATTTAATTGAATAATTTAAAATTGAGATTAGTAGAGTCAATAAAACCAACTTTATAATAAAGGATGGATTTTTTTTATTGGTTTTGTTTGGTTTTGGAATTAATAGTAGAGATATAATATTCACCTTCCAAATCTATAGCTTCAAAACGTATATATGTAAATCAAGCAGTATTAAATAATATTTAGTTGAAGATAATCTCCACGAGCAAAGTAATTAAACACGCAACAATAGGAATGACACGCGACATTATGGGATTAAACATCTGGGATTAAACCATTGTTAACCTGAGGGACCATTTGACAGCAGCGAACCAAATGTCTTGGCCTGGAAACATCAAATTTCAATACATATGCATGCTGATAAATAGTATATAAAGAATTTCATATTTATAAATATTGACATAGAAAGAACAAGAGGAATAAGAATTTAGTAAACGAATAAAAATAAGAAATATAAATATAATATTTCGCCGTATAATATAAATATTTTAAAAAAAAAAAATTTAAACACAATCTTGTTTAAGCCGTCTCGTGAAAAGATAATTACATCCAAAATTAATTTTATACATAATCTCGTGAAAGCCGTCTCGTGCAAAGATAATTAAAAGATTATTAAGAAATTAATTGATTTGTTATTGATTGTTGCTATCATGATTTTCTTAATTCAACTGATGAAAGAGTTTTAAATAATAAATTCATTTGCTCTTAAACCAAAATTATTTTTAATTTATTTTCTATAGTTTGATGTTTATATTTAATATAAATATTATCAAAAATTTTGTAGATTAACTTATTTCTATTATGTAATTGTTGGTTATTGGAGGTTTCGTGCTTTAGGCCATGCCGCTAGGATCACGCGCAATTTTAATCCCAGTGTCGCATATTGTCATTTATTTACTTTCATGATAAGAGCAATTTACATATATTAAGATCTGTTTTTCTCACGAAAATTAATATTCTCAATAGTTGAGGTTATATTAAGTCGATTCCGTTGGTTTCATCTTTTTACTTTCAAAGTATCTTAGAAGTTTGCTCAATTAATTATAAAATGAAAGAAGATTAACTAACCTTTTAATTAAGTTAAAAAAATGGATGTGAATTTATAAAATAAATGTAGCCTACAGTGGAAACTCGATTAACCGTCACCTTCGGGACCGGGACTGTGACGGTTAACCAAATAGACGGATACCAGAAATTTCACAATAAACATGTAACGAAATTTCAATGCTGGTTCGGGATGAAAGGCAAACAATAAATTAATACAAAGAAAAATCTATCGGTAACAAATAGATATCGTCAAACACCAAACAAATAATAATAATAATAATAGAAACATAAAACAGTAGGCCTACTAGATAATAAGGTTTATATGTTGAAGCTGTAATCAGTCATCTTCTGTTTCTTCGAGGCTCGAGCTTTTTCTCGCTGCAATATCCGTATTTTACGGAGAAGTAGGTTTTGCGATCGATGACGGATAACAGAGAGTGACGATTAATCGAGTTTCCACTGTAGTAAAAGAGTGGTTTCTAATAAAAGAAGCAACCTCACAATATTAAGCTAATTTATAATTTTAAGTTAAAGTTGCAATCAGGCCCAGAGGATCGCGCAATGCAACTGGAGAGTAGGCTCCAGTGTTCAGAACCTACGGGACAAAGTTGAGGACGGGGGGTCGGCCGTCGGCCGTCGCTAGCCCGCCGTTAACTCCCGGGAAAGAAACCCGATACCCATTCTATAGAGGTCTGAGTAGACCCTAGGGCCGGTTTGGAGGAGAAAGAAGCGTGGAAAAATTCCCGTCCTCCGCCGAGGCCGGGAATCGATCCCGCCACCTCCAACCCGCAGCCAAGCGCCCTTACCCACTCGGCTACCGGGCCCACAATTTATAATGTAAAAATCTTAATTATACCTCAGAAAACTCTACACTTCTAACTAATAGTATCAGTGGCGGATTTTGCACTTGAGAGGCCCTAGGCGCAATTCAATTTTGAGGCCCCCTCTAAATATTTTTACTACCCCTACACAGTGGCGTACCAACGCCTTTGGGGGCCCGGGGCGGGAGTTCCATTATTCCACAACCAAAAAAAAAAAGGGAATACTTCTTGGGTGGATGGGTTCCCTAGGCTGACTGGTGGGGCCTCCTAGGCTTGCTTTTACATAAAAAAAAAATGAAATAAGCTGGCTATTGGGGCCCCCTAGGCTTGCTTTTACAACCAAAATAAAATAATTTGTTTTTATTTTGAGAGCTAAATTTTGAGGCCCCCTTGATTTATGAGGCCCATGGCGCGCGCCTCCTGCGCCTATGCGGAAATCCGCCACTGGTTTAAAGATAAGGGTCAAACATCAACTGAGTAACAACCTGATCGAGCTGGGTCTTCTAAAAGACGTCTTCGTGCTGTTCGAAGATCTGTTGAGAACAATTTTCGTTTAGGAGCTTCAGAAGTGGCCGAAAGATTCCAAATTATCCCAAGAACAGCAATACGTTATTACTGAGCCTGTAACGGGGGAAGTCCCTAAGACTTTTAAAAAAAGAATGAATGGGCTGTCGAGATAAGTCCTTGGCACAGCATAGTTTTTTTTTGACGAGCCAAAATTTTCTCAGTTTTCAGACAGTGAATGGATATGGGTCTGGAATTACGTAAGGAATTTAGTGTAAACAGGCTACAATCAACGGTCAAACATGGTGACATTTCTGTTTTGGTTTGGGGAGAGTTGGGAACACTGGACGATCAGACTTGGTTGTATGTGTTGGTAACATTAATTCAGGAAAACACATTTCTATCCTTACAAAGGGGACTTATGCCAATATTCTCAAGAGGGTCCGATTGAAAAAAGAAAGTTATCTATCCTTGCCACATTGCAAGAAAGACAAAAGAATGGGAGGACCAGAACGTTATGAAAAGACTTCCTTGGCCGAGTCAGTCCCCTGACATGAGCCCTACAGAACATGTGTGGGCAGTACTGCACAGTACTGTGTCAAAAGTCCAAAAAACAGCGACAAAATCAAAATTTCGCCACAAAGTATTAATATTAGCTAGTGTTGTAACTCTTATTGGATTCAATTGGATCTAATTCAGGATTAGCTTAAGACTATTTGGAGAAATCGACTTTTAAAACTGCTAAAGGAATGATCGACAAAGTTTTAATAAAGTATTAACAGCGAAACCATACTTGTTCAAAATTACATTTGTTCTTTAAATATACAAATAACGTTAAAATAAAAAATTGGATGTCTACTTACTTCTTGCATATCTGTGTACTCTGAGCTTCAATTTCTTTTTTTTAGTCTACAAATAATTCTGAAATTCTTCTGATTCCAATAATACTATTTTTAATTTGTGGAAAAATGAACTCCAAAAGTTTTAGAGCACGTTTTGGAAAATAATGGCTTATTTAAGAACCTAAATAAGAACTTTTATTATTTATAAGGATTTTTAACGATAAGTTTTTGAACGATAGGGTTCCCACTTTTTTTTCTTTTCGTGGTCATTTTTTTTTGTTTGGTTTTGTTTGCACAGCCCATATTTAAGTCATATTTTTGACATTTTGAATTCAGGAGTGCATGGAATGTGGCTAAGATTTTCAGGTCGTATATATCCAGGCCTTAATAAATATCCATTATCCGTTTATGATCGAATGTAATTGTTGTATTATTCCATTCTGTTGACATTCAAATCCATTAATTATTAGTAGTTTGGTATAATGAATTAAAAAGCAAAGTAGTTTACAAATTAAACTACTGAATGTTGATAGCAGCGGAAGTAACACTGCCGGAAGCTATACATAAACAATAGAAGGGGCTAACTGGATTGATTAAAATTACCTATTTTAATTGGAATACTGCTAAAAGCATCAATCTGAAGTGGTTCGAACTTTGGAGATCTAATTATCAGTTGACTTTAGGTATTAAGAGAAAAGTTATTAAAACAAAACAAAAGTTTTTTTTTATTATTATTCTTTAAAGTATCAGTTATATCCCAAAGGGAATATTGAATTTCCCATTAACAATGATCAATAGCACATAAAAAAAGCTTATAACGAATCAGGGCCCAGTGGAAAAAGGGCACTTGCCATTACGAATTTTTATTTTCTGCTGTCATTGCGTAGATCCTGCCATCTAGGCCCTGTTGCATTAAACTCTCACTACAATGTCATAGGGTTCTTTCTAATAAAAACCTCCAACATTGAAAAAAAATATCTACACTGCGAAAAAAATAGTAGCGGTAAAGAAGTCATGCCAATACGTCTGCTTATGGTTAGAGTTGATCATTTTCCTTTGTAGACAGGTTTTTTTTGGTTGTTACAGATTATAGCGTAGGTGTTAGTGTAGTGAGGTTAATCAGATGAAGGAAATAAAAAAAAAAACAATAACAATGTAAGATAATTGTTAAAGAAATTTTTCAAAAATTTCTTGATTTCCTAGTTTGGTTATTTAAATTAATCTTCTAACAAATTACTAATAACATATTTAAAGTTCTTACCTATTTTATTTATCAAGGTTAAAGAATAAAACTGAGCTTTTCACTATTCTATGGAAATAAAATCTATTGTCTAGAATATGTTATGCTCACATAACAATATACGTTCGTTCATACAAAATGTAACGTTCCTCTACACTTGATGTCAACAATGACTTGATATTCGTTCACTTTAGTCCTAACATAAATTAGAACGATTCCTTCTTCCGATTCTAGATTCTTGTGCTTATGCTACTTATTCGTCTTATGTATTTCACGCTTGGAAATAACTTGTTTGGCTCCTGCATGACAATGATGACAATAACCAACACTTTCTCCTTCAGTGACTTTACCTTAGGCACTGACGCGATATTTCTCCTGTTGCTCGTGGAAAGTAAGATCTTAGGCGATCTTCATCTGCTTGGAAAGCTATCCTTTCCATCTTCTTGTTTCCTCATCAATAACTGTCACTTTTGGAAGATACATCTTTGTGGTTTTGGCAGCCGACCTCCTTCATCCGGTTTCCATATCGGTACTCTCATTGAGTTCAGTTGTGCTTCGAAAAGGCATCTCGTTTCTGGTACTGCACTTTCATTGTCTTCACAATAATCGCTGCCATCTTGTAAATGTTAAATGTCAATTGTTATGTTCAACAATAAATGAAAGAAAAAGAATATGAAACAGTGGAAAAAGTATGTATGTCAAAACAATACAGTTGTAGCTGATAAAGTATTTCAATACCAAAATCCGTGCTACAAAACTGTTGTTATGTTTGTTGTTATTTTCTACATTTAATAACAACAAAAGAAAAAATATTTATGGAGTTCTATCAAATAAGGGATTATAACAAGCAAAATGCATATTTGTTTGGACTTTGTACAAACCAACAAGTGTAAAAGAGATTAGATTAAAAAACTAGAAGGTTGGAACACTCAACTCACAGAAAAGTTTGGTTTCTATATTTCTTTCGGGTTACCAATATTACTTTACATATCCGCATAAACTGAGTGCACGACTGTGTTTACGTTTGCTGAGTAACTGACATGATGTTAATTTACGGCGAAGTTCAATGTCAGAGCAGCTTGTCGGCTTTTCGAAGAGCATTTTCCAAATCGTAGGACTCCCTCTTTCACCACTTTCGGCAGTTTATTAACGGCTAAGGGAAGCAGCATCTTCACAATTAATAGGAACATCTGCGGTGCTGATAGGAATCTTTGTAATCAAGGATTGAAAAGGTGGTGCTTCATCGCATGGAAGAGAATTCTTGCAGCACATGAACTTCTGACAGGTTTGAATATGAGGAGCTCCCAAAGCTTGAACCTTCAAATTGATAAGGAGAAGCTTTCATCATTAAATTGGGTTCAAGCATTGGGTCCAGCTGATTTTACGCCATGAGTTGAGTGGTATTAGATTTCTGGAACGTTGTTTGGAAGAGCCTTTGTTTCCAATGACGATTATCTTTACAAATGAAGCTACATTCACCAGAGATGGCATTTTGAATTGTCGGAACAGCTACGTTTGGACGGAATGCCACTCTCCCCAAGTCATTCCAGCACAGGTTAGCCATTAACGTACTGGCTGACATCATCGGCGATCGACTGAATGGCCGTACCTTCTGTCAATCAAGCTCACCGGTAATATTTACAACAGATTTCTCAAAACATTGTCAGAGTTTTGCCAGAGTATTCACTTCAATGTATTGAACGGATTGGCTTGTTTTAATCAAAGTAGTAGATTGTTGCGTATACCATTGTTGTCGTTAGCACAACATACTATAGAATGACCATGCAAAACCAGCAAACTTAACAGGAGGTTATTGAGGTATTTCATTGCATCATGTTAACTATAGATGCTCGAACTTATGACCACCAATGTCGATTTCAAGCGTTTCACCTGCGATGCATGTTGTGCCACACACTCTTAAGAAACAAATTAATAATCACAAAAACAAAAAATTATAAATTCAGTATTTCGCTAAACAAATATAAATCTTTTGAATTACATTTTGTGTTTAAATTTGATAGTTAGTAAACAGCATTGGATATTACTACAATGCTGGTAAAAACTTTGCATTCCGCTGTGAGATTTCTAGCATCATTTTCATCATTTAATCTGTCCAAGATATCTTCTTTCTTCATGCCACTCTCTACATCGTACTACAGTCCATCCTTCCACGTTGAGAAAGTTTGCCTTGTCTTCTTTTTCCGTGCATTTCTAATTCCCTCTAACTGTCGTTCACTCGTTTTCTTTTCTTTTTGTTTGTTGGACTGATCATGCGGAGTCTTATTCCTTTTCCTTTTTTCTCCTTGATGGTCTGCTTGTATGTTTGTACCCGCATTACGTTAAAACGGGTGGACGGATCTCTCTTAAAATATGATACGTTCCTTCTTTATTATCAAACATTATTTTGGTCTCCATTTCCGTCCCTCGTGTCCTCCAAATTGCCACCTAGCGCTACATGCTCAGTCCTCACTATGCGATTCACAACGTAGCGTATATTTAGTATGCCTATTAAAGATTTTGTGCAGAAACCTCTAATAACACTGGTCAACATGATTTTATTTTCACAAGAAAACTAAATAGTGATTCTAGTGTAGTTTTGTATACCGAATTCAAATATGTAATCAGAATTTTTCCATCAGCCGAAGTTTTTTGTGAGGGTCATTTTTGTATAATATACTTCTGTATATTAGTTGTTTTTTTTTATAATTCTTGTAAATTATAGAAGTGGTAATTTTATTCAGAATAATTTGGCACCATGCAGACTTATTCATGTTGAAACATGTTCTAACTCTGTACAGCCTTATACATGTTCAAAATTTGCAATGTTTTAGTAAGCAGATGGTCAGTAGCCAGTATTGAAATTGTAGTTAGCCTGGCAACACATGTAGTGGTTTTCTGCTGTATATTGTTTTTATTTATAAGTTTTATAAATGTTTCAATATACCAAGAAAGTGTTCAAATCACCAAACAATTTCTGCTATGTCTGTAGAGAACTGACTTTCAAATCTCAGACGCGAAATTTCACACCACTTGTGAAATAATGTTGAGAGCTTTATTTTGGATGTAAAGCTGGTGATTTCGATAAAGACTGGGCCCCAAATGTATGCTATGTATCATGTGTTAGGCTTCTCACTGGATGGAAAAATGGTACTCATCATGTACCGTTTTCAGTCCCTATGATTTGGAAGGAACAGAAGGACCATTCAACTGACTGTCATTTCTGCTTAACTATCATTAAAGGAATTAGGTCCAAAACAAAATATACAGTTAAGTATCCCAATTTGGCATCTGCAATGAGACGTGTGCCGCGTAGGAAGAGTATCTTAAACCATAGGGTCCAGATTTCACGACCTTAAGTTATAACTCCGACTCTGACCCAGCTCGTACTGAAGACAAAAGAAAGGAGGGAAGTGACCCTACATGTGAAGCAAGTAGTTCATCAGAACCTCACTTTTTATCTCAAGAAGATCTTAATGATCTTATACGGGATTTAAATTTGTCTAAACAGTCGACTGAGCTTTTAAGTTCCAGACTCAAAGTTTGGTATCTACTCCAAAAAGATAAACGGATATGCGTTTATCGTAGTTGCAATAGTGATTTCAGTGACTACTTCTCTTAAGAAGGCCATGTAGTTTTTTATAATAATGTTTGTTCAGTAATGGAGACTCTTGGACATCAACACCAGCCAGATGATCCCACCTAGACTTCTTGCCTGAAAATGTTGGGGCTGTCTCTGATGCACGTGGTGATAGTTTTCATCAGAGTTCAACTATGTAATAGAGGTACCAAGGCAAATGGAGTCGCAGTATGCTGGCCGACTACTGCTGGACTACGAAGAGAGATATCACCAAGGTAAAATTTAGCCGAAAATCATCGTATACAACTTCTTAGGTAAGCCAAAATTAGCTGTATGTTTATTATTTAGTGTTTCGTGAATACTAATTCTTTTAAAACTTTAAACAAGTGCCACAAAAAAACCCTGCCTGATGGAAAAAATCTGAGAACATATTTGAACTCAGCATGGAAAAGATAATTAGATTCCGTTTATTTAGTTCTTGTGAAAGAAAAAAAGTGTGTTTTTTTTGTAGACAAGCGTAATAGATATTATTAAATTGTTTATCCATTCGTATTAATTAATTCATGTAATTTTCATTCATTATTTATCATTCATAACATGGTCTGTTCTGAAGATTCCATAACTTCCTACGAATTGTTCAGCTATATTTTTTACATGTCTCTGGCAAACATTCAAGCCCTACCACAATAGAATCAATTGCAATAAGTATATAACTTGGATCCGAAGGAAGAGTGGGCCTGATTGGCCGCCTTCTCCAAAACATTGGTAAAGCAACAGTACAGAAGTTCCTGTAACTCTCAAACCTCTTCTGACGAAGGCTGAAGAAACCGAGCCGAAATATTGAATCAACTTCACCCGGACTTGATTCCTCATGGGATTACATTTTTTTAATTTCCAATTTCGAACAATTACCATTTCTTATGTTACTTAGAACTTCCATTCTTCAATGTCTGCTAATTATCCACAACGCAGTCATGTTAACAATATTTTTGTAAGATTACATCTTCTACTTTTCAAGAAAAGTTCGTGATTTGCATCGTCCTTCAAAATATAAATAATAAAGAACTAAAAATACCAAATGACGAAAATAAGAAAATGATGATACATTTGTTTGAAATAGTCATAAAAGTCCAATTTATTCTAGAAAGACTTCTATTTACCTTTGATTACCTCTTTGGAAATTACTTCAGCAAACCGGAACTACTTGTGTTCCAAACAATCTGTGTTGTGAAAACTGTACGAGATGAGCAACAATTGAGTTCGTGACTCGCATTTGGAAGAGATTCTCACTCCTCATTTTCGTTTGAGAACGCTGTTGGAATGTTAATGTGTCTGTTATAAGATTCACCGTTACATCAACTCTGACATTAAAAGCACTCCTTCTTTAGTAAGTGGCTCGCAAGATATTTTCTGAATCACTTACTATTTTCAAGACTCGTATTTTAAACTTCGTTGTTGTTTTTTTTTATTTAAAAGACCTAATTTATGTTTCTGTCACAGAAGAATGTTCTGCAACCAATCATTCTGTTGAGATATGACCACAACTTTTAATCATGTCTTGAAATCCGTATGACAAGAAGTTATTCAAAATATAAATAACGCACATTAAGTAATAATTAAAAATAAATTTTATATTTGAATTTAGTAATTGACTGAGCATACTCATTCTTTTGTTCCACTTGAATATTTTTCTTGTCCATTTTGTTTACTTTTCTGTTTGTCTGTTTGTACTTGCATCACCCTAAAACAGTTGGACGGATTTCCGTAAAATTTGGTACGTAGTTACGATCCAAACTTAAAACATAGGCGCATTTGTTTTAACCCTTCTCCCCTTCCATCCCTCAAAACTCACCCCCCGAAATTACTTGCTGAAACAACTGAGGTTGAAGTTCTTTAAAATTTGAAACGATGTCTCATTTATGGTTTGAACTTAAAATTCGAGCACGATTATTTTGGTCTCAGACGCTTCATGTTTGGTCTCCACTTACGAGATTGATGGCTTAGCATAAAACCTTCTTATTTTTAATAATCATAAGGTATAAGGAATCAAATCTACTTCCATAACGCAACAGTTCTTGTAAATTTTATCTTGAAAATGGGCCTTAAGATTTTGATGAAATTGAGTGAGTCTACCGTTTTCGGGTACGAGAAAGCGATTTAGCTAGGTCTCGACTTCCGGAAAACTCATTTAGGGGGTAAATTATTGATCTGAGTTCCAAGTTATTGTCTGTAGTGTTCTTACTTTATTTTCGTTTTATTATCTTAATCTTTCACAAACACTTTACAACAGTACAGTCTTCTACAGTACATACAGTAGATATGCAATTTTCGAAATGTTTATTTTTGTTCTGTTATAATAAGAAATAACCGAGCACTTTTTTATTAATATGATTATTTCCCTCTTCTGCGTTCCAAGTTGTATTTATTTATTATAATTACAATTAATTTTACATTGATTTTTTATTCTAAATCATCTTCAATTTTTTTCTTTTCAGATTTTCAATGTTAACTTAGGCTTCTTGCATTAGTCAATTTTTAATTTCAATGTGAAACTTATTATTAAATATTAAATTTTTAATTTGATACTTTTATTTATTGCAGATTGCGATTGTAATAAGATATATCCAAAATGGTGATTTGCCACAAAAACAAATACTCTTTGTGATGATATTTTTCTGCTATTCTTGCTGCTTCTGGTGGATGCAAACACAGTATTATTTCTGTAGCATCTACTTGCAACGTTGTTGTTACGTCAGTGTTATTCGAAGTGTTACCCAAATATTATCTTTTTCCTTTTTGGCAAATCATCCTTATTGGAATCTGTTGTGAAAGTAAAATCTAACTCTTTATTCCGAGATAATGTCCAGTGTTCATCCAAAGATTTCTGTCTTGATTTTGGAGATAAAATTGATTCAAGTTCCCGCGACCACTCTTTTGTACATTTATTGTTATAATTCAAGTACACGAGCCAGATCTAATTGGTTGTTCTCTTGAATTAATAGAAATACACTCCGACGAAAATTCTAGATTTGAAATAATTAGAGAGCAACGGACTACTTTGATATCTTCCTGTTGGAAAACGGTTTCTTATCAAGATAGTTAAATTCAATCACAAACCGAACCGCCAGAGACGGAGACATAAAAAAAAATGAAGAAGAAATCCATGTAGAAAGCAAGCTGCGACTCAGCTGACTTCTGTATTAACTCCTTTTTCTTTCCATTATTTTATCTCGTTTCCTGTCTTCGTCTAAGTGACGCCTACGCAATTATCTCACCCCCATCTTTGCTGCCGGAGGAGTCTTAGTAATTCGCTCACCGAATAACGCTCACCCTCTGCTGCTGACGATTTTTACCACTACGTTCATTATTACGTGGAAACTGAAGTAAACCCGGCTTGTCAACGATCGATACGTCTTTGCCATCGCACGGAAGAAAGGACTGACACAAGAATCAATCGATGGCCGCTCTTGGCATTCTTAGGTTTCCAGAGAACACGGACGTTTTTACTGAGAATTCAGTTAAAAAGAACAACACTTGTATTAAACGAAAAAGGGAAGTGCAGTTAGGTTGTGCATTTGACCGTGAAGAATTCTTCAGTCATTTACGTTAACGCAAACTGAATGGATGCCATTATTTCGGTAACTATCTGCCAATCTAATCGCGAAGTTGTTTGCAAAACACAGTAGTTTTTCACCCTTTCCTTACGTAAACAGCTTTATGTTTCTTACAAAAGGATTAATAAGCGTTGTTAGCAAACGGAATGTGTTCTTAGTAACTTTTTAACTGTTTGGTAGATCTTCATGAAACTTTGTATCCATATTTTAGACCTAGATGTGTTGAAACTTTTATATTTGAGATCTTTTCAAACGGGATCCTTGTCGAAAAATTAGCAAGAGAATGGAAAAAAAAATCCCCTGGAAAATTGTGAGAACTGAAAGAACGTTGCTTATCAATGAATATTAATCTGTTTATTCCGTAACATTTTTCCGCACTATTTGATATAATATTAGAATTAATTTAGTCTCATTTCAGACCTCTGGTGACATTGTTTTGATATCCTTTACCTTTTACTAATTTAAGTACATTTTGAACTACATTTTTTAATAAAAGATAATAAATACTATTTATTATCGTCGCGGCCAAAGTTGAACCAGCGAACACATTATCATTGACTAATTTCTTCAGTATCAAAGCCGTAAGCTCCGCAGAAAATATCAATCTCAATTATCAAAAATAGGAAATATCAAAAATCTCACATACATCTTCTTGAAATCGACGAGCAACGTTAAGAATAATTTCCCTACTTGATTTTTGAGACCTTTTCCTCGTCGAAATATTGAATATTAATCAACGACCGACATTTTCTCTTATGTTTGAATGTGACCGACAGGCCAGGAAAGGAAAATCTATCATCTGCGTTGCATTCTGGGAGGTTCAAAACTCGTCGCATCTACTATACAGATGCTGTAATATAAAATTAAACATAGATTTTTCGTTTATTTCGTTTTCACATTAAATAAACAAAAAACAACATTGTAAAATAAGCTTTAATAGACCTATTTAATTTAAAGGCCTTGCAATTGAATGGTTAGATCGTCTCTAATCCTCAAATATGCATACTAATTTACAAGAAGATTCATAAAGCAGTTCAAAAATTATGTTCCTCAATGAAGATGCACTACTTGTAACATCATTCTTTTCGCTGTAGCTGTAACTGGTTTTGGTACCATTTTGAATCTTACTTTTCCTCGTAGCAGACCTTTAATACCACGTCAGCTTTAATGTAAATTAATCCTTGTGGGTGAGTGGAATGTCTATTAGAATCACCACTTATCGAATCGCTTCTATTTCTCTGTTTAATTAATTTTCGATCCATGAAACTACGTCCATGAAAGACCAAGAAAATTCACCATTAAATTTCTGACTGTGTAGTTTGTAGTGACAGATTCAAAGCTTAATGGCTTTCTAATGATTTTTGGTTGCGGTCCATCAGATATCAAGGGATTTAAAGGGTAAGGAACAATCAGGACCAAAGAACCTAGCAATGCTGTCATTCGTACAGAAATAAATGGAGAAATATTTATACAGATCAAACGAACGAAAGTAAGATGTAATCAGACTGGGTGAGGTGTAAATCCCCGAATAATGTTTGAACCGCTCCATGGATTTTCTTCGAATTTCGTTTGCGCATTTATGGATTCGAGATAAGATATTTATTTGAAATATTTTCCAGGTGAGTCTTTGTCGAGAAATTAGGGCGAGAAGAAGACGAAAATTCCCGTAGAAAACATGAGATTCGAAACGGGAAATATCGATTTCTTAAATAGTGAATTAATCTGGTGATTAATCCTTTATTGTATGCACAAGTTGTGATAGGATTCAGACTAAGTAAGTAAACGTGGATTTAGTTATTTTTTTTTAATAAAATGAACAATCTTTAATATCTATAGAGTACTTGACTAATATGTATACATATATATATTTATATATATATGTATATATATGCCCGTCAACAAGGACGGGATAACTATGCTTTTTACTTGAAATAGAGTATTTTCCCGTCATTTTTAATTTCTTCATTCATGTCGAGAAATGTCTCTAACGATTCTTCAGTTCGTCGCTGAGGGCGACCTTCTGCATCTAATGCTCGTCTGGCCTGCGCTTGTAGTAGACTAAAAAAGATGTAGCCTACATTGAAATTTAAATTTTAATCCAGTAGGCCAGCGATTCTCAACCTGTGGGGCGCGCCCCCCTAGGGGGACGTGATAAAACTAAAGGGGGGGCGCGAGTACAGGGAGAATTTTTTTTTTTTTTTCGTTGAACAGATAGGTTTGGAGGTTTTTTTTTTTTTTTCGTTGAACAGATAGGTTTGGAGGTTTGTTTTTGTTTTTTGAGGGAGGGGCGCGATGAGAATTGTGCTTGAAAATTGGGTCACAAGTACTAAAAGGTTGAGAAACACTGCAGTAGGCTAAAATTAATGAGTGATATTTTTTCGTCTTGCTCTTCTCTCATTGCGTCACACCCACAGAGGGAGTGATAAGAGTTATTTAACAACAATAATTTGAACGTAGTCCCGTGGCCTAATGGATAGGACGTCTGACTTCGGATCAGAAGGTTGTAGGTTCGATTCCTGTCGCTGACGTTTCATTTGTAGAAATTATTTCTATTTTCTCAGGAAACTAAAATTATTTTTCAAACAGAGAGAAAGTGCGTTGCGCACAGACAGATCTGGAAAACTTACAATTAAAAATAAAAACCGACATGTTTCGTTTGTATTATTAATATATCCTTTAAAAGAAAAATAAAGAAAAAGATGAGATAATGCAAGATTTTTAGGAAAAAGTATGCTTCAAGTTCTTTGAGAATTTTTTGTTTACATGCTCGAGATCCATTTCAATCGAAATGAAGAAATAATGTTGTTTAAGCAGTTGCTTTAGAAAGGTCATAAACCACCTGTCAGTAGCACAGAAATAGAACAATTTTTCCATCTTCTTTTTTCTTCTTCTTCTCTATGGAAACGAGATTAAGAAATGGCAGTAGGTCTAACTGAAAATCATCTAGTCACGTGACCTCATAAGCAAAGAAAAAACAGTAGATCATCCTTCCTTTGTTAAAGGTTATCAACACAATGAAACAGGCAGTGCCTGATTTCCATACTATATTTACGTAGCATATTTAACATTTAAGAAAAAGGAACCTTCAAGAGATGCATTGCACGTGCCGAATTTTTAATGAAAATCTTTAATACAAATCGAAAATCAGCTGCAAATTTATATTTTCATTGCCTACATTTTCCCAACTGATTTATGATAATGATATTGCAATGAAACATTATTTTTCTTATCTTTTTTTTTCCTTCATTATTATCTTTACTTTTCCAGATTATTCTACAAAATCTCACAAAAAAAAGTTTGTGATGAGTTAAAATAAAAAAATAAAGGGCATTTAAAGTGTAAAGGTTATTTTGATTAATATGGAGAATTTTACATATAAATGTATTTACCAAGGCATGCATGTTCCGATTTTTATTAAGCATTAATTAAACTTTAAAAATTTAATTACACTATCCCTTTCTTTTATATTCTGAATTTTCTTTTCTTAAAGAATAAAGATAAAATTAAATGTGAAAACTGTATTTGTGTAAGAAGGTTTAACGTGCATTAAATGTAATATGAAAACGGAAAAAAATAGAGAATGCACAAATTCGTTTGCTTTCACGCATTGAGCAATCATCGACAGCAATCTGGAACAGCTGTTTCGTCATTATTAGGACTCATCAGCCAGGTTTAGCTTCGATGATCAAGGTCAAAACGCGTGAACGCTTATTGTTCCTTGGTTATAGATTTTTCTATTGTTGTTTGCTTTTTGCCGGGTCCCACTTCCGAGAGCGGGAGAAGGAACCATAGGCTTTCACGCGTTCTGAGCTTGATCATCGAAGCTAAATCTGACTGATGAGTCCTAATAAGGACGAAACAGCTGTCCCAGATTGCCGTCGATGATGGCTCAGTGCGTGAAAGCAAACGAATTTGTGCATTCTCTATTTTTTTTTTCCGTTTTCATAGAACTTTATTTGTGAATTCTTTTCTTTTTTGGAAGGATCGACGTTACTACTGCTCTTCAAATCTATTTGCGCCAAAAACGGATCATTTACAAAAGAGTCAATAAAACCAATCAAAGACAGATTCCATGAAGTCTTATTCGATTGCCGATGGGAAGCAGTCACGTGATAACGTCGAGTTATCATTTTCAGTCTTCTGATAGGTTTTTTTTGAAAACGTATCACTTTGATTATATTAGTAGCAATCAAAATGTACAGCCTGCATTTGTAGCTATTTGGTAAGGCTTATCAAATCTCCATGTCTGTGCGTGTGTCTCTCCCTAATAACTTTTTAGCCACTGGATGGATCTTAGTGGGCGTATCTACAGACGATGTAATTTATATATTTGAGATATTTGAGATATTTGAGATGGGGATCCTAACACGTCCTCCTAAACTGACTAAAGAATTGAACAGTATTTAATCTCCTTTTTATCTTTTTTTAAATAAAAAGTGAAATTAACTAAAAAAAAGGAGAAAGGAGACGAAGAATTTTTGTTGCTCTCTAAGAAAATAATTTTACTTTAAGGAGATGAAAGGAAAATTGATGAACAAGAAATGAAAACATGAAATATTTAATCATAATTTTTTTTGAAACTGTCAGTCTGAATTTCTTTACAAATTTTATCATAATTCCAAGAATTTTATTTAAATATTTTATTTTAAATATTTTACATTTATATTCCAAGAACTTTATTTCGGAAACTTAAAGGTATTTTTTTTTGAAGGAGAATTCTTAGACATCCATAAAATTGAATGGGGTTTATTGTTCAAGATATTTCTGATGTATCTTAAATTAAATCTTTAAATTAATTCAGAATTTTTTTTTTACATTTGTTATTTACAGTTTGAAAGTAAAGGAAATTGTAAATAAAAATAAAGTAAAGAGTTATTTCAGTAATAATGTAGCTTATTTTTACTTAATAGTTAGCCAGTTAATGATTATTAATAAATAGCTGAATTAATAAAAAGGCTGGAAATATAAGGAGAAAAGCATTTACACATGACTGGGCAAAGTCGTATTGTGAGGTCTGTACAAATTTGGCCTGTTGAAGTTTTACCTGTACAGACACGCCAAAACGAAGGTCTGTGCAACGAAAATAACCATAGAAATAAGAATACCGTTGTTTGTGCCAGTATTCAGTCGACAACTCGTCCTTATACATGGTAACGATGGCAGCAAATAATTTATCGTGATCTCAAAAGAAATACTTATAAATTATGAACTGAAAGAAAATGAAACTCCTGTATTAGAAATATTCATTCATAGAAACACAAGTGACCTCTCAAAAGCTTATGAAAACAAAAACAATATATTGTGGAAATCAAGTACTTGGGGAGCTAAACGCTCACTACAAAAGACATTTGATCACAAAGGAAAAATGTAAATAAATAAATAAATAAATAACCCTCTAAAGTCCAAAGAAAATGATGTTTTTACAGTTCATGATGAAAGGGGACCTTTTGAGATAACCTGGAACACTATATCGAACTTTTCAGGCTCTCTTTCAGTAGGGCACCCAGCAAGTAAAATGTAAGTTATATCACATTTTTTGCTTTTGTACTCCTTTTGAGTCTTTGCTCTCTAGATAGCCCTGGCTGAAGAGAGCCTAATAAGCTCGAAACAGCTGTCCAGATTCAATAGCTTTATTCAACAGGTCCGCTTATATCGTGCAGAAATATCCAGATTGATTAGGTAATCCCAAACACGTGATTTATTAACATAATCCGTTCAGATCTAACCTTGTATGAACTTAGGAACCTCAAGGATTTTTTTCTTTCTTTCCTGGGTTTATCTACTTCTTCTCTCCTTCCGTCTACGACATTTTAGAATCCTAGGTTTTGTATAATAGACCTAAGGCTGCGATACGAATGGGTGCATCCACAATATATTACAATAAAAACAAAGTAATAATAATAACATACGCTGTACCACAGTGAGATTATCCAATGTGAAACGATATTAAAAGTTAAGAAAAAGAAAAAGGAGGCGGTTTTGATGATGATTAAGTTGTTTTTATTTATTTGTCCTTCGTACATTTTAATATTCCTCGTATCATACTTTTTCTTTTTGAGAAACTTCTTGTCAACCACAATATGAAAAATGTAACAGATTAATATTTATAACGATTTTTTAATTTGTATAACATAACGTTTCAGTTTCCCATTTCATTTTGTTCTTATTACTCTAGAATCACAGAAAAAAAAAAAACATAATATTTTTATTAAACCTCGGCAGTTTTGCCAAATTAGATTCGCGGCTTGAAAAAGAAGATTTTACTCCCACCTCTTTTGTTCCATTCTATTCCGCCATCACTTTTTTCTTAATTAAAAGCGCTTTAATCTCACAAAACATTATTAAGGAGGAAGGTATCGTCAAAAGACGATTAAAAAAAAGGTGGTGGTGTTCTTAATGCGAAATAATCTGTTCCTTTCTCTACGTCATCTTTATCCTCAAAGAGAGAAAAAAACAAACATTATCCCACGGAAGATTTACAGCTTTATTTAAAGGGATATTATTTCACATACAATGTAGAAAATAGAAACATTATTCTTTCTTGCCTTTGTTCAAAGGCCTTTTTCATGGTAAATTTTCCAAACGATGTTATAAGTTTGGTTTTGTGGTCTTCAATACCTTCTAGTCACAAAGGAAAAAAAAATAAAATGAAACTGTAGCTGTTAATAAAAACATTTTTCCGTAGATTGTTCTTTAAAATTTGATAGATGTTATGAAAAACTAATCTTCTTCCTAAATGTATTTTAACACAAAACTCACAAAACTCCTTCTTCATCATTCTAAACTTCTTTACTCGATATTTCAACTTCCTGAGCGGAAGTTTTCTACAGGAAAATTACAGTAAGAGTAGAGAAAATCCTAAGATTTTCCTCTCCACTTTAAAAAAAAACATACTTTATGCATAGGAAGTTCCGGCAGGTCTTTTAAAGAACGTTTAAAAGAGCATATAAAAGCTTATGAAAACAATAGAGCAGAACTGTCAGACTGGGCATATCACACGATAAAGTTGGCCCATAACCCAGATCCAATTATTAATATAATTTGTGTCTCTCAAGATGAATCCGAAAGATTCATTTTGGAGTCTGGTTTTATTAATTTGGCAAACTGTTTTAACAAAATTAAATCTTTAAAAATAAATCCTAATTCATTCGGATTTTTTGAAAAAAATATCAAAAATAATAAAGTTTTGAAACAAAAATTGAAATTGTTATAATTATAACTGTAAATAAATTGTTATAAGTGTAAAAGTTTTTATTATTAAGGAAGGATTGTATGGGTATTAACAGATTTGTTCAAGAAAGATTGGTTCATCAGTGATTTCATGATTGTTTATATTTGAATTCTGTTTTTTTAAAGTGGAGAGGAAAATCTTAGGATTTTCTCTACTCTTACTGTAATTTTCCTGTAGAAAACTTCCGCTCAGGAAGTTGAAATATCGAGTAAAGAAGTTTAGAATGATAAAGAAGGAGTTTTGTGAGTTTTTGGGTTAATTACATTTGATAGATTTTTTTTGTTATCAAAAATTTTAAATTATTCTTATTTTGAAATCATCGCAATTTGAAAAATTTGTAGAAGACTATTTTCGAAAAAAAAAAAAATAGCACAGGCATTTATAGCTGTGCCTTAAATGCCGAATTGTTTGTCTTTTCCACAAACATTATTATCTCTTCTTTTGAATCATTGTTCAAAATGGCAGATTCTCAGCAGTGCTTGAAGAGCTACTACTAACATACAATTGATCTACATCCTGCAATTTTCTGCGAGTAGGTTTAGATACACAAGGAAATACTTGTCCACTGTTAGTTCATGTTCCAAAAAGGATATGTCAATCCCAGACAAACAGGAAAAAAAAAAAAAGAATTGCTTCTACAATTTTTTTCCCCATCTTTTCTCTAGAGGCATCACATTGAAATAAAAAACAAACAAATTGAAATATATTAAGATATATTTATGTAATCAGATTGTAGAGTCTACTTGTCAGGAACATTACATGGATGGTTCCTTTGCTTTATTTGTTATATGGATGGTGTTAGGCATCATTTGACCGAGCGCCATTTGTTTTTAGATTATTGCTCCATCTACTGGCGAAAGGTATTAACTCTTTATAAAAAATTGTTTCTGCATAATTCTGGGGAAAATAAATTTTGCATAAACGCCAATTGACTAATCATAACGAATAAGATTTGCATCAAGTGACTAACGACCTTTGAAGGATATTATTCATTTTGATAATGATCAGAATTGTCCTGTGAAAGTATGTTTATTTTGATATATATATATATATATATATATATATATATATATATATATAATCCAACACACAAAACTTGAAGCTGGTGGTCTTCAAATTTCGTAAAGCAAATATTTCAATTAATCATTTGCAATTTAGAATTCAAGAAGCGTAGAATATAAGAATAAAAATTAACTTATATTACTAAACCTATGATAAGCCAGACAGTGATTTGTGATTTGAAACACCACTGAAGAAGTGGGGATATTCAAATTATATCTCCATGGAAACAGCGATTTGTTTTTTGATTTTGGCATTTTTAAAACAGTGATTAGTTTTTTTGATATTGGTGTTTCAAATCACAAATCACTGTCTGGCTTATCATAGGTTTAGTAATATAAGTTAATTTTTATTCTTATATTCTACGCTTCTTAAATTCTAAATTGCAAATGATTAATTGAAATCTTTGCTTTACGAAATTTGAAGACCACCAGCTTCAAGTTTTGTGTGTTGGATTATATATGCCTAATTTTGTAGTATTATGTATTCATGACTACTTATTAAGGTAATTCAATATATTTTAATATATTTTATGTTTATACTTTAACTGAACATTTTAGATTTTGCTCTTTTAATAATTTTTTTAAATATTTTTTAATAATATTTTAAATTAATTTAGCAATTCTAATATTTAATAGTTCTTTTTGTAATTTAAATTTGATAATTTAAATTTAGATAATTTAGTAGAATTTAGCTATTAAATTGAATAGTTTAATTTTAATTTTGAATTTAAATTTAGATGATTTGATAAATTTCAATAAGCAATAGAAAGGATCGTCCACTTTTTGTTGCTTCATTTTATATTTAATCAAATTAATCATGTTGATTAGTTTTTAAATTTTAGATAGTTAGGATAAAATCTTTTAATTTTAAATTTAGATTTATATTTTAATTTTTAAGATTAATATTTAGGTAAATTTTAAATTTTGAAAGAGCAAAGTCTTATTATGTTGCGCTTTAGTTTCTAAATTATTTCCAAATTACGCCACTGAAGAAGTGGGGATATTCAAATTATATCTCCATGGAAACAGCGATTTGCTTTTTGATTTTGGCATTTTTAAAACAGTGATTAGTTTTTTTGATATTGGTGTTTCAAATCACAAATCACTGTCTGGCTTATATATATATATATAAAGCACTCTTCTTTCCATAAAAAATGTGACGTAATATTTACTCGTAAGCTTTTGCGTTCATGCGAATATCTCAAACTCGAGTTTTGGTGCTTGGTCAAATGATGCATAAAAATCATCCATATAGAAGATTCACTAAGACAAGTACAAGTACAATTAAAATTCAAGATGAAATTTCTGAGGAAGTTTAATGTATTCTAGAACAGTGGCATTCAAACTTTTTTGTTCGCTTACCCTGAGATATAATTTATCTGTAACTATGTATTTCCAAGGTTATTGGTGCGTAATTTAAAATATTCAATTTACCTACACACAGGGCGTTTTTCCTAGAAAAAAAACTACAGAAATTCTGATCATTTTACCTTACTTACAGTCACTTTTTAGAAAGAACTAAGCGCATAAAGCGTTTAAATTTTATAAACAATTTTTTAGAAATTTTAAAAATATTTTGTAGACTAACCTTTTTATAAAATCGCATCGTATTATTTTACTGTCAAAAAAAAAGGTACTGGAACGGCGTTCCGGTACGTTCCGGCCGAAAAAAAAAGCCCTGCCTTTACATAAATAAAATTGTAAGAAATAAGTCCAGTATCTAAAATAAATTACATAATTGATAATCAAAGTAATATATTAAAGTTTAATATTTTTAATTGTTATTTAATAAGCTTTAACGATATCAGCAACTCAAGTTCTATCAACTAGAACTTATAGGACTAAAGGTGTGCATGAAATGCAGTGCTCGGATATGTAAAATATTGTTTTCATCAAATCAAAATTATTTTATCAACTATTAATTAATACGGTTCTAATTAGATTTTTTTCCTCCTAATCCAGGTTGAATGTCATTGGTCTAACGGAAGTTAGGAATTTAGCAATTTTACATAATGTATACAAAAGGGATTTTAGTGAAAGAAATATTAATGCCGATATCAAAACAAAGTAATTTTTGTTTTCATTCTTTTTGCTTAAATTTCCCGCGTTTTCGTATTTTTATTCATAGAATAACCTGAAAATATTAATTTAAATTTTGATTAATTTTTTTTCATTTAATTTTAAAGTAAATAAGAAATTTTGATTAAATTAATTTTCAACGTTATTAAACTTAAAATCTTATTTAAGTTTAATACTGATTTTAATTTTCATTATTAAAGGTAATTTAGCAATTAACTTAATTCAGCTTAGTTGTATAACATATTAAGTTAATTTTATTAGAGTGCAATTATTACTCTTTTTATTGCTTATTTAATCAATTTATTTACTTAATCTAATTTAATAATTAATTTAATTTTTGAACTTATTTTAGTTTCTAATAGTTCCAGATTTCCATTTTTTCTTTTTAGTATTTTTTTTAATTTAATTTTAATTTCTATTTCCTCGATTTCAGAAGCAAAGAAGATCCTTGAATTGAAGAATCCTTTGACGAAATCCTTTATCAACAGATCGATAGGATATGATTTGAAGCTATCGTTACAGCAGGCGATTGTCCTTCAAGGTTAGATGTTATTGTTCTTCAACTTTTTTTTCATCTGTTCAAGGTGAAAATAATCAAATGCCAACTATTTGACCTGAACGGCCAAATCATTACACCAGCTCTTTTAATAATACAGAATGCAGCCTACAACAGTAAAATTTGAATATAATTAATTAGCACAGCTTGTGTTCACAAATGACATCCTGATACAGTTGTTTCGTGCTATTTGGCACTAATCAAGATGGGAGGTTTCAAAATAATCGTTATTTTTTTTACTTTCTTCTCTTTGAAATTAAAACAAAGCATTTCAAATGAACTGAATCCAGAAAGTGTTATTAAAATTTAACTAACTAAATCTCTTGTAAAATATCAAAATATCAAATAAAAATTAATAATAATGACAAATTGAACGTGCATGGTACATATATAACAATAAAAATAAGCACAAAAAACGCATACGTTCAAAGATTCACTGAGCAATTTTTGGAAATTTCGTATTGGCAACTCAGGACAGACTGTTTCACGCTCCCTACATCTCGTCAGTTGGATTCGCCCAGTACTCATAGCTCAGTATAATCCAAAGAAAGATAAACAAAGGACAAAATTAAGCAAAACAATGGCCCTTGAATTAAAAAACACATCAAAAAGCAAATTAAGAATAACAAGGGCAAAAAAGTAATTCCCGCTAGCAGGACGCTTAGCTTATGAAAGGTTAATATGTACAGCAGACATATACATAATGGCAAAATTTAAAGTACATGATACATATATAACAATATATAAAAATAAGCATAAAAACGCTTACATTTAATGTTTTTAAATTTTTAAATATATGGATTTAAATATTTAAATATTTCTAAGCTTATTTTTATTGTTAAAAATTAATAATCTTGATATTGTTATTTACTTCGAAATTAATTGAATCTGACATACTGAGTCTTATTGAGAAGTATTCTCAAAATGAGATTTATCAGTATTTCTCTATGAACCCGAAAACAGCAGATCTAATGGACCACTTGAGGATAGGCGGGGCTTCATAGTTCCAAAATATCCCACCAGTCTCCTTTTTGGCTTGTGGGATAAACAAAGCCATGTGCTTCATTTTAACCCTAATAGATATGGAGGCTGAACTAAAAGATTTGATTTGGATGCAACGATTGTAAGCCTTCCAAAATCTTCAGATTGAATATAGAGTTGATTATCGCCTATTGAAGAAGGCGACAGCAATATATTTTCAAAGAAGGATATAATTTAATGGATCACTTGAGGATAGGCGGAGCTTCGTAGTTACAAAATATCCCACCACGCTACTGCTTCGCAAGTGGGATAAACAAAGCCACGTGCTTTGTTTTAACCGATTTAGATACAGAAGAAATATTATATTAAAGAAGGATATTCCAAGCGTTTTTACAGAATTATTACAGTACTGGATCTGCACAGTATTGAACCATCATCTTGAAATATCAAATATCGACGATTTTTTAAGTAATTCAAACAAAGTTATATGTTTGTTTACCCGATTAGCTCTCGCCGCATGTGGGATACACGTCATACATGACGTCGATAGGGGCGTAAACCTCAAGTGGTCCATTGTTACTTTCTGATACAAATTAATCATTATCTTGTAATACAGACACTGGTAAATGCAGAGAAAGGAGAAACTTACTTTTTTAGACTTAAACCTAAGTCTCTGTTAGAAATCCTGTGTCTTATTATAAGAATGTTGAAGAATTGATACTGTGATGAATGCATTTAGTTTTCAGTAGAACGAGAGATAGGAACTAAGACATAATAATTGGACAAAATGAATGGTAAACACAATTGAAGGAAAGAAGATTCCTTCTCAAGATTGGAAGGAGAACAAGATTAGAATATATCAAAAAAACAATGGAGAACTTAAGTAAAAGCAGAAGAAGGGGAAAAGAATGGAGAAGCAGGTTCTGAATTAATAATGTAAGAAATCTATCTTCGTAATAAGTTTACAAAATTCTCAAAAACATACGGAGAAGACACGTATGAGTTAGTGAGGCAGGCTTTTATCTGGGAACTGGTAAAGCCAAGCTTCAACCCATTGTGATCAGCAAAAAATAGGGGACTACGTCCAAAAAAATCAGACCTTTAGGACCACTCCACGGTCGGAAGTTGGGGGTCAGAAGTGATCGCTTCCGATAAAGTTGTGTTTATAAAAGTTTGTTTATAAAATTGTGCATAGTAAGGAGCCGCATTGCTGTTGACACTGTCTAAAAGTATTAATTATCTTGTTTAAATACATTGCTTCTAAATTTAAATGGTGTGTCACGTTAGTTTTTTTAGTTAGTAGGCCTACCTTTAATGCTTATGCCGAAATTATATTGTAAGAAACTTGTGTTAAATGAGTTATAAGAAAACCAATTGAAATTGTTGTGTTATACTCTCATTTTTCTGAGTATGAAGGTACGATGTCCATTTATTTACTCAGTATATGGAGTATATACGCCCCGTGTACAATGACCGGGGGATAACAATGTGACTGTTTTAGTTGGGCTAGAGTATTTGCTCGTCATTTGTAATTTCTTCATTCATGTCGAGAAATGTCTCTAACGACTCTTCAGTTCGTCGCTGAGGGCGAGCTTCTGCAACGTATTGTAGTGGGCTAAAAAAAATGAACACTGAAATTTAAATTTTAATTTAGTAGGCTTAAATTAAAGAGTTGTTTTCTTTTTTTTTCCTGTAGCTCTTCTCTCATTGCGTCACACACACGGAGGGAGAAGAGATATTTAACAATATTTTGAATGTGGTCTCCGTGGCCTAATGGAAAAAACGTCTGATTTCGGATCAGAAGGTTGCAGATTCGATTCCTGTCGCGAACGTTTCATTGTAGAAATTATTTCTATTTTCATAGGAATTAAAATTATTTTTAAAACACAGAAAGTGCGTTGCGCAGAGGCAGATCTGGAAAACTATATAAGAGATTACTGGAAGTGAGCTTCTTGTTCTTCTATAAACGATTTCTCCCGGATTTGACTTACTTAATAATTTTAAACGTCTTCTCATTTTTTTGTGCAGGTACACTTTGTTTACAGTTCCTGTAGGAGTGTTAAAATCTAATTGAAAACAAGGCAAAAATTGGGTTCACTTGGACCAAATTTTTCGGTTTTTGCATGATTGACATGGGACATTCTTCTCGTCGTGACGGTTCCGAATAGTTTGTGTATTGGCTGCTTGGACTAATTTTCGGCTGCTAAGACACGAAGTGACCAAAGACCATATCCCCCCCCCCCCATCTCTTTAATTTATGAGAGTTCCAATAAGATATGACTCATGTCTATCCGATTTGTAGTTTGGGGCTTTAAAGGTGATGACTGACGGACAGCCGGATGAATGCACATAAGAGCTCTCACTTTACCCTTCAAATGGACGGGAGTCGCTAAAAAAAGTAAGAGAGTTATTCATTCAAAACGAAGTTTCACTTATATTTTCTATTTGTCGCCTAGTTTGTTGCTACTGGTTTACCCAATTCATCAGAGATCTACGTTGCAACACTCAACATCTATTTTTAGAATTTATTAACAACCATCATTGCACAATATAAATGTTAAATTATAAAAACTTACCGTAGACGTTTCGAAGCTCATAATCTTATCCAGACTTTATTTTCAATAAAACAAAGGAGCATCAGTTATCAAAACGACAAAGAATTTCTACTTTTAGAATTTCCACTTTTTAGCTTATTTTTGAGTTATTGTACTCACAGATAGCGGCTTTTGACTTAAAATGCGTTCTAAAACTCTTTTTATTCTGGTCTTTCATCCTTTCGTTATGTTGAGAAACTTACAAATACTAGACACAACCTTAAGGTAACTATTATAATGAGGTATTAAAATTATTTTAAAGAGAAAAAAATAATTACGAATAACATCACGTTTTCTTAACCTCTCAACATTAAATTATATGATTTGTTATTGTAAGAAAAAAAGCAAATTATTTACATCATTAATAATAACAGTCAATAATTTCTAATTTTCAAAAAAAAAAAAAAATTGTCAGTTTTTAAAAATTCCGCAGATTAATGGGATCATTGAATTTATTTTTAAAATTCATTTCATCTTTCTAGAAATTCAAGCAGAATTATTTTTATAAGTATTGAAAATATGTTGCAAATTGATTAAAAACAAAACAGTGTTCCTTTGGTTTCAAACAGACACACAGACTGGCAGAATTTTTTATTAGGCTAAGCATTTTTGAAGCGAGAATCAACCATTAAAAACTTAACTATCATAATTTTATTTTGTATGACCTATCCGTAATAAACAAAGATATAATACATCTAGAATATTTAACGCTTACATAACAACGGAAGGTTCTGGAAAGTTGTGTTATAGATGTTTTTATCGGTTGAATCAATAACAATTAAAATAGATCAATATATGTCAGAGAGAAAAAAAAATTCTTCTCTAACACGCAAGAAAAATATTATGAAATAATAATTGCCATTAATAAAAGGTAAAAATAAACATTGAATACAATAAATAAATTAATCTATTAAACGGCTGAAAATAGAAAATCAATTAATAGAGGGTTATGTCAACTATAAAAGAAAAAGAAAAAAATAGTAAGATAGGCCTGTAGTTGGCACTATCAATATTCAAATACACGCATGATAACATTTTTTATTCTTCAGTACTCGAATTATCTAAGAAAGACAAGGCAAATCATTACTGGAAGTGAGCTTTGGAGGATAAATAATTTTAAGTTATAAAAAGGAATAAAACGCGCATAAATAAAAATCACTTAGCTGCTTTTGGAATTTTTGATACTGGAAATTCAAGATAGACATCATCAGTACCATGGTACCATCACGTTCTCCTTGGTATCCAAGTCCGGAAAACTCCGATTTTTTTTTTTTTTTTTTTTTTTTTTTTTTTTTAGTGGCCTTTCTTCAACGACACGATCGACTTCTGGTTTTCTTTGTCCAATACAACCGATTTCCTGATATTCACTTCTACACCAGTTTATATCGAAATGCAATGGGTCTTTAGTAAAAAACTGACCCTTGCCTTCGCTTTTTTTGACTGCGCTTCGCTTACATATTGGTGGCACAGTACAATCCAGCAAACAGCTACGTGTGAGTTATAAAAAAAAAAAAAAAAAAAAAAAAGCAGAGTTAAGCTGAATGGAGTCCAGTTGGAAGCTTCGGAATCAGTAAAGTTCCTCGGCGTGACCTTGGACCAAAAACTGAACTGGAACGCACATCTGGACAATGTCATTCATAAGGCCAAATGGGCGCTCCTTACGACAAGACGTGCCATTGGGTCAAACTGGGGACTTAAACCAAATATAGCTTATTGGCTGTATGTTTCGGTTATACGTCCTCAGATACAATATGGATCTATAGTCTGGTGGCGTAAAGCCACACAGAAGACTTCTACTAACAAACTAGCTAGTCTACAAAGAATGGCTTGTTTATATATTACAGGTGCTTTTACCAGCACCCCAACTGCAGCACTGGAAGTGCTACTAGACCTAACACCTCTAGATTTGTTTTTACAGCTAGAAGCTTGGAAAACAATCTATCGATTACAACAAACAGGTTTGTTGAGACATGGTCGATCTTTTAAAAGTCATACCAAACTCAACAACAACCTGACAAAGTTATTTCCAGTTCTCTATATGTCTTCAGACGTAATGAAGAGAACATTTGTATTTACAAAACCATACACTGTGACCATTGAATCACGGTTACTTTGGGAGACTAGGAAGAAAAATCTTCCAACTAAGGAAATCGTCTGGTACACAGATGGTTCTTTAATTAATCATAAAGCTGGATTCGGGGTGTTCTGTAACAAGCCTCGAACCACTATAAAAGGTAGCCTGGGAAGTTATTGTACTATTTTCCAGGCAGAAATAATAGCTATTTGGGAATGTGCATATCTTGGGCTTTTAAAAGGCTACAGGAATGCAAACATTTCCATTCTTTCAGACAGTCAAGCTGCCCTTAGAGCGCTTGACACCGATATGGTAACATCTAAATTAGTTTGGGAATGCCACCAAACACTTTGTGCTCTTGCCCAACTCAATGCAGTGACACTGGGATGGATTCCAGGGCATAGGGGGTTTGATGGGAATGAAAAAGCGGACCAATTAGCAAAAGAGGGAGCTGAAACTCCCTTCATTGGTCCAGAACCAGCTTGTGGAATTAGCTGGTCTCTAGCTAAAAGCACAATGCACAATTGGGCCAAAAGAGAACACCAACTAAGATGGAATCTCTTTCCTGGTCAAGCCTTGGGGAAAAAACTAGTACAAGGACCTTTAACTTCGTTTACAAAGTCCTTGACTAGACTTGACAGAGCTAATCTTCGATTAGCCGTAGCATTTATCACTGGACATGGCCACTTCAGGAAACATCTGACAGTAGTAGGTCTACTTCAAGAAGACATCAGCTGCAGATTATGCGGGCAGTCGCCGGAGACAGCCAAACACTTAATCCTGGACTGCGAATCCTTGGACCCTAGGAGAAGAAGGGTATTTGAGGGCAAACAGCCGGGAGATGAATTTGACGCAAGATTGGGAAGTAAGATACTGGAACTTATAAAGTTCACCGGTATTGGAACTCCCTAACAACGCGAAAATGGGAGCACAATAAATCTTTTAGGTTGACGTGCACGGGGTCTGGAACCTCAATCCCAACATTAATCTAATCTAATCTATAAAAAAAAGAAAAGCTAATGGAATTTGCAGAAATTTTGGTAGATTTTTAGTTGAAGTTTTTGAAATTCAGTCAATGGTTCTTCGAATAAACCAATGAGTTTGAGTTAATACTATAAAATTCTTTTTACTTAAGAATTATAAAGGTAAGTGTAAATAAAGCAAACGTTAGTAAATTGTATTAAAAACAATGTTCCAAACATAAATAATCAACATAAAATAATATGCAGTTTGACTGCGTTATCTATTAACTGACAATGTTAATTAAAACGATCCTTTGATACATTCTGTTCGGTTTACATCCTTACAAATTCTTTCAGCATTTTATTAAAATTTTTCATTTTCTAAAATTAATGTTCTGAAGTTTCCAAGCGCAATTTTAAATGTTAACATTCTAATATTTGTATACCAGCTTCTAATGTTTATATTCTAATGTTTATATCGCAGTTTCTAATGTTAATTTTGTAATGTTTGTATCCATAGTTTCTAGTATTTAATGTTAATGTTCTAATATTTCTATCCTCAGTTTCTGATATTAATATTCTAATGTTGATATTCGCAATTTGGAATATGAACGCAATTTGGAATGTTCTATCCTCAGGTTCTAATGAGAATTTTCTAATGTTTGTATCAGCAGTTTGGAATATTAATGTTGCAATGTTTCTATCCGCATTTTTCTAATGTTAATGTTGCAATGTTTCTATCCGCATTTTTCTAATATTAATGTTGCAATGTTTCTATCCGCATTTTTCTAATGTTAATGTTGCAATGTTTCTATCCGCATTTTTCTAATGTTAATGTTGTAATGTTTCTATCCGCATTTT